>JAGSMR010000002.1:6432500-6862500 GCA_029286605.1 Sericinus montela
TGCAGTAAGTAACCTAACCATAAACGTACATGTAATCACAAATAAAAATTAATAAATACATGTAAAAACAATTGTTTTGAAATATTTTAGGACCTTAATTTTGGGATCTTTCTGTAAACTTTAAGTAATAATAACACGTAATATCGCGAATAAGCGTGTTTCTATCTAATACAATCGATCTAAAGCCATTTCCGGAATATCATGTGGGTATGTAGAAGAAATGGGTAATATATTTTCCAACTAACATTAATTGTGAATTTATTGTTTGTTTCAGCATCTGTATACGGTTTATCGGGTATTGTGGGTTACATTTTCTTACCGTTCCTACAAGTCATCGGCAGAAAACCGATTAATATTCTATATAATTTCTTTGCAATCCTTGGTTGGATAATCATATATTTTAGTAAAAGCACTACTTGGTTATTCATTGCCAGAGGCATACAAGGAGTTGGCATAGGAGTTCTATTTACTAGTGCGATAACGATCAGTGAAATGACACATCACAAAAGGCGCGGCGTGTTTTTGGCGATACAGAAAACAATGATGGCATGTGGATCTTTACTTTGTCATTCACTAGCAATTATTTGGAATTGGCGACAAATAGCAGCTATTTCGTTATTACCAAGCATAATTTCTTTTATCTTAGTATTTTTTTGTCCAGAAAGTCCATCATTTTATGCAGTGAAGGGTCGTTATAAAGACTGTGAGAAAGTCTATACATGGTTACATGGTGACAATGCCGAAAGCAGTAATTTGCTTAGCCAATTGATTACAGCACAAATGGAAAGAGTGGGACAGAAGCGAGCAGTTTTCAAAGAAAAGCAGTTTTCAAAAATACGCAATTTTTTTAAAAAATATCTTGCTAAAGAATTTTTGATACCTATTTTGATTGTCACCCTTACTACATTAGCCGTGGATGCCTCAGGAAAATATTTTTTGCTTGGTTATCTTACTCAAATTATGACTCAGTTAACTGGCGATACTAATATAGGCATGTATTGTGCGGTTGTAGCTGATTTATTATTGATAATTGCTACATTTATTTCGGGTTTTGTTATAAAAACATTTAAAAGAAGAACTGTACTGTTGAGATTTGGTGGTGTTTCTGCTTTGTTAATGTTTACCGTCAGCATATCTGTTGTTGTTGCTGATATATCATCAGACATCGGAATGTGGGCATCCCCTTGTTTAATTCTATTACATAGTTTTATATCCTATGTAGGATTTATTCCCGCTTGTTTTACAATTTGTACAGAAGTTTTTCCCTTGAATCTTAAAGGACCTGGAGCATTAGCTCTTTGTATCAATTTCTCGCTGTTTTATGCAATTTCAATGAAAGTAACTCCTTTATTAATTTTAAAAACTGGCGTTGGTGGAACTTATTTTACATACGGATTGTGCGTTGTTCTATGCTTAGTAACATTGTTTTTTATTACACCTGAAACAAAAGACAGAACTTTGCAGGAGATCGAAGATGAAATAAAAAATATTAAAAGAACCAATTCCGAAACAGAAATGACTCATTTATAATGATACTCTTGTCAAATAAGTAAATCGTATTAATATTTTACATAATTGTCCTTTATAAGGAACAAAAAAGATTTAAATCATTTAAAGTCAATTTTGCATTACTTTTGATTTTAAAAGATACCTTTTTTTATTTAAAAGTCGAGCTTGATGATTGATGATTTATGCCTGCTATTCTGGATTATATCGTTAGCGTGAACCTAAAAACAGCGACAGGCTGATCACCTGTTACGATGTCCAAAAAATGTATTCGGTGGAAATAGAGTCGAAAGAGTTTTATTGTCTAGACCAGTAGAGCAGTATTAGAAATCGTGTGAAGGTAGGAATACGTATGTAATAATTCTCATCTAGTTTTTTTTATTATTTAAGTGTCCGGGTCAGCTGAAATTGTAAACATTATTTCTCTTTAATTTAATAGTTTATTATCTATTATCGTAGTAATCAATTAATTATTGTTCTTAATAGTCACGATAGCCAGTGGTCGAGTTATTGGAATTCGAGTCAGGAGACGAGAGTTCGATCCCCAAGTTGTGGGCTCGTACCAATGGTATTTTATATTATTGGCTTGGACATAAAGACGATAACAGGCTCACCATCCGTCACGTTTCCCCAAAAAATTATTGGGAATGATGTGAAGGTATTTTTAAATAAATTTTGTAACGTGTTTTATATTCATTACAAGACTTATAAGAAACAAAGTTATAAATTTAAGAAGATAAAATTATTTTATATTGATGACGTTGTAAACTAATACTAGTCTTAGTATGTAATATAATTAAAAATAAATACAAAACAACAAGAAGAGAATATAAGAACATGAATTAACATTAATTCAAAATTATAAAAGTGACTACATTGAAGTTTTCTTTGTTTTATTTTTGTATTACCTCCTCCGTGGACGAGTGGCGTAAACAGCGGTTTTCAAGGTGTCGCCATCTCGAGATCCCGGGTTCAATTCCCGCACAGGTTAATGTGAGAAAACACTTATTCTACATTTTCTCGGCTTTGGGCGTTTGTGGCGCCTTCGTTGTTTCCAATTCCCATACCTCAAGTGCTTGAGCTTCCTACATTGGGAACGGAACAATGTATGTGATGTTGTCCCTATCTGAAATATGTATTTATATCTAAAAACAAAAGCTATATTTAGTGAATATTTAGTAGATTGCGACTGCGAGCAATAGCTTTTCTGTTGCCCTACAACTACGGCGTAGGTGAATATTTTATCATGAATTAAACCGTAAACGAATATATTAGCATTAATATCTATTTCGTGTTAACGAGTGCTGAAATTATATTATTAATGATATCTACTACAATTTAAAGCATGTAGGTATATACACACTTATACCTATTCTTATGCCGTTACCACACGGTATATATTATACCGTGTGGTCACAGCGTAAAGAATATTGCCACTCCCTTTCTATCCGTGGGAGTCGTAAGGAGCAACAAAGGAAAACAGCGCAGAATTCCGTAGGGCAACCGATACATGGCGCGGTGAACCATCTCTAAAAATATCAGACTTAAATAATCAGACCGAAGATGGGCAGCAGCGTCTGAGGTGCTAGAGGCAAGCGTGGCGATTATGGCAAATACTCCCTATGGGAGAGGCCTTCTTTCATACTGATAACCTCAGTGTCATCGAAGTCCGGGCCTAGTGTACCGATTTCGGTTTCACTCCCGAATACTTCACTAAGATCATTTACGCATACATTTCTCTGTAAAGCTCTCTCCATCGCTGCATGACGTCCGATGTTATTGAAAGGACATCATTGATTCTCAAAGTCACTTTGTTCATTGTTAAGGCTGTCGCACCACTTTAAGTCCTTCTAACCTTTTTCTAGAAGAGCATGGAGTTCTCCCTAAAGTTGTGCGACAACCTATCGTCCGCTTCCATTCTACACCTTTCAAGCACTTCCTCAATCAATACTTTCATGAACCTTCTGCAGTTTTTTTCTTTCATCTTCTCTCTCCAGACCTTATCATTACTAGAGGCCAAGAAGTCTAACCATGCTTTTTTTTCTTATTTACTGTTTTTTTTACTTCGTCATTCCACTATGCATCAGTTTTTTTACTACTACTACTTCTTTTAACAGTTCCACCCACATCTTCTGTTGCATTAACTAATCGATCCTTAAGGCTCTGCCATATTTCTTTCACATATTCTATCCTGCCAACGATGATGTCTGGCTTTTCGGCTATGTTAAAAATTTTAATTTCAATTCGACTTTAGCTACGATAAAACTTTTTTATTTATTTATTAACATGAATCACAAATATGTACAATTTTAAAGTGAAAGTGAGACAAATAAAAAAAATATTTTTCTGAACCCAACACTGATGTTCACAGCTTAGATTAAAAAGAAAAAGGAGCAAACAGCTTTCGTCATTTCTTTTCCGTCAGAGAAACCTAATTATGAAACTGATATCTGATAGTTTATAAAATGACAATCGATGGATGTAATGTATGTTACTTGTATCGATAAATAAATGTCTTGATTTGATTATAATCAAATTCATTGCTTTTAATACTACTTCCTGAGTTCTATTAGTAAAATACGATGGGGCAGGCCAATGAATGTTGCGAGGAGAAAAAGTTACGTTTCGTATTATCGGAGGGGCGTGTTCCTGATAGTTGGATAGTTGGAGGAGGAGATAATTTTTGTCTTTTCAATTTCCATCTTCTGTCTTATTTCTTGCACCATATCGATCCAATTCGTACTCAAATTTTAAAATTACTCATCAATACTAACTTTCCGTTTAAACCAGCGTCAAAGGTTATCTCATCATCTGATGTAGCTGGTGCACACATAAAATTCCATATGCGATCATTCACTAATGTGATTAACGTAGCAACTTTAAGTAGAGTAGAGTTTTTAATTTCATTTAAGAAAATGAATTGTTCCTGAATGAATGAAAAATCATAGTCATAGACTATATTAATAAAAGTAAAATAAGGAAATACTAGAACTATAAAACCATCTATGTATGAAAAGAGTAGCAGTATTGTACACTGTATATTTGATGCTGGCTAGTTTGCGCGCATAGCGTGGTTTGTTTCCCACGCTTTTTAGGTATTAAGGCAGGCTGGTGAATTATTGTCGAACATCGGACCAATAATTGGTTAAACAGTTTCATCATATATTCTCATTGTTATTATTATCTGGACTGTAAATGTGTGCAACTGTGCTCAATGCCCTGCTACGTTGGATGGTGAAATATTTCGGTCTACTGTGTATGCTCTTAAATTCTGTAAAGATATCCCAGGTGAAGCTGCCAGACCTTGCTGATATGCGCTATCGGTCAAGTAAAAAAAGTGTGTTTGGTGTACAAAAGTCAATAGAAAGTCATCTGATCCGGAACAGATGTTCCGGAACTCGTCGACGTGTCCCTGTGAAATTTTGGCACGGCCGGTGTATAGGGCATCACCAGTGCTGTCGTCTGCATAGCAGTGAATGTTACTAAGTTGTAACGATAGCACACAGCCTTGTGGGACACCAGCGTCCACAGACTTAGAGTCCGAACATGCACCGTCCACTACGTTTAATGTATTGTGAATATACTTCTCGGGTTGGAGCTTTTAAATTGATGTATAATACAATTGTAGGCGGGTACTAAGTGTGGTTCCCCAGCGTTCACAGACTTGGAGTCCAAGTCAACAAAATATTTATAAATAGAAATTAAGAAGATATTATAAACGAATATACTTATGCTTTCTTTAAGGTTATTGAAATGCTAAAAAGTAAACTTTTTATATAAAAGTCGAGTAGCGTGATTAAAAAGGAACGAAAGTGGTAAATACGTTAATTGTTCTGAATAAACCTTTAAACGACGGCGATGTTTTCGGACCAATTTCCGTTTAGCTTTTGATTTAATATTTACTTAACTTTAAATTTATACATATTGGAAACGTAGAGTGATGTTCATCAAGTACGTATATACATATGTTTCATACTCTTCCTTTGGTCTTTTGTTAGTAAGTGGAAGTAGGTAAATAAAGTAAAAGCCTTGAAAATACCTTTGGCATTCGACAGTTGACGGGATAACCATCTCGAAAAATTTTAAACCAAAATTCAGAAAACCGACGACGAACAGCTGCATCTAATATTCGAGGAATCTGGTACTGCAACCACAAGTCCAAATGCCAAGCACGGTTATCATGGCAAACCCTTCATAGAGAGGCCTAGTTCCAGCAGTGGGCTTCTACACACCGTTATATTTATATATAGGTGGAAGCAGTATAAGTACAAGCAAAGAGGCAAAACTGTTTAGACATCCCTTAATACTGCGCAACGCATACATACACATCGTCAAGTCCACTTGCTGTGTAATTTGGAATTATCCTCTAAATAACCATTATGTATACCATTATGGTACCATGGTACAGTATGGTGTTGCAATCGGCGTTAGAATGTACCACCCCCGTTCTTCCCGTGGGAGTCATAAGAGATGACTAAAGGGAAAGCAATGGACCACCGACAGTGGGCCGAACAACCGTCTTTTCTACATTGTCCCGACCGGGAATAAAACCCGGGACCTCAGAGCTGGCGACACCTTGAAACCGGTGTGTACGCTACTCGTCCACGGAGGTGGTCTAATGTTTTCGAAGTGTCAGTAGTTTGATTGATACATATAAAAAAATTACCCTAGAGTATTTGTGAATACTTTGTATGCCGAAGTGCCTATGGGATCGAAATAATTTTGATGTTGAATAGCCGCGGTAGAAGTGTGAAATCGAGTGTAGTGGTTGTGATGCATCCAGTAGAATTAGCGCATGCATCTGTCCTCATCGGAGGGAGGGTGGTGCACTTTTCTGCGGACCAGGCAACATATTAACATATTTGATTATTTTTGCATGCAATACTGCATTTATTATATGTTTTGCCTTTTAATAGATTTCCGTGTCAAGTAAACAAAAGAATATATAAAGTAAAAATATCTTCACGCCATTAAATATCTTAATACATTAAATATCTTACATTAAATATCTTCACACTTTCCATTAAGGACATTTTTTAGGACATGATAGCCAAGTGGTTGGGTGATCGGAGTTCGAGTCAGGAGATCTGAGTTCGATACCCATGGCTCATACCAATAAGTGTTTGGAAAATATTACGTACGATTTATATCATTGGCTTGGACATAAAGACGGCGAGCAGCTTACCAACTGTCACCCAAAAAAAAAAAAACGAAAGGGTACATAACCACATTAAAAAAAGGCTCACAAGTTCGAACCCGCCCTTCGACTAATAATTACCTACACCCGATTAGCTTGGTTGGAGTGGAGCACTACTAGAATTTTAAAAAAGCTGTTAAATGGCAAAACGAAAACGTATATTTATTAAAAGAAGTGAATCATTAAAAAATTATAAAATAGAATACATCTTAGAACAAACATACAATTTACAATGTTTTGTTATACATGCTACAGAATCAAACTACAATCTTGTCATTGTTTATCGATCGACAGCAACGGAAATGGTGATTAGAAAATGGCATTTTATTTTGTTATCATATATTTGTGTTTGTTCATTGCCATGGTTGCATTATCTGGGGTAAGATTCTCTGAGGTCTCTATTGAAGTGAATAAGTATAATATGAAATGGAAGTAAGTATTTTAACGTTTTGCTAACTGCTATCCTTATTTTCAGGTATTCCTTTCAGTCTCTTTGGTAGAAATATTTGCAAGAATCAATTCTATATCATAATCCGGTCTTTTGATATTTTTCATTTCATCTTCAATCTCTTGCAATGTTTTGTCTTTTGTTTCTGGTAATATAAAGTTCAGGATTGTCAAACATAATGCAACACATGATCCAAAAATGAAATAGGTACCACCTATACCTGTTTTATCAATGAGATATGGAGTGATTTTCATTGAAAGACCATATAACAGAGCAAAAGTCACGCATTGAATGAATGTTCCCTGTCCTCTAATATCTAGAGGAAATATTTCAGTACCAATAGCAAAAGTTGCTGGTATAAATCCAAGATGAGAGACAAAACAATGTAATAGTATTATAATTGGGGTTAGCCATTTCCCACCAATTAAAGACTTGTCGTTGATAATTGTTGATATACTAACTGCGTACATTAATATAACACCGACGCTACCAAACCTTACTATCAAAGTTTTTCTTTTAAAAGTTTTTATCATGAAACTTGCAATCAATGAAGCAATTATTAACAGACAATCGGATACCATTGCACAATACATAGCAATGTTTGTATCCCCAACTAATTCAACCATGATTTGGGTCACATATCCTAATAAAAAATATCTACCGGAAGAATCCACAGCTATCGAGGTAAGTGTGATGATCAAATATGGCATCAAAAAATCTTTCCTTAAATATTTCCTCAAATACTTAATTATTCTAGATTTCCTGTTTTGTTGCTGCTTAGTTTTAAGTCTTTCCATTTGCGCTGCCATTAATTTTCTTAAATTGTTTTTGCTGTCGGCAGAATCTCCGTGAAACCATGTATTAACTCTTTCGCAGTCCAAGAAACGTCCTTTCATTGCGTAAAATGCTGGGCTTTCGGGGTATAATAGCACAAAGAGTAAAGCCATAGTACTAGGTAAAATTGCCATTCCTGATATTTGTCTCCAATCCCAGACGAGTGCTAGAGAATGACAAAATAAGGAACCACATGCCATTGAAGTTTTCATAGATGTTAAAAAAACGCCCCGTCTTTTATGATGGGTTAATTCACTGATGGATACCGCGGCAATAAATACTCCTCCCATAACAAGACCTTGTATAATTTTGGCGATAAATATCGTTGTAATATTTTTACTGAAATATAGAATAATCCATCCTATGACGGTAAAAATATTATTTAATATGTTGGAGGGCTTCCTGCCGACGATTTGAAATAAAGGTGCGAAAATGAATTGACCCAGAACACCAGCAAATCCATAAGAAGAGGCTGAAACAAACAATAGTTTTTAAAGAACATAATAAATTTTGTGTATTGGATAAGGAATTCAAGTTTAAATGGTTACCTTTATTTCCTAACTAGTCTAGATTAAACAACTTAAATTTCAAGAGTTTATAGGTTAGGCGTAACAATCCGCGACGTACGATTATATCCGCTTTTTAATCTTACATAATATTTTTTTTAATCTTACATAATGGTAAGGTTCAATAAAGAATAAATAAATAAACAGTTCTTTTTTCAGCTAGCGAAATTAGCATGCTTTCTGTATAAACATCGTAAATTCAATTGTTTCCACGTATCATGTGATGTCATTCTATATCACAGTAGTGGTCATTTCAATTTTCGTTTTTTACAAACGCGTCTCCCAGGTGGCAAAACCAGACAGCTTGCATTTTAGACGCTGCTTCCAGTCACCAGTCAACTGAATTTCAAGATGGTTATTCCGATATATGTCGGTAGCCGGTTGCATTTTCTAGGGTTTTTCCTTATTCCCCTCTTACGCAATAACCCCACAGCCCACTGTAACTTAATATAGACAGTACTTAATTGTTGCACACTTTTACATATTTACTACAACAAAATGTGCATAAACGAATTGTAGTATGATGCAGTTTCCCCAAAAAAACAACGGCTGCAAGTATAAATTTCAATTTAATATTTTATTAATGCTATTGTTAAGAATTTTTGACTTTACCTATCCATGACGCTTGATCTGTTGTGGCTTTGATGTCGGTAGCGTTAGGAGATAATATAGCTGCATTAAGAGAACTTGGATAGGCAAGTATTATGCCTGTACTGAACGCAACTAAACAACTAGAGGCCACCACGATTATCTGAAAATTATATATTTTATTATATATTAGCCACGATAACCAAGTTGTTGGGTGGTCGGAATTTCGAGTCAAGAGACCCGAGTTTGATCCCTCGGACCAATAGGTTTTTCAAAAACTTGTTTACTAATTATATCGTTGGCTTGGACATAAAGACGGCGACGGACTCCTCACCTGTCACGTTGTCCCGAAAATATCTTCGGTGGAAAGTGGGTGAAAGGGACTTAATTGTCTAGACTAGACCTCTGTCTACCTCTGTATTGGGAATTGCTTGAAGATATTTATTTTGTGTTTATTTATAAGTAACAGAACCTTTGTATTGATACAAACAAATCAAAACAATAAATAATGCGATCCTATGTTACCCATACTAAATGTAACTTTTTTTTTTGTTACAATACGTTGAAACCTCCATGTAAAGGTAATCGTATAAATAAGTGCCGTCACCTACGTGATTTACTAACACCAGAAGAGGTATGGGTGTACTGCCAACCTTCCAGAAGCATTTACTTTATGCCTGGGCCGGTATTCTGCTGAGCCGAGGTTACTCGCCGTTCGAGGCGCCCTATTCTTGCGTTAGCAAAAGCAACCGAGGATGTGCGATGTATCGAATATCGTGTAAATTTTCCGAAATCCCTCCTTAATGCTCTTCTTTGGTACTCAATAGGTACTTGGTAAACAAAATATGTGATATAAACACAGGTACGCTTTCTACCTGCCACATTGCGATTTGCTTAACACAGTCAGGGCGCCGTTGACTTTGTTCCCGGCAGCGACATGCCTGTCCACATCTATATCACATCTTCCATCCCGGCTTAAAGCGCTCACCAAGTATAGAATTTCACTCAGCTGTTCAAGACATTTCTGATTTACCCATATTTCACACTTCGTTTTCTTTTATTTATTTATTTAAACTTTAATATACATAGAAGTACATATGGCGGACTTAATGTCAAGCGGCATTTTGTACCACTCAACTCAGGCTTAATATTCTTCGCTTCATCCTTTTCAAATACCTTTTCAAATACCTTAGTTTTAGTTTTAGCATTCAAACGGATTCTTTTATTTTCACATTCCTCTTTGAAACACGTGACTAATGCCTGCAGCTTTGTCTCTGAAGGTGCAATAAGCACAACATACAGCAGACAATTTAATTTCATGTAACCCAATGCACATCGAAACAACTATCTTTCAGCTATTGTAAACAGCTCTTGAGATGCAATATGAATAGCCAACAAGACATGATACAATCCTGTTTTACGCCTGTTTGTAAGTATGTGGATCAGAAAGCCTTTTGGGCGGTGCTACGGTCTCTGCAAACGGTGCCAGATAGGCTCCCGTTTTGTTGTAGCTTTGAGATACTCATATGATGAGTATCTCAAAGCTACGACAAAGCTATTCTTTTGAATCTCTCTTAGAATCACTTGTCCCCATCTATAGTCATTCCATATTAATGGGTGACTTTAATACCTGTCTACTTAAAGTCGACTCTCGGGCTAGCAAACTTGAGGCTATATTAGATGCATGTAATATGCACATTTTACCTCTTTCAGCTACCCATAACTTTCCCAACTGTATACCTTCTCTTCTAGACTTGATAATTGTCTCTTCTCCGAATCTTGTTCATAAGCATGGCTAGTTTTCTGCTGATGCTTTTTCTTATCATGATTTAATATTCCTTTCGTATAAATTACGCCCTCTTAAGAACAAACCTAAAACACTTCTGCGACGTAATTTTGGAGGGATGGATATTGACAGATTACGCTTGTAATATTGATTGGTCAGTGATTGAGAATGCACCCAGTATTGACCAAAAAGTTGAAGAATTCTGTTCGCTACTCATTCAACTATATGACATTCACGCACCAATACATCCGGTCAAACTCAAACATTTGCCTGCTCCTTGGTTGTCTGATGAGCTTAAAAATTTAATTTTAAAGAAAAATGCAGCATTGCTAAAAGCTAAGAAAAATAAATCAGAGGAGAACCAAAGGAAATACACCAAAATCGCTGCAATACATTGTGTAGAGATGCACAACGACGCTACATCCATGCATCAGTCGAGAACGGCGACTCATCCAAAGTTTGGAAATTTCTTAAAACGGTCGGAGTTGGCAAAACATCTTACAATTCTTCACCTTCTAACGTTGATGTAGAACTTTTAAATGATTTTTACTAAACCTTCTAACACATTTGATAGTGTTCAAAAATTTCTTACACTTAAATCTTTCTCTGCTACTCCGCCTCAAAATTATCCACCGTTTGTTTTTCGTCAGGTTACTGCATGTGAAGTTAAGAAGAATATATTGTCCGTATCCTCTAATGCCGTAGGTAGTGATGACATCAGCCGTAATATGATTGTTCCTCTCCTTGACATCCTTACCCCTATCATTACCTATATACTTAATGAATGTATCTCCTCGTCTAAAGCATTCCCGTAGCATGGAAGAGTGCAAACGTTATACCTCTTCCTAAGAAACCTAATCCCATTGACCATTCTGATTTTCGTCCTATCTCAATCTTACCTTTCCTTTCAAAAGTCCTTGAAAAACTCATTTCCCAACAGCTTAACCGTTTTATTAATAGGCAAAACCTGTTCAATCCGCTCCAACCCGGTTTTCGTCCTGGGCATAGTACGGCTACTGCTTTAATCAAAATTACCGACGACATTCGTTGGGGTATGGACAATAAACAGCTCACGGTCATGACCTTGTTGGATTTCAGCAACGCTTTTAATACAGTTGCCTTTGACATTCTGTTGAGCCTGTTACATTCTCTTAATTTATCTCCATCAGTAATTGACTGGTTTCAGAGTTACCTTAGCGGCCGTCGGCAGCGTATCCGTGTTGATGATACCTTTTCATCGTGGCGCGAAATCACTGCTGGCGTCCCTCAGGGCGGCGTGTTGTCACCTTTACTCTTTTCTCTTTTTATTAACTCTATCACTCATAAAGTTTCTTCTCTCTACCATATGTATGCGGACGATATCCAGATATACGCCCAGTCAACTCTTGAGAATCTGCCGTTAGCAGTCGCCACGTTAAATCGCGATTTGAATATGATCCTAGAATGGAGTAAATCATTTGGCCTTGATGTTAATCCCAAAAAGTCACAGGCAATAATTGTTGGCAGCCGCAGCTTTATCTCAAGAATTGACTGGTCTTCCTTGCCAGCTATTAAATTTAACGGAATTGTTATTCCTTACTGCGACAATGTCAAGAATTTGGGCAAATATATATATATATATATATATATATATATATATATATATATATATATATATATATATATATATATATATATATATATATATATATATATATATATATATATATATATATATATATATATATATATATATATATATATATATATATATATATATATATATATATATATATATATATATATATATATATATATATATATATATATATATATATATATATATATATATATATATATATATATATATATATATATATATATATATATATATATATATATATATATATATATGTATATATATATATATATATATATATATATATATATATATATATATATATATATATATATATATATATATATATAGTGTCTGGAGTTATAATTGTTATTTTGAACTTATTTATTTAGCTTTATTTCTCCATTGCGTATTTTTGAAGAGATCGCTATGCAGCGATAAGGCCGTCATTTTACACATTTTTTAGTTTTTAATTTTTAATGTTTTTCGATTTCGTGGTGTACAATAAAAGTATTTTCATTCATTCATTCATGATGAGACTACGATATGTATCCAGGTACAAAGCATTTCATTGGCTACGCCAGGTGGCTTGATAAACATCTCGAAAATATCAGACCAAAATTCAGCATATTAGTGACGGTCAGCAGCTTCAAGGTGAAGTGGTTATGGTAAAGCTCTCTTACGAGCGAAGCCTATGTTCTGTAGTGGGCTCTTAGAGACCGTTTGAAAATCGGTATTGCAGCGCTTCAGTACTGCAGCAATAAGCTGACATGGGGGCCTTATTTCACATAACTTAATATAATGTTTATTTTTTTTGATGTCACGATAGCCGAGTTGTTGGGTGGTCAGAATTTCGTGTCGAGAGACCCGAGTTCGATCCCCAAGTGGCAGTACCAATAAGTTTTTCAAAAACTTATGTACGAATTTCATCGTTGGCTTGGACATAAAGATGACGACGAGCTCACCACCTGTCACGTTATCCCGAAAATATCTTCGCTGGAAGGTGGGTCAAAGGGACTTAATTGCGTGAAAATATTTATTTTTTTTTTTTAACTTTTTATTGTGATGACCAATAAATAACTGTCTTTCTTTCTTACGAATATGTATATATGTTAACGGAATTCTTAATTAAATCTCTAAAATTTATTTAAATTCACTTATTTCGGCATAGTTGTATGTGTTTCTGGTTACCTCCTTTAATAGTTAATGTCGTCATCTCAAAAATATTCTTATAATAAATATTAGCATTTAATAAACTATATTCTATACGTCTAAATTACGATAGCCGAGCGGTTGGGTGATCGGAATTCCAGTCAAGAGACTCGAGTTCGACCCCAGGTAGCAGGCTCGTACCAATGGGTTTTTCAACCATAACATAAAGACGGCGACGGGCTCACCACCTGTCACGTTGTCCCGAAAATATTTTTGATAGAAGGTGGGTCTAAGGGACTTAATTGTCTAGACTAGACCTCTGTCTACCTTGTATTGGGAATTGCGTGAAGAATTTTTTTTTATTTACAAAAAAAAATGTCTTCACGCAATTCCCAATACAGGGGTAGACAGAGGTCGAATCTAGACAAGTCCCTTCGACCCACCTTTCACCGAAGATATTTTCGGGACAACGTGACAGGTGGTGAGCCCGTCGCCGTCTTTATGTCCAAGCCAACGATATTCGTACATAAGTTTTTGAAAAACCCATTGGTACGAGCCTACCAACTGGGGATCGAACTCGAGTCTATTGACTCGAAATTCCGACCACCCAACCACTCGGCTATCGTGACTTTTTATTTATAATATAATAGATATAGAATATTATACAGATACCGACCTGCCTCCAACACGTAAGGTCGTTACTACAGCACATATTTGAGAAGGGATTAAATTTTTAGTTTTAATTTCAATAATTATAATAATATTTGCACTTGGACATCGAATTATTATTTAAAATTACTTTGATTGTTTTTTTTATTTACAGGCATTTAAATAAAAATACGCGTTGCAGCGCAACCCCTTCAATCGATACCGTGGAGTAAGTAATACTAATTGGTGCGGATGCCATGTTAATGTAAGAATAGAAACAATTAATGAATTAACTACCAATTAATTAAGTAACAATTAATTAAGGCGATTACAAGAGATTACAAGAGACGTGCTTCATATATTTAAAACCTGTTGCCGCTGTAGTGAAATATTTAGTAAGTATTATTTAAGTACACGAGTATGTATATATATATATATATATATATATATATATATATATATATATATATATATATATATATATATATATATATATATATATATATATATATATATATATATATATATATATACATATATACATATAACGCATTTGAGGCTGCATTGGTGTATATTTCTATTATTATTCGTGATATGTCTCTGATGTGTTTTGTTTTTTTTTTCGGATTTAATACTAAGGCGTTACGCTCAGACCTAAAGGATATACGATGAAGATCAGTGTTTAACTTCCCGACTGCAATATTAGTTTCATTAGGCTTGAAGGAGATATATATTTGAAAGTCATCAGCATACATATGATACTTACAATGTTCTATGTTGCTGATGACGTCCGACCAATGTGAACTGACCAAAATAGAACTGACATAAAAGTTTAAACACAGGCTAAAAAGAATTATCTTAAAAGTCATCTTAGCTCTAGAAATACTGTAAAAGGTATAAATACATACGCAATACCAACGCTTACTTATTCTTTCGGCATCATACACTGGTCACAAACTGACTTGAAAAATTTTCAACGCACAGTCAACACTCACATGACCACACACAGAAAACGTCATCCTAAATCATGCACACAACGTCTCACACTACCACGCACAGAAGGGGGAATACGTTTAATTGACATCCAAAGTCTACACAACAGTCAGATAACATCACTCCGCAAGTATTTTTTCTTTAAAATCCACACAATTACATAAATGCATTACTGACCTAGACAAAATAACACCACTCAACTTGTCTAGTGCAACCAAACAGCATAACGAATACATAGTAACCCCTGAAAGCAAAATAGAAGCTTGGTCACAGAAATCTCTGCACGGGAGACACCGAGTTGATTTATGCCAACCTCATGTCGACAAAGATGCGTCGAACGCTTAGCTACTCAGAGGTGAACTCTTTCTGGAAACTGAGGCTTTTATGATTGCCATCCAGGACCAGATCATAAACACGAGGAATTATCATAAGTACATTATGCGCGTCCCTAACATTCCGACAGATTTATGTAGGCGCTGTCACAGCAACTCAGAAACTATCCAGCACATCACCGATGGCTGTAAAGCTATCGTTCAAACTGATTACAAACACAGACACGATCAAGTAGTCTCCATAGTTTACCAAAATTTAGCTTATAGACACAAATTTATCAATGAAAAGGTACCGTACTACAAATATCAACCAAGTACAGTTTTAGAAAATAGTAAAATATAAAATAAATAAATATCTTCACGCAATTCCCAATACAGGGGTAGACAGAGGTCAAGTCTAGACAATTAAGTCCCTTTGACCCACCTTCCACCGAAGATATTTTCGGGACAACGTGACAGGTGGTGAGCCCTTCGCCGCCTTAGAAAATAGTGACATTAAAATTTACTGGGACAGATCAATTGTCACTGATAAAACAATTCATTTCAATAGACCGGACATAACAATATCAGACAAATTAAATAACACTGCATACATTGTAGATGTAGCAATTTGTAATACATATAATAGGATCACAACTCATACAAAAAAATGCCAAGGTATACCGATTTGTCCATTGAATTGAAATCTTAATGGCACGTAGATATAGTTAAAATAATACCATTAATAATCTCTACAACAGGTGTAATCCCAAAAACACTTAGACCTCACCTTGATACGTTAAAAATGCCACCATCAACACTTTTTCTTCTTCAAAAAGCCACCATATTTAACAACTGTGGGATAATAAGAAAATTCCTTGCCCCTTCCTCATCATCGTCATTACTCACATTCACCGGTCTCACATACTAAGCCAGTTGAGCTTGGCTAAGGCCCGCACAGCTGGTTTTAAAACAATCTTCGTTGAAGTAAGAAAAGAAAGAAAAAAAAAATAATAATAAGGCGTAGAGAAGTGACGACCTCATCGCCCACCGACGTAGCAGTTTAGGTGATAAAAAATATTGCGTCGGCGCAATCAGTCAGCGCCTAGCCCAGAGGTTTTTGTGCCGTGCCTCGGCAAGTGCAATACGAGGGTGCATAGGCCCGTCTGTGCGTATGGCCACACTAAACGGTACCGGTCTGGGAGCGTCTTACTTAAAATGATGCCCCAAATAAAATGGATGATGGAAAATAAATACAGAATGCGCAAAATACCGCTTCCTGGGGGTCACCAGGGCGCGTCTGGAGCTGGCGCTGGACGCGGCAGCATGCGGGCCGCCAGTCGAGCGCGAGGTGCTGCACGAATATCCAGCAGCACCTCGCATCCATCATCCCCACCAGACAGCTTGGTATCGGCAGGGCCCTCTGGGTCTCAGCAATCGGCTCCCGCTACTGGTGGAGTACGCCAATGCGATGGACAAAAGAGATGAATATTAACGCATTGCGGGTGTACTATAGGGCGATGGAGGGGGAGGAGAAACTGGGGAATTTGCATATCGGGCTAAGATGCATCGCATTTTTGGCGAGCTGCACCCTACCATCACCTTCACAGAGCAAAACCTGACGGGGTATTTTCCAGGGCGATTGCTTGAGCCCCATATTTTGGTATTACCTCTCCCTGAATCCTCTTAGTACACTGCTGTAGGAATCAGGGATGAGATTTCAGATTTGGAGAGGAGGGACAAAAGCTACTCAGCTTTTCTACATGGATGACCTCGAGCTGTTCGCCTCCAATCGCTCCCATTTGGTGGAATTGCTTGGAATCACTAGTGATTTCAGCAATTCTATCAAAATGGAGCTCGGGACGGATAAGTGTGCGTTTCTCCGTGTTGAAAGGGGCAGAGTCACTAAACACCGAGGGCATAGACTTGGCTATTTCCGTCAACATACGGACCCTTTCCGAGTCTAATA
The DNA here is from genome assembly GCA_029286605.1 of Sericinus montela. Lineage (NCBI taxonomy): Eukaryota > Metazoa > Arthropoda > Insecta > Lepidoptera > Papilionidae > Sericinus > Sericinus montela. Next base: position 6,450,117 of record JAGSMR010000002.1, read on the forward strand.
CATACCTATACCGGGGTATGTCACAAAACTTGGGTGTCGATGAGTTTGGCGATGTCGAGGCGTTTGCGGAGTGTTTTTCGCACGCCTACCAAAAGTGCTTAATAGCTATTTGTCAGGTGTGAACAAGGCAAGCGCCATTAACGGCTGGGTCATGCCAGTCCTGATTTACACCTTCGGTATACTCAGGCGGTATATTCAAACCGACCTTAACGCCCTGGACCGAAAAGTCCGCACCACTATGACGTCTCACAGGATGCATCATCCGAGGTCGTCAGTGATGAGGCTATACTTACCGCGGAAGTATGGCGGACGGGGCTTTTTAAGCGCCCTCACTATGCATAAACGCGAGGTGTACAGCCTCCGTAACTACTTCCTAGCGAAATCGGGTGAATTATTCTACGCAGACATCGTTATGAGTAATAAAGGACTTACCCCCCTATCCTTAGCCGACAAGCAATGGCAAGACCGAGGGTTTTGTCTGTGCGATACAGGATCAGGTTATTAAGACGAACAACTATCGGAGATACATCCTAAGGGATGACACCGCGACATCTGTCGAGCTTGTCGCCATCCTAGGGAGTCGCTTCGGCATGTCATGTCCGGTTGTTCCTTGCTTACTAACTCTGAGTATCTGCATAGACACAACTTAGTAGCCAGAATTTTACATCAGGTGCTCATTCTTAAATGTGGTCTCGTCGAACGGAAACTGCTTTACTATAAGTACTCTCCGGAAGCCGTGCTCGAAAATGACCGCGCCAGGCTCTAGTGGGACCGGCCCATCGTCACGGACAGGACGATTCTGGCAAATAAGCCTGATATCGTGTTGATGGACCGGGAACAGTCAAGGATATATTTGGTGGAAATCACCATCCCGTATGACAAGAACCTCGTGAAAGCCGAAACAGACAAAAAGACGAAATATCTGGACCTGGCTCACGAGGTGACCGACGTGTGGGGTGGGGTGCCCGCAGAAATTTATTCCTTTAGTTGTTTCTGCGAATGGGTTAATCCCAGTCAGCCTCTCTGAACATCTGAGGCGACTGGGACTCCGTGACGGACCGCTCCGGACTCAAATGCAGAAGGCGGTGCGCCTCGATACAGTCTGCATCGTCCGCCGGTTTCTCTCCCTGTCGCCCTAACCCACGGCCGTCTAGTCTCTCTTGTCGAGAGCTTCCGTCTGGTTGGGTCTTAATATTTATTAATTATTTTATGTATTTTTATGGCTTTATTACGCATATATTTTATAATAATTTATTTATTTTATTTTATATATTTTTATTTTTATGTGTATAAAAACCCAACCAGACGAGAAAATATAACAAATACCGCGGAATAATAATAATCTTTATTTGCTAGCATGGTACGTATAAAAGTTGGTACAGTTTTTAAATTGTCTCACATGTTTGCCGAATGAGGCTTGCAAAAATTATCTAAGTTTCTTTAAGTAAACGCAGATAGAATATATCACACTTCACAAACAAAAAAAAATCATCAATTCACTCTTCAATTAAAATTGTCCATACTTTGTATGTCAAGTGAAGTTCCATGCATTGAATATGTGTATTAATGTCATACTGTTACTCATTTGTCAGAAGTTCATCAATTTTATAGTAGGATTTAGACAAAAGCCATGTTTTCAGTTTAGACTTAAATCTCACGATTGCCATTGGTTCCTTTAAGTTGGATGGCAATTTGTTATAAACTTTTATTGACATGGCATAACAACTTTTTTGAAAGAATGTCGTCTTTGGTGCTCGATCGAGAACAATTCTGTCACAGTTTCTTGTATTTCGTGGAAAAACATCAATTGCCTTTTTAAATTAATCTTTTTTAGTTTTAACGTGAACACTGGCTTCTAGAATGTACATTGCCGGTAATGTCAGAATATTTAACTTCTTAAATAATGGCTTACAAGATTCATGCCAACTAGCTCCACCTAATACCCTGACGCATTTTTTTCGTGCAATAAAGGCCCTTTTCCATTTGGGGCTATTGCCCCAGATTAGCAGTCCGTACCTGAGTATAGATTCTACATATCCATGGTATGCCGTTAACGCTGTCTGAGGTGTTGATGTTTTCCCCAGTTTTCTTAATACATACACAAATCTATTTATCCTCGTACAGGCATATACTATGTGCGATTTCCAGTTCCATTTGTTATCTAGTATTATTCCCTGAAATTTTAATTTGGTCTTTTTCGTTCAAATAGTCATTATTAAATTTTATTTCAAGTTAAATTTTTTTAGTATTTCTATTTTTAAACTGAATAAAATTAGTTTTATTTATATTAACTTTTAAATTATTAGAGTCTAACCAAGTGATAATACGATTTATCTCATTATTAACATCATTTTCATATTTATTAATATAAATATGGCGTAAGGCTCAGTACCTGCCAATGACTCAAAAATGTCTTAAGAGATAGCGTTAAGTGATCCTATTATTATATTTATTACATAGGAGCAGCATACTATCAGGCGGACTGTAGGTCGTTTTTCACTCGATCCGATAAAAGTTATCGCATGATTAACTTTTCGTGTCTCCATGGATGTTTTTTTTAATTTAAAATCACCTGCTAATTAAACTATCAGCTTGATAGTTAACCTTGAGGAATCTTCCTTTCTTTTATTGTAAAATCTTTTAATCCCTATTGACAGTTACGTGTAGTTTGGGTGTAAGAATGTAATCTGATATGTTTATGTCAGTCTTACAACACTACGTATGTCCTACGGGAAGGCGTTGTTCTCCCGGTTGCATTCTGGCGTCTCCGTAAATTTCCGTAAAAAATTTCAAGCAATACTTGTGGGTAGCTCAAGAATGTTGAACAAAATTCATTACGCATCTTTGCCTACCATCTATTATAATGGCAACCCAATACTGCTATCAAGTTCGGTGAAGAACCTTGGGTTGAATATCGATAATACTATGAACTGGGGAAAACATGTTTTAGAAATAAGCCATATAAGTTACTCTTTACGCGCCCTAAATCGGTTAAAATATTTTTTGGCCTTTCAGAACAAAGTTGTATTTATTCAGACGTTGATATTGCCTATAATATACTATGCTGATGTGTGTTACTCGGACCTAAACAAAGACCTTCAAAACAAGCTAGTGTGCCTTCTTAACAACTGCATCAGATTTATTTTCGGCCTTCGAAAGTATGACCATATGGTCAGCCATTTCAGGCGACAACGATAGTGAGAGATATCTCTCACTATCGTACTCGCCTGAAATGACTCACTATTCAGGAGATGCGTACCTCTAGAATCCTTTCTACCCTCTTTTCCATCTTGAATGATCAAACTATCCCTTCTTATCTAAAGAATAAATTTCAGTATCTCTCTTCTTCCCACGATAAGGTTCTTCGCTGATCTGCTAATCACAAGCTAAGTATCCCGCAACATTTTACCGGTTTCATTGGTAACTCATTTAAGATTCAGGCTACACTGCTCTGGAACTCCTTACCCGAAGACATCAGAAAAGCACCAAGTAAGATTGCTTTCAATGGTACATGAACACATGCACATATTAAGATCATCAGACAAACATTAATAATTAATCATATTATATATATATATATATATATATATATATATATATATATATATATATATATATATATATATATATATATATATATATATATATATATATATATATATATATATATATATATATATATATAGATATATATATATATATATATATATATATATATATATATATATATATATATATATATATATATATATATATATATATATATATATATATATTCGTCATTGCTATGCTATTCGTTATTGTATCGTTTATTGTACAAATATTCGTATTTATAGATAAATAGATAAGTTTAACTAACTTCCTTATTAACCGTATTATTTATGCACCTACTCAATTTGCTATGTTTCTCCACGCCCTGGGTTGACTGGCAGAGAATGCCAAAAGGCATTTAGTCTGCCCATTGTTATCCATAAGGTGTAACAATAAAGTATAAATCAATAAATAAATTCTGGACCCTACTCCGCTACCGAGATGCTATCGAGCTAACATTGACGCGCATGTCCTCTTCTCATATACCTCAAGAACATGTAGCAGCAACAAATTCTGCAAAAATCATAAGGAAAACCATTAAAAAACTGGCATCAGAAGGTATTAATATACACTCTAGTCTAAGTAGGGCGGTTTTCATGGGCGACGGTAATCACTTAACATCACGTGAGCCACCTGCTCGTTTACTTCCCTCAGGTTTTATTGCATTTAATAAAATTGTTCCATTCGAAACACCTAATACCTTAACGGTAGCTTCTTTTATTTTGACTGTAAAATAACTTCAACAAGCATAAGAGTGCGTCCAAATCTGGGAAATGCGTGAGCTGATCGCGCGCTGCTGCCGCGCTGCACGCGTGCAGTTCATGCAACTGTTGGATTTGAACTCGCACAAGGTTCGCACAGTATGCACTGTCCATTCGCTTTCATATTGCAAATCTTAATTGTCAGGGGTCATTGTAGAAGCGTGCTCGTCTCGACCCCTGCCAGCCCTTTTCAGGGCTGCAATTCTACACAGCTGCGCACCCATGCCAACGAGGGTTAGGGCGTCCCCCCAAGGCGACGCACACCAGCTCGTCCCCGTTGGTGTGAAATGCAGCGCGCAAAGCGGCGATGGGGACCGCCACCCGTCACGCACAGCCCTACACGGCGGAAGGTGGAGGACGGAGTGCAGAGTTGGTACGTGGAATGTTAGAGGAGGCATGAGAGATAAGACGAATGAGTTGATTGAAATAATGAAAGAAAGAGAATTAGATGTCGTGTGTTTGTCGGAGACCAAGCGGAAGGGCAGTGGTACTGAAGAGCTCCCTGGCGGGGCGTTAGCTCTATGGTCCGGAGTCCCGGAGAGCGAGAGCGCCTGCCAGGGAGTGGGGGTGCTGCTGTCGTCTCGGTTGGTCGATGTTATGACTGAATATAAGGTTGTGAACTCGAGACTTCTCTGGGTTCGCTTTAAATTGGGACTGACGAAGTTATTCCTTTTGGCTGTTTATGCGCCGGTGGCTTCGTCGTCCAGAGCTGAGCTGGAGGAGTTTTGGGAGAATGTAAGAGAAGTTCTAGACTTGGTTAGAGGAAACGAAAGAATTGTTGTATGTGGTGATTTGAATGGATGGGTTGGTACCGCTCGGCCAGGGTACGAGTCGGTGCTTGGAATGTTTGGCGATAAAAGGGTTAACGATGCTGGCAAGCTTATACTGGCTGTATGCAAGGAAAGGGTCTTCTTGTGACAAACACTATGTTTAGTCACAAGAAAATCCATATGTATACTAGAACAAGAGAGAATGAGAGAAGTATGATCGATTTATTCCTGGTGGATGACCGACTGCGAAAACAGGTGATGGATACGCGGGTGTTCCGAGGTGCTGACCTGGGAACGGATCACTACCTAGTGATTACTAGATTTAGGGGTCTGTTCGCGGGTTGGCGCCACCGGACGGCGATACCAGAACCACAGTCAGTCGGTAGCATCCGAAGCTGGAAGCTTCAGGAAGCGGACTCTAGGAATAAATATCAAGCAAGGGTAGCCGAAAAGCTGGACAGCATTGGTGTTAGGAAAGAATGTGTTGAAGAAATATGGCAGAGCCTTAGAGATGGAATGGTTAGTGCAGCGGAAGACGTGTGTGGAAATGTGAAAAGGGTAGTAGTAAAAAGGGTGATGCATGGTGGAATGACGAATTGAAAGAAGCTGTAAATAAGAAGAAGAAAGCATGGTTAGACTACTTGGCCTCTAGTAATGACAAGGATATGAGAGAGAAGAGGAAAGAAAGATATAAGCTCCAGAAAGTTCACACGAAAGCATTGATTGAGGAAGTGCGTGAAAGGAGTAGAATGGAAGCGGACGAAAGGTTGTCGCACAACTTCAAGGAGAACTCCAAACTCTTCTGGAAAGAGGTTGGAAGGACCCGGAGTGGTGCGACAGCCTTAAGAATGAATAAAGTGCTTTCGGGAACCAATGACGTCCTCTCAGAAAAATCGGACGTCATGCAGCGATGGAGCGAATTTTATAGAGAGATGTATGCGTGTGATGATCTTAGTGAGGATCCGGGGTGACGCCGTGACTGGTACGCCAGACTCGGACCTCGATGACACTGAGGTCATCAGTATGAAAGAGATTGAATGTGCGATTAGAAGTTTGAAATGTGGTAAGGCTGCGGGACTAGACAGAGTTACTGCTGAAATGGTCAAGTATGGTGGGCCACGCGTCTGGGACAGCTTTCATCTGCTGTGCAATTTGTGCTGGCGAACGAGGGCTGTTCCGGATGATTGGCGATCCGCGGTCATTGTGCCTTTATATAAAGGTAAAGGTTCACATTATGACTGCGGGTGCTATCGGGCGATCAGCTTGACCAGTTTAGCAAGTAATGTTTACTCGAAGGTAAACACAATGCGGATTTAGACCTGGAAGAGGATGCACGGATCAAATGTTTTCTCTCCGCATGATCACGGAGAAGCTTCTGGCTGCTAACTAGAAGATTTTCTGTGCTTTTGTGGTTCTTGAGAAAGCATTTGATAAGGTTGTAAGGAAGAAAATGTGGGAACTGTTGCCGGGATATGGTGTGGATGGTCGATTGCTAAGGGCTGTGCAGTCACTTTACTGTGACTGTAAAGCCTGTGTGCGGGTAGGGCATGACCTGTCACCCATGTTTAGCGTCCAAACGGGCGTAAAACAGGGTTGTGTCATGTCTTCCTGGCTATTCATACTGTATCTCGACAGCTGTTTACAGAAGCTGAAAGATAGCTGTTTGGGTGTGAAATTGGGTGACATAAAAGTAAATTGTCTGCTTTATGCTGATGATGCAGTGCTTATAGCACCATCAGAGGCAGAACTGCAGGCATTAGTCACGTGTATTAAAGAAGAATGTGAAATTAATGGTCTCTAAGTTCTGGTATTTGAAAGGGACGAAGAAAGAACGAAGTGCGAAATTTGGGTAAATCAGGAATGTCTAGAACAGGTGAATGAAATTGTATACTTGGGGAGTGCGTTTAGCCGGGATGGAAGATGTGATTTAGATGTGGACAGGCGTGTCGCTGCCGGAAACAAAGTCAATTGTGCCCTGACTGCGTTAATCAAAAGGCAAGGCGTTGTGAAAAGTGCACGCCTTGCAATACATAACGCAGTGTTGGTACCGACTTTGTTATATGGTAGCGAAACCTGGGTATGCCAGAAGAAGCATAAAAGCAGGTTGAATGCAGTGGAGATGCGATCTCTTCGTAAAATGTGCGGCCTTACCATGGCCGACCGAAAGTGAAACGAAGAGATTCGCAATATGGCAGGTTTGAAAGATGACCTTGTCTCAAAAATGGATAAGGGCGTGCTTCGATGGTTTGGGCACGTTGAGCGAATGAGTGAAGACCGAATGGTGAAGAAAATATATAGCGCGAAAGTTAATATTAAAAGGTGTCGAGGTAGACCGAGATTAACTTTCGAAGACCATGTGAGCAAATTGCTCGAAGAGAGGAGGGTCAAGAGTACTCGGATACCTAGACGTGCATGTATGAAGAAGATGATGAATCTGAAAGAAGCGAAAGAAGTATGTAGGGATCGTGACACTTGGCGATCTGTTCTCTCTGGCTACCGCGTCAGGGATTGTGCGTGAAGATAAATAAATAATAAATAAATAAATATAAATAATTGTAAAAACAACAACAATAAAATTTCATCTTTCCGTAATAAGAAAATAACCGAGCAGGTGAGCGGGCGGTAAGTGGCGCGCGGTCAGCGCATTCGCCAGATTCGGGCGCACACTAAGAAAAAGGGCCGAATCCAAGTTACGTCAATTAAACTTTATAAAAATATATTTTTTTCTTAATATGTCATGTATACAAATAATGAAAACTAATAGAAACTTAACTCTTATGTTCAAAGTTAGACCATACTATAAAGCTATTTTAATATATACATAAAAATCATCAGTGCGTGGGTATTCGACTGAACTTCTCCTAAACGTAGGGAACGATTTTGATGAAATGTTGTGTGTGTGTATGTTCAAGTGTATATAGTATATATACATTACCATCGCAAAACAATAGTCTATTCATAAATCTGACGAGAATATCTTTTATGATAAATAATTTAGCCGTAAAGGCATGATAGCCGAGTAGTTAGATGGTCGGAATTTCGAGTCGAGAGACCTGAGTTCGATCCCCAGGTGGCAGTACCAATGAGTTTTTCAAAAACTTATGTACGAATTTCAACGCTGGCTTGGACATAAAGACGGCGACGGGCTCACCACCTGTCACGTTTTATCGAAAATATCTTCGGTGGAAGGTGTGTCAAAGGGTAACTCTTTTTATTTCATTTTATTATTTAAAAAGTCTTGCAGCACTTAAAAAATGGCTGGCATAGGTCGCGACGAGTACACTTCTACATTGCCCTTATAGATATTAAATAATGGTTTATAAAAATAAATATCAATATAAATATCTTCATGCAATTCCCAATACACGGGTAGACAGAGGTCTAGTCTAGACAATTAAGTCGTTTCGATCCACTTTCCACTGAAGAAATTTTTAGAAAAACGTGACAGGTGGTGAGCCCTTCGCCGTCTTAATTTCCAAGCCAACGATATAATTCGTTCATAAGATTTTTTGAAAAAACCCATTGGTACGAGCCTGCCTCCTGGGGACCGAACTCGGGTCTCTTGACTCGATCTCCGATCACCCAACTAAAGGGCTATCGTGACTTTAGGCAACTAGTAGTACATACTATTTACCACATACCACTAGTAAGATTTACAAAGACAATTGGGTAAGTTGAGTAAGTTGCGAATTTGTGAATCCCTTTGCGAAATTTGAATACTATTTTGTAATTTAGTTTGTTGCTTGTTTTTATTAATACATTAAGTAGGCATGTGGCATTCGCCTTCTGGAACCAGATTTATAGACAAATTTTATAGAACCAGACTTAGAGATCCGGTTCGAAGCATCCGTTCAATATTAAGCCATAATTTCTGCGATTTGATTTTCCTTCTTTTTTTGACAACAATTCCCTTAAAACCGGTAGGTATAAATATTTTTGAGAGAAATACTAATATTTATAGTCGATTCTTCGATGATAAGATGTCAATATAAATATTTGTATATGTGTCTAAGTATATCGTAGCATTGTATGGACGGATTGTAAGACGGCAATAGGCTCATCGTCTGCCACGTTATCCGAAATAACATCTGATGAAATGTGGGTCAAAGGGCCTAAATTATCTAACCTCTGTCTACTCCGTACTGTATATTTACATACATTTCTTCTTAACAGTCTCTCCTAAGTCTAAAAATTAGCCACGAAGAACGGTCATAAGCCACCAGCAACCATTGAATCCCCGCAAAATTTTGCATGTCGTAACTACCGCTCTCATCTTGTTCATCCTACACTGTGCTTGCCACTGGAACCTGTTTTCCCCAACGGCTATCAGTTCGTTGATTTATGTGCATTATTATAATTAAAGGTATTGCAAAGCTTTCCTCTTTGTGTTATGCGTCAAGGCACCAAAAAATGCTGGTTGCATTTCCAAGATGAACCTTAACCTTAGTCACGGATTCAGTTCCTTTGGTAACCCCGTGAAGAACCCACGGGCTAATCGACTCTAGGCCAAAAGAAACATACTATCAAGGCCAACTATGTTGCGTGCTACTTACTGCCTGCTTCGCCTCTCCCCCAAGTGACGAAATGAAAGTCATCAACTCTCTTGATGACATCCTTCGAATATTCACACTCAGGATCCTTTGGTTAACGTCATTACAAGAGCCATATATACTAATCGATAGAGACTGGCCACTTATTTTACCTTTTTATTTAGAACTTTTGAAATAAAGTTGAATTACTTAAACTAAAATAAGGCGAAAGTATTTTTGATGCCTGCATGATGATGCTCAGACTTACAATTCTCGCTCAATCCAATCTAAACAACCTGGATGTAACAGTGATGCAGTGGTCAGCAAGATACCCGGACATGAATCCTGGAGAACATGGTTGAGTCTTATTAAAGAAAAGTATTAAATCCCGAATCCCAAATACAAAGTAAGCAGATTAACTTGTTTTTTGGAATCAGAAACAACGTACCAAAGGGTACCAAAATGCCCAGACACGAGAAAATGTAGAAGTAGTGTTTTCTATATTGACCCAACCCATGAATCGAAACCAGGACCTCAGAGGAGGCGATAACATGTAAACCATCCGTTGTGTGTCGTGTGCACCACACACACACGGAGGTCGTCAGAGGAAGTAGGCAGAGCTCTGAACTTTCGATTTTTCATCGAAGCATATTTGGGTCAACGTGACAGGCAGCGAGCCTATCGCCGACTTAATGTCCAAGCTAACAGTACAATATACTTGCAAACACATATTTTTTTCGTAGGAATTACATTTAAACACCCAGACTCGAGTACACATCACATACTCATACTCATCACACAAATGATTGCCTCTTGCGAGATTCCCAATTCCAATTCCCCCTTAGGTTTGAAGGCAGGGTCACTAAAAACTCAGGGTGAGAGTTTTCCTTACCTTTTTACCTTTCTCAAGAATATGATACGTAAAATAATGTTGTTAAAGCTTGGGACGGAAACCACCTAATTATATTATACATCAATTATATTATACATCAATTTAAAAGATCCAACCCGAGAAGTATATTCACAATACATTAAACGTAGTTGACGGTGCATCCTCGGACTCCAAGTCTGTGAACACTGGTGTCCCACAACGCTGTGTTCCATCGCCAACCCTGTTTCTTCTGCGTATCAATGATTTGTTACTAATTAGAAACATTCATTGCTATGCAGACGAGAGCACTGGTGATGCCCTATAAACCGGCCGAACCAATATTTCTCGGGAACACGTCGATTAATACGGGAACAAACTTGTGTCTGATGTCGAGATTTTGTTAGACAAAATCTCGGACTGGGGCCAACTAAATTTAGTCCAGTTCAACCCTAAAAAGACACAAGTTTGCGCGTTTACCCCTAAAAAGAAACCCTTCGTCGTGTACGTCGTAACATAATTTTGAGGGCACTCCCCTAGTTGCCTCAGCCAGTATCGGAATCCTTGGCATAGACATATGGAGCAACGTTCAGTTTCGCGGTCACTTGGAAGGGAATGCCAATTTTGCCTCTAAAAAGCTTGGCGTGCTCAGTAGAGCACGACAGTACTACATGCCGGCCCACCGCTTGCAACTTTATATGTCGCAGGTTCGGCCGCACATGGAGTACTGTTGTTATCTCAGGGCTTGACGACCATGTTCTATGTGATAGGCTAGATCCCCTGGCATTGCGAAGAGACGTTGCATCTCTTTTTATTTTTTACAAGATTTACTACAGGGAGTGCAACGCACTTGGACTTAATGGAATGTGCTGCCGTCAGCGGTTTTTTCGGACCGATACGATTTAGGAACCTTCAAGAAAAGAGCCTATACCTTACTCAAAGGTCGGCAACGCATCTGCTATGCGTATGGTATTGCGGATGTTCACGGGCGGCGGTAATCACTTACCATCAAGTGAGCCACCTGCTCGTTTGCCTCCCTTGTCTGTAAAAAAAAACGAAGTCAAAAGTCAACGAGCAACTCTTAAATAATTAGAAAAAAAACGTGTTACTTTAGTGTTCAGATTTCAACTTGAGCATTACACGTTAGAGCTTGTTAGGAGTTAAATGTCTTTACAGTAAAAACAAAATTGTCTGATTTCATTTTTTTAATAAATTATTTATTATAATTGCAACATATTAAGTAACTATAAAATTGCAAGAAATATGCACGTTGAAAATTAACTAGTTAATATATTGGTAACAAATAAAATCATAATTGTAGAATAATGAGTGGTGCAAATGTGCCATCAGTCTGGAGACAGGTTTGTACTCTTTAATTTTTTAGTAATTAAATGTCAAAATAAACTTTAATATAAACTTTTTGGTATGGATTTTCTGATCCTTTGGTTTATATTTAGAGTTTTCTGCAAGCTTTTTTTATAGAAAAGGGAGGCAAACGAGCAGATGGCTTACGTGATGGTAAGCGATTACCACCGCCCATGAACACCCGCAATACCAGAGGCATAGCAGATGCGTTGCCAGCCTTAGAGTGCCCCCCCCCCAAGAATTGGGGGAGGCGGAGCGTGGGCCTCCGGTTACCTGTACTCACCAGACGAAACGCAGAAGTTTGTTAGACTTCTACTTCACGCCGGTATTCTGTGAGGTCGTGGTACTTCCCCGGTCGAGCCGGCTCATTCATGCAAAAACAAAAGCTGATGCGTGGCTGACCACTGTCAAAGAAAGCTTTAAGATTACTCAGAAATAACTAGATGAATAATTTATGCAAATGGTTTCAATTTCTATGTTAGATGGCTGAATGATGCGTGAACGCATTTAAAACAAACACAAGCATTTGATTTGACCCTGGTAAATTGCAATTTATTTTGAAAATACTGTTATTTATAACTTAAAAATACAATTGTTCTCTTTTCAAATTACCATTGCCTGCTTCAAAGCTAAATCTAAAAATGTTTCGTTGTTAATTCAAATTAATTAAAAACGGAATGGTTTGCGAAATCGTAAACGCATAGAAAAAAATAAAACATAACATCCTTACTAAACGATAGAAATACTAAATTGCTACAGCTACAGGCTTGTATTTATTAGTTTTTGCAAAGCCAAATAGACGTTATTAATAAAAATTATATTATTATTTCTCCCTTGACATTATAGTCACTATAGTCGGATGGTGAATCACTATAGCCGGTAGTTGGATGGTGAATTAATTGTCTGGACCTCTATCTCGCTCTGCCAGTATCGGAAATGCCATGAAGTTCTAAAATGTTAATGAGCAACCTTAACGTCAGTTATATTCGGCGAATATCAATTATTTTTATCTATGTATATCTTTAAATCAAAAAAATATATCTTCACGCATTTCCCTATACAGGGGTAGACAGAGGTTTAAATCAAATGTAAAATAAAAAATCATCAAAACAAAGAATTCCACCAACATCTTCCATAGTTGAAATAGGACTAACTTTATGATGCAATTTTATTAAGTTTTTGTAGCATGCAGGACTTTGTTATGAAAATAAAGAGAAATTAAAAATAAACTAACACGGGTGGGATTAGAACACGCGACCTTAACCGTACCGTAACAACTCTCTTACCTCCGAGCCACCGTGTCTTACACGCATCAGTTGAAATTTTAAATCTTTGTTTTCACTTACGTCTGTTCCAAGGTTTTTTTCGTTGGCAATATCTACCAGAAGCTATTCTAATTTCTAACCCAATATTCATACATTATATAGATTAAAAAAGGAGAGAGAAAATTTAAATCAATTATAACTTAAATACCCCATTTGGTATCACAAAATTTTTCTTCAAAAGTAAGGTTGACTGGTAGAGAATGCCATATAACATTATGTCAACCTTTTGTTACCTTTTTTTGTTAACAATAAAGTTTCTTTGTTAACAATAAAGCAAAAATAAATAAATAAACTTAACTAGATAACTTAACACTTATAACTAAACAAGGTTAAAATTTAATTAACGAAAGCGAACAATATAACAATTCTCGACCCCCAGGAACTAGTGTGTACGCCACACCGGTTTCCATGGTGGTTTCCAGCCTCACCTCGCCTCCTCTAAAGTCCCGGGTTCGATAACTGATCGGCTCAATGTAGAAAATAATTTTTCAACTTTTTCCCGGATCTAGGTGTCTGTGGTGTACCATCTTTGTTTCTGATTCCGTAACAAATGTGCTTAAGCTACTAATTTAAGATTGGAGCAATTTGTGTAACATTGTCCCTATGTATGTTTGTATGTATATATTATCAAAATTATTTATTGAAACACTCAGATAATGTTCTTAATGTCTTAAACGGTTGTATCAAAATTGTTGTCACTGTTGATGCTATTTATTTATTTATGACTGGAAAATTGACAGCTAATCTTAATAAAATATAATATACATTAAAATTACAATCTAAGCCAATAAAAATTTTCACGTATAGAAACTTATAAATTAAAACTTATAAATTTAAAACCATTTAAACTTATAAATGTCTAGATTCTGTCCGCAGCTTTATCCACGCAATAAATACAGTTTATGTTATTTATCCAGATAAATACAACAATTCAAAAGACATAAATCAAAATCATGAATACATAAAAATCCGTACATTTTTGTATGTGCTATTCCAGACACTGTGCATATACTATCCATCTATGTATCAAATTTCTAATAGTCTATGTTCCAAATCCATTGACAAATATATGTCTCACAACCTTCGTAGTTAAAATTGTAGTATAATAAAACATACGCATAGACAAAGAAATTATTTATTTCTATGACACAATGTCTTTAATATAAAAATACAAATGAGCTCCTGAACCAGGGAAACCTATATGTCAGAAGCTGGTCCCTTTCAAAGCAATGACAATAAAAAATAATCAAATAAAGAACAATTAGTTATTGATTGAGCAATGCAGAATATATAAATCTACATGCAATAAAATAACATGTGAGCTAATCTGTATGATTTTGGAAGTGTGCATTTGTGTGTGTACATTCTTACAGCGTGTATATATTACTAGTTGTAAATAATCTTCACTTGAACATAAGAGCGCTAAGTAATAAGATAGCGTAAGAATATGTCACCGAATTTCTTAACGTAGATGCCTCGAGGCAACTAAACTTTTGCATTATTAGTAAATTTATATTAAAACTGCATTTTTTCAACATAAAATGCTGCGTATACTACAATAGCAGTAATATATTTTATGGCACGCTCTTAAATATCATATTCAATTTGAATTTTAATTAACTGTTATGACACTTTTCTATCTATAAATATTTTAAGAGATAAAAATGTAAATGTCAAGTTTTATTGCTCTCGAAGTATAATTGCTTGAAAATAGCAAACAAAGCCAGACTTTAAAAAAACTATATGAAAAAGGCTCGATTCCACATTACTTTAATATAAATACACAAATTTTTTGATTGATGAGGAAGTTACAAATGAATATTCAAATTAACCCAAACCTAATGGAAGTCATATTTTTTAGATTTATCTAGATTTTAAAATATTATTTTTGACCACTAAATAATGATAAAAGATTCGATAGTCTAGTTGTTAATGAACTTCGAAAGCCTAGCGATTTTGGTTTGAATGTCGCTACAGGTAAATATTTATTATGAATATGAATATCGAAGCCCGAATCCATGCATAGACGCATAGTCCCTGACGAGGCAGCCAGTGAGAACAGGTTGCTTCATTCAAATTTTTCATTTTCTTCAATCACGTCTAGATTCAAGTACTCTTGAAACTCCCCTCTTCAAGCAACTTGCTCACATAGTCTTTAAAAGTTAGTCTAAACCTACCTCGGCCCCTTGTAATGTTAACTTTTGCGTTTTATATTTTCTTCGCAATTAGGTCTTCACACGTTTGCTCAATGTGTCCAAGCCAAGGAAGCACGCCTTTATTCATTTTAGTGATAAAATCATCTTACAAATCAGCAATACTCCGAATCTCTTCATTTCGTTTTCCGTCGGCCAAGGTAACGCCGCATAAGAAGACATCGCGTTTCCACTGCATTCAACTTGCAGACTTCTGGCAGACCCAGGTTTTCATGCCAAGTTACACAGTTAGTATCAGCACTGTATTGCAAGGCGTGCACTTTTCACTAAGCCTTACCTTTTGACTAACGTAATCAGTGCACCGTTGACTTTGTTCCCACCACACGCCGCCGTCGTCCACATTTAAAAAAACATCTTCCATCCTGGTTAAGAGCGCTTCTCAAGCACACAATTTCATTCACATGTTCTAGACGTTCCTGATTTACCCATATTTTTTTTCTTTATTTAGGGGGTTTTTTTCTATTTGAATATGCCAGCTCCGCCATACCCTGATATAAAATTTTGAATCAACATTCATTTATAAAAACTGAATTCCACAATGAGAGATTGAGTCATTGATGCTGCATGACCATGGCAAATATGCTTTTCGCTGAAATTAGAAAATAAAAAAAATTTTATATATTATAATATTAAAATAAAAAAAACCAAATTACCCATATTTCACACTTCGTTCTCTCCTCGTCCCTTTCAAATATCAAATATCAATACAGTGTTTGCCTTCTACTATCGCAGACAGGATGCCGTTGAATTTTTTCCCGGCAGCTACACGCCTATATACATCTAAATCACATCTTTACTTACTGATTTATTTATGCTTTATTGAATACCTTAAAACTAAAGTGTAACAATGGACGAACTTAATGCCTTTAGGCCATCTCTGCTAATCAACCCAAACATTTTCCATCCCGGCTAAAAAGTAAACAATTTCATCTACCTATTCTCGACATTCCAGATGTATCCAAATTTCACACTTTGTTCTCTTTTCATACTTTTCAAATATTAGAACCTTAGTTTTATTTGCGTTTAAACAGAGATGTTTTTTTTCCACATTCATGTTACATTCACGTGACTAATGCCTGCAGTTGTGCCTCTGAGTGAAATAAGCGTGACATTATCATCAAATAACAGGCAAATTACTTTTATGTCAACTCTTTTTTAGCATCTTTAAACATCTGACGAGATACAATTTGAAAAGCCAAGCAGACATGATACAACCCTGTCTTGCTGTCTCAATACTCGTAAAGTGACTGCACATCCCTTAGCAGCGAGTCATTCACGCCGTGCCCCGGCAACATTTCCCAAATTTTGTTTATTTATACTTTAGCAAAATTAAGATCCACAAAAGCACAGAAAAACTTCTGGGTAGTAGCCAGAAGCTTATCTGTAATCGCGCAAAATGAAAATACTTAGTCCGTGCATCCTCTTCCAGGACTAAATCCGCCTTGTACGTGCCATAAAACTCTCTACAAATTCTCTAGCGAAACCTTCATGTAATGTATAATGGAAGTTCATACATATGATATCTATGTAACTTTATTTGTTAAGTTAAGGCTGCAAATGTACTCCTATATCATTTTCATACATAAAATTTGCACGAACGCCACACTTAGAAAGCAAATTGACAATCACAGACGCATAGATGTTGCTCCCGTCACCGGTTACGTCACCTATGAGTTTAAATAATATTTTTCTAAAATACATACATCCTGAAAAATAGACAATTTTAGACATTAATTGGACAATAAAAACAGCATTACACAGCAAAAACCTGACGAAGTAGTTGGTACAAAGACTTTTGGACGTAGTAGAATACATTTTTTTTATTGAAAATATTTACAAAAGTTATCTTATGTTCTAATACAATACGGCGTATTCATAAACTTAATTAGTTTGTCTGTACACATCCTTTTCCATTCTTCGCTTCAAAACTAAACAACTGAATCGAAACGTGATATAAGGTCACGATTAAATAAAGATGAACCTCAAACCAAAATCTTTCACATCAATGATTGCACAGTCTACCTGAAAGTGTTTTCTTAAATATCTTCGCGGCATTCCCAACACTGAAGTAGACGGAGGACTAGACAATTAAATTCTTTTGAACCACCTTTCGCTGAAGATTTTTTGAAACAACGTGACAGGTGGTGAGCCCGTCGCCGTCTTTATGTCCATATCAACGATATAAATCGTACATAGATTTTGAAAAAAGCCATTGGTCATTAAAACCCATTCGATCACCAGGTGGCAGGCAAGTGCCACCTGGTGATCGAATTCCGTTCTCTCGACCCGAATTCCGATCACCCAACAACTCGGCTATCGTGAGTTTCAATTACATGTAACACGTAACGTTTTTTTTTTAAATTCACAGCTCCTGGTGGTGAGTTCTTGCTCCTTATATGCATACGGCGCAGGAATAATTTTTGCCTATCCAAGTTCATTGAATGCTGCAATTTTATCACCGAATGCTACAGATATCAAAGCGACTGCGGAGCAAGCCTCATGGATAGGTAATTTAAATCTATTTAAAGTTATTTTTATAAATATTCAACGACATCTGCTTTTGAATCTAATACTGATGTTAGTCCGACAGCTTGATACTTTTAGTCCTTCCTACCCACATTTCACTGAAGACTATTTGGGACAGTAAATCCGTTCCCGACCTAGTGTCTTAAAATACAAATCATACATTTCTTTGGCACCTACTCCTTCATATTCAAATTAGTTTACGAGACTCGAAGCTCCTGATTCGTATTCCAGTCATGGCAGTGCTTAATCTTTGCAAACTATTAAAACTATCTCAGCAACTTTTTGAAGTCCAATATCAACGGCTTCCAAAAGACGCCGATCAGTCCAGTCAGTTCAGTCCATAATCGCCTAAGACGTCACCGGAGAAAGAAAGTAAGGAAAGATAAATATGCCTTATATTCTTAAGCCGCCAGTCACAACTTCATGGTAACATATTAAATTTGATACAAGAGAAAACAAACGAAAGTATGAATCAGTTTTGAGTCACTAATCAATTTTAAGCTTTTCATTTATAGAAAAGGGAGGCAAACGAGCAGGTGGCTCACGTGATGGTAAGTGATTACCGCCGCCCATGAACACCCGCAATACCAGAGGCTTAGCAGATGCGTTGCCTCTCTTAGAGTGCCCCCAGAAATGGGGGATCGGGATGTGTGTGGGCCACCGGTTACCTGCACTTACCAGACAAAACGCAGAAGTTTGTTAGACCTCTACTTCAGGCCGGTGTTCTGTGAGGTCGTGGTACTTCCCCGGTCGAGCGGGCCCAAGAACAATTTTATAAGCAAAAAAATTTCTATAAGCTTGACTTATAGAAGGAAAACATAAAAACATAATATCTTTTTATCAAGAATAATATGAAGGTCAAATGTTTAGACGGATAGATATGCTTTTTATTATTGATATTTATGCATGTTCGTTTACATTATTTTGAGTTATTACGTGATGGACATAACTCAAACCGTGTTTGTTTTGTACACGTTTATTATTAACAAATATACTGCTATAATTTTTCATGGGTTGGGTCTTCTGAGGTACTTACTAGTAGTAGAACAATATACCAGCATTTTTCCAAAAGGGCCTCTAGGGTTGCTTACGTAGCCTTCCTGACGGGTCATGAAAAACGAACGTTATTCTTGAGCTTGTCTGTACAATATTCGTAGTTTTAAGTCGCCCTAAATTATTTTATTCTTTTGAAATAACCATTTTATCTCTTCCAGAAACTATTCTAGGTAAAGGGAATTTTCAATTGCTTTTGTTTTTCATGGAAACTTTGCGACCGATACCTTATATTACTAGAATGAATGTTAACCAGCCAATAAGCCTGCAGTTTTACGATAGTTTCTCAACAGTAGTTGAATAGTGGGCCCAAACCAGCTACATCATATTTCGCATTCCTTGCGATGTGCCTTTTGAATGCATCTTTTCTAAAAAAAATTTCTACATATAGCTCACAAGTTCTGGTATTTGCGCTGGACTTGTTCTTATCTCCAATAACTTGAAATTTTAAATATCTCTTTCGTAAGCCTCAACACAGTAGCTTACGGTGATACCAAAAAAAACGCTTGGATCATTGCAAGCTAGTGATACCAACCCGGGAAAATAAAGTATGAGTTTCTTATTTGTTTCAGCATCAATATATGGTTTATCAGGTATTCTGGGTTACTGCATATTCTCGCCTTTGCTTCAAGTCATCGGCAGGAAACCTGTTAATATACTATATAATTTAATTACCTTCATTGGATGGACTATCCTGTATTTCAGCAAAAGCATTACTTGGATATTCATCGCCAAAGGCATACAAGGATTCGGCATAGGAGGGATATTTACTTGTGCTTTAATGATCAGTGAATTAACCCATCACAAATACCGTGGCATATTTTTGGCGATAATGAAGACTATGATGGCATGCGGATCTTTATCTTGTCATGCGTTAGCAATTATTTGGGATTGGCGGCAAATAGCAGCTATTTCAATATTGCCAAGCTTAATTGCATTAATTTTAACATTTTTGGTCCAGAGAGTCCTTTATTTTACGCAATGAAAGGTCGTTTTAAAGACAGTGAAAAAATCTATATTTGGCTTTATGGTGAATCACCTGAAAGCAAAAAATTACTGAGACAAATGATTTCTGCTCAAATAGAAAGAATGAATAGCATGCAAAGGCAAAACGAGTTACCGAAAATACGTAATTTTTTAAGGAAATATTTAAAAAAAGGTTTTTTAATACCTTGTTTGATCGTTACCCTAACTTCATTAGCCGTGGATGCTTCAGGAAAATATTTTTTGCTAGGTTACGTTACTCAAATTATGTATCAGTTAATAGGCGATAATAATATAGCAATGTATTGTGCAGTTGTTGCAGATTTATTGTTGATAACTGCTTCATTTATTTCAAGTTACGTTATAAAATATTTTAAAAGAAGAACTGTACTGTTAGGATTTGGTGGTGTTACTATCTTAGTAATGTTTGCCATCAGCTTGTCTACAATTATAACGGACAGCTCAGCTGTCACCGAAAAGTGGGCTACCCCTGTATTAATACTTTTACATAGTTTTGTAAGCTACTTAGGGCTTATTCCCGCATGTTTCACAATCGCAACCGAAGTTTTTTCCTTAAATTTGAGAGCACAAGGATCACTAGTTTGTTGTATCAATTTCTCGCTGTTTTATGCAATTATAATGAAAGTTACTCCTTTATTAATATTAAAAACTGGTATAGGTGGTACATATTTCATTTATGGATTATGTGTTACCCTATGTTTAGTAATTTTGTATTTTATAATACCTGAAACAAAAGATATAACCTTGCAAGATATAGAAGATGAAATAAATAATATTAAAAGAACCGATGATGATATAGAAATAATTTTAACAGAATCTATTTTGAAATAGTTACATCCCGTGTATTTAAAATTTATGTCTATTTTTGAATTACTCTATATCGATCAGGAAAATAAAAAAAAAACATAATATAGCTTGAAGGCAAGTTAAGCTTTGGTTGGTTTTAAAAGATTCCAGCATAACCCTTATATAAAATTTAGAAAGTAAAATAAATAAAATAATAAACATCTTCACGCAATTCCCAATACAGGGGTAGACAGAGGTCTAGTCTAGACAATTAAGTCTCTTCGACCTACCTTTCACCGAAGATATTTTCGGGACAAAGTGACAGGTGGTGAGCCCGTCGTCGTCTTTATGTCCAAGCCAGCGATATAATGTTTTTTTTTTTTTTTAATTTAGATAGTAACCTAATTATACTACGAACATAAATTAACACTAATTTTAAACTAAATAAAATATTATAATCAACTTTAACTAAATCAAATATCAAAGAATGCGTATCATATACATTGCGGTCAGCAATAAATTTAATTACAGTTATTAATATCTAAATATCTTAAAAGCTGAAATTAATTTTGTTTGATAGACAAATGCTAAATAAATGTAATTATATACTTTGTATTTTATTCATTTAAACATAATGTCATAAATAATTACGTAGAAAACAACAAAAGTAGAAATATTATAGAAAATAATTAATCACTCTAAAATTTTCTAAAATTTTTGTTCACTAATAAGAAATTTTATTACTTTCAAGAAACATTTAATATTCTATCAAACACTATTTATTTCATCAAGCTTTAATTGTTAGTTTGTGAAATATTCAGATATACTTACCTGACCGCAATTCATTGTTCTCATGGATATTTTAATGGGTAACGTAAGGAACTAGTATTAGTTATTTTAAATTAACGTGAAATGTAACTTAAGTTTTCTAGAGAAGTATTAATTTAATGGAATATGTACTTTATGAATACTTGAATTAAGAGATTAAATAAGTTGAAACGAAAGAAAAAATAAAGAGAACATTTATTTGTTTTTGAAGACAACTTAATCTCTTATATTGGGTTGTTTTATTTTTATGCATTAATAACAATGACACTTCATTTTCATTGTGCAAACTTATCTTAAACACTCCATCAACAACCGCCAATTACGTCACTAATCTACCCGACCTTATGCAATGTTTTATTTCTTTGAGTTAAAGACATTTGTTTGCTTATTAAGTAGTGCAACACTTCTGTTATTATAATGATTTCTTGTATTTATCTCACTACACATCTTAAATAAAACGAGTTTTGGATTATATCGCTTCTTTTGTTTTTGTTTAGTGTTTAACAAACTATTTTTAGTTCCCGATCTTTGATATTTATTTTGCAAAAGAGGGCCTTGAGATCTATTTACAATTTAAACTTCAAAACCTCTCTTAGAAAAAAATTTTAAGAAATGAATATGTTAACATTGGCCTCTTAATACATATGTATGAAAATGTATTGTATGTACATAAAAACTTTAAAAAAGATATTGACATACACAATGTTAATAAAAAGAACAAACACAAGCTTATAACGTCAGTCACTCCATAGAATAAGTAACACACACACACATCACACAACAAAGGGTGGTGTGTACACCTTCTACAACAAAATCCCGGCAAAAGTGAAAAGTTTGCCTATGAACCGGTTCAAAGCATTTGCCAAAGAACAACTGTATGAAAAGGGTTATTACAATATAAATGAATATATTAATGATAGTAACCCCAGGGAATGAGTTGATCACTCCTATGTTATTTCTAATTAAATTAATGTTAATTATTTGGTAATTTAATAATTCAATATTTTTTTTATAAGAAAAAGTGAAATAAGGACTTTCCTCCTCATAAGAGCGCGTCATATTCATCCTCCTTTTCTGTTCATGCAGTAAAATTGTGGAATGCTCTTCCGCAAAATATTCGCGATTGCAAAACCATTTCTCTATTCAAGAGAAGAGTCAAAGAACATTATATGTCATTGATACTCTAACTTATTATTGTATTTTATATGCATATGTATTTATCTTATTATTATTTTTGTCTGTAGGTATTTGTATGCATTTTATTTGTATATATTATATATGTATGTTTATATATGTATGTATGAATATGGTGTATGTGTATGTTTGTATATATGTAGTAGTACACGCGAAATCTACCTTTACTTTTACCCACATTCCAGTCACAGGTCTGCTGGAAGAAATTTCTTAAGAAATAAGCAGTGCCTTTGTACAAACGTTTTCCTTTTATTACATTTCTTCTTTTTTATTTCTGTGTGTACATAAATTAATAAATAAATAAATAAAATAAATAAGGTTGGTTCTCTCCTTCGAAGTTTCTTTTGCCGTTTCTTCTCCGTCAGAAGAACCTCAATACGAAACGGTGGAAGCTTAAAAATGACGATCGATAGATGTAATGCTTGTTACTTATATCGATATATAAATTATTTGATTTGATATGATTTATTCCCAACGTTTTATTACTATTATTTAATAAAAGTAATATAACGTTACTTCCGTTACTATTATAGTCATGTAAATTTTCAAAAGAATGGTCATTGAATAAGTTATATTGGATTTCAAGTTTTTCAGTAAAAAAATTCTTCCAGGATTATGATTTCTGTACCCGACCAAGGAGTACTTCACCAACACTCAGACTATCTACATAATTTATTAGCTTTTTTGGGTGGAACCGCGTACATAAACCTTCCATATTGTTGATAATAAAGTAAATTTTGAATTGATGCCTGTTATTTTTATTGATATAGTGAGATCAAGAAAATTAATGGAGCAGTCTTGTTCCAATTCACGCCTGAATTTATTTTTAGATAATATAATTTTGGATATATTTTTCTACTCCGTTCATTTTATTGATATCTGTATATAATTATATTATCTGTGTGTAATTTACAGTCGGAAGTCGATAAAAAAATTCTGTAGATAATATGTGCAAATCTTAAAAAAACCTTTGTCAATGAAGATAAAAAAAATATCTTCACGCAATTCCCAATACAGGGGTAGACAGAGGTCAAGTCTAGACAATTAAGTCCCTTTGACCCACCTTCCACCGAAGATATTTTCGGGACAACGTGACAGGTGGTGAGCCCGTCGCCGCCTTTATGTCCAAGCCAATGATAAAATTCGTACATAAGTTTTTTGAAAAACTCATTGGTACTGCCACCTGGGGATCGAACTCGGGTCTCTCGACTCGAAATTCCGACCACCCAACAACTCGGCTATCGTCAATGAAGATACTCTCATATAATCTAATCATGAGTGTTTATTAGATTATAACTTATTATTAGTACAATTGGAGACATTCGAAATTCTGGCAAATTTATGGAAATCGTTTGGTCCATACGTTAAAAATAGATAGTTGTTACAATAAACGTTTAAAACAAGAAATGTTTTTTTCAAACATTCCTTAGGTAAGGTGTACCTAAAGAAAACAATTTAAACCCTCTTCTCTAATACTATATTCTACAGAAAAATAAATAATTTCTATACTCGTGGCATCTTAGCCGACCGAATAAGAAACGAAGAGATTCGCAATATGGCAGATTTGAAAGATGACCTTATCAGAAAAATTAATAAGGACGTGCTTCGGTGGTTTGAGCACGTTGAGCGAATGAGTGAATACCAAATGATGAAGAAAATATATAGCGCGAAAGTTAATATTAATAGTTAGGTAGGCTAAAACTAACTTTCGAAGACCATGTGAGCAAATTGCTCGAAGAGGAGAGGGTGAAGAATACTCGGATACCTAGACATGCATGCATGAAGAAGATTCTATTTTATTATATTTGTATTAAAAAAAGTAAGCGCCTGCAATATGTCTTGCGGCAGGATTACTAAGTGTGTCGCTGATATATAAATTTTTAAATACATAATTTTTTTTTGCTATATTTATATTTCTTTTTGATTGTTTATGTACAAGGAAGTATATCTCTCACAAGATTCAACCTTAATGTGTACGGAAGTTAAAACTTAATTATAAAATGTCAAAACTCCAGTTTCTTGCCCAAAAAAAAACAATATGTGTGTGTGTATACATGTATGTTTTTGGAAACCAATACCCGATTAGTGACCCCATAGTGACTACATTGGGGTGTTTAAGGGTAAATACTTCAGTAGTAACGATATAAGCAGTTAGTAGGATTGCAACATAAGAAATGAAACTATATTTGATTATGTGGGAGACAGGTTATGAATGACTTCACTACTCACAGTTCTAAAGTTTATTTGTTTTCTTAGTTTGCCACCTTCACACAATCCACAGTTACTAGGAATAATTCACAGCTAACACTTAATAGAACTAATTTAGCAATGATAATGTCAACAATACACACAGTGTTCAACAAATTATAAGTTCACGTAACAGTCAGTACTACTATGTACTTTCTATTATTAACATTTAGCGACTGGAGATAGACACTAGATTTTAAACGGAATCAGGACACTAAACAAACTTTTATTAGTAAATAAAACTTTAGAACGGCAAGAGACAGTTTTTTTTTTGATAACCGTGGAGGAAATGTTTTATGCACGAACGTTCCTTGGCCGAACCGTACAGTGTCGGGCTCGAATCTTAGAAGGAGGAGCATACCGACTAAAACCATCCACGGGATGCTGTTGGCCCGGAGGCCTTTACAGCTTCATCTAAAGAGACTTGCGAGGAGAGGCTCGCAAGTTTGTTCCTGTTGAACAAGACCGCGTTACTCTTTTCAGGATCGATGTCGATCCTCCATTTCCTAAACCACTCGCTTAAGGCGATGGCCGCGGCTTGCAGGCGAATATAGATTCTCGATGCGTTAAGATCCGCAGAGTACAGAGTGGTATCGTCGGCGAATAAGGCCAATTCTACCTTTTTATTGGGGTCTTTAGGGATATCGCTCGTGTAAAGCGTGTAGAGTGTAGGCGAGAGGACCGAGCCTTGCGGAACGCCGACTTTTAAGTCTCTGCTGGAGGACAGAGTGCCCTCGACTTTATAGGGGAAAGTGCGATTTGACAAGTAGGCTTGTATGATGTGCACAAGCCTGTCTGACATACCGTAGTTGTATAGCTTGTATATCAAGCCATTGTGCCAGACTTTGTCGAACGCTTTCGCGACATCGAAGAAGAGTGCTCCTACCTTATATTTGGGGTTGCCATTTAGGCGCTTGAGTATGTGCTCCGTGAGGCGGTGCACTTGCTGAACGCATGAGTGCTTAGCTCTAAAGCCAAATTGCTCATCCGGAATGATATTTAGTGACTGAGCGCTGTCCTTGAGGCGGATCAGAATTATGCGCTCGTAGATTTTCCCCAGTGCGCTGAGGAGACTGATGGACCTATAGCGAGAGGCCTGTTTTTTCGGTTTCCCGGGTTTATGAATCCCTATTACGTGGGCCTCCTTCCAGGAGTCTGGAAAGGTGCAACTTGTGAGAAGGGCATTGAAGATTGCTACTAATAGTAATAGCAGCGAATTTGGGAGAGTTTTAACTATCCTATTTGAGATGCGGTTGGCTCCTGGAGCCTTACGTACCCTAAGGTTTTTAATTATGCCCTTAACCTCTTCGAGTGAGGTAGGCGGGAGAGGTTCACCCGTTAATGGCTGCGTAATTTTCCGCGATACGAAGTCGTCCACATTCTGAATGTGTACGGGATCTGTGGGTTGCGTGCTTGGAGAGCACTGGCTTTCGAAGCTGTCGGCTAAACATTCGGCTTTTTCCCTATCGTCAAAAGCTATAGTACCGTCAGGACTGACCAGGGGAGGCATAGATACGACAGAGTCGGACTTCATCGACCTCGCCAACTGGCAGTAGGCAGTGTGCGAAGGCGTGATGTCCGATATTAGCTTGTCCCATCTTTGCCCCCTCAACTCAGCCATGCGCTATTTAACCTCCCTTTGGAGTTGGCGCATACTAACGCGGTTTGCGTCAGTCCTATACGGTTGTTGAATCGGACTGAGAGGTGCTGGGCGCAGGCTTTGTGCTCTGCGGTTTAGAGATAGCAGGGGCCGCGTCTTTCGACGCTGTAATATTTTTTCCCATTTGTGGGGGTTTCACCCATGCTTTCGCGGGAATAGGAGCTGGTAACAGCTTCTCTATTTGTGGAGCCTTCTTTGACGCCCGGTTGCGTTTCCCATTTGGGGCTTTAGGGCATCCGCGATAGCTCGCGGGGTGCCCCTCAGTCACGCATAGGACGCAACTCGGTTTCACATCAGACTCCCTAGTGATGGCGCACTCAGAGGTGATATGATCACCTAAGCATTTCACGCACCGTGGGCGCGCGAAGCAATGCCGGGCTGAGTGCCCATAGATCTGACATCTATGGCACTGGCCAGCCTCGACGGTGATGCCCTCAAGGTCAAGGACCGTCTTTAATTGGAAGATTTTGTTACCCTCGGGGGTAGCCTCTAGGTGAACCATGATCATGTCATAGTTCACCTTGGTCCTCTGATTGAACATCCTGTAGACGTTCAGTACCGGAAGACCGGCGGACAGAAGGTCCTTTTGGACTCTTTACGTTTGTATTCCCCGAGGAATACCTTTAACTGTGACCCGAACGATGCGGTCCTCCTCCAAGGTGTAAGTATGAAAACCTACTTTGTTAGCTTTAGAGAAGTGGATGTGCTTCTCCTTAGTGCGTCCGATATGGAAGCCCACTTTTCACCTTCCTTGATTATTACCGGGGGATGCTTTTTTTGTGTTTTGGCGGGCGTCGCAGCCGTGTCCATAGGGACAGCAGCGGACGCGGTTTTAGCCGCGGTAGGCGCGACTTTACTAGCAGAGGCGCGCGCGGGCGCCTTCTGTGACTTGGCAAGAGACATTAATGTAGGATGTGTAAATGAATGAGAGAAAGGATAAGTGAGACTAAGAGGGAAGATATGACATAATGATTGATTGAGATGAATGAGATGAGATAGAATGATGTGTGAGGGAGAGGGGAGACGAATGGCGTACGTGAAAGGAAGAAGAAAGTGATAAGACGAAATTAATATTCTAAAATAGTAAAAGTGAAAACAAAAGACTGAAGTGAGTTGAAAAACCAATTATTTCATTTAATCAGGATAATTCCTATAAATTTTGGGGGCTCGTCCGGGATTATCCCAAAATTTTTACGACGTGACCGGCGTGGTTTTTTTTCATAACCTCAAAGACGAAAAGACGAATAAACCAAAGAAGACGATACAATCACAATGACGACGGAATCAGAAAAGACGACTGATAAGACGGAAAAACCGGAGAAGTTGTTTGCAACCTATTTAGACGGATTCTACAACATAACCAAATTCAACGGCGATGACGATACCTGTGAATACCTTCTGCTGTGAAGTGGGCAGAAGACATTGAGGACAACGCAGAAATATTCAATTGGACACCTCAGCAGCAGCTCATTATTGCAAGAAGATCACTAGAAGGTACAGCAGCACTATGGTTAAAGACGGAGAAGGTGTTCAAAGGCTTCAAAGAACTGAAAGCGGCATTGTTACAAGAGTTCCCTGAAAAGATCAACAGCAAAGAGATGCATGAGCTGATGGCAGCTAGGAAGAAGGAACCTGGTGAAACCTACATGCAGTACATGCTAAAGATGAAGGAGATGGGCAAGCGCGCTAGGTTCAATGACAATGTGGCAATACAGTACATTGTTGAGGGCATTCAAGATAGTGAAGTAAACAAGACTATACTTTATGGCGCTGTTACATACTCAGTACTCAAAGATAGATTAAAGCTGTATGAACAAATGAAGGAGAGGTCAGAGGCTAAAAGAAGCTCTGCACCAAAGGAGACCAGCGAGCGACAAGGTTCGAGACGACCAACGACGAGTGGCAAACAGCAGACAGGAGGTCAGCAGCGGAGACGGTGCTACAACTGTGGGGAGAATGACCATATGGCGAGCGAGTGTCTCACAGGAATCAAGTGTTTTCGCTGTAATGCATTCGGACATTTGAGTAAGCATTGCAAAGTCGAGGTTCCACAATCCTCCGCTAGACGTGATGGCGCTGTTGGCAGCGGAAGCGGCGGAAATGCATTCAAATTTGGCGGCGCCGGAGTGCCAGCCAATAAGACGACGTCTCGAAGATTCGACCAACCAAACATGAAGCCAAGGGCGGCCATGTTTGCAAGTGATTGTCAAAACACGACAACAGCCAATGAGGAGCGAGAGTTCACGTTTGACAATGAAAACGGAGAACATGGCGGAATGTTTCACATTCAAAACAATAACAAAGACGAGTTTAAGTTGAAAGTGCAGAAAAAACCCATGAAAATGATGGAAATGTGTGGTTTTCAAGTCAAGACATTACTAGACACAGGATCATGTGCGAATCTAGTGGCCGACGACAAGTTTATGGCGTTTAACATCGAGAAATACGACGACAACTTGGTGATATCTGGACTTGGCCAAACAAAGGTGAAATCGAGCGGACAGTTTCGTGCTAACGTGACGATCGACGGAGAGCTCTACGAAGACGTGACATTCCATGTAGTGCCTAGAGACTGTATGCCGTTTACGGTTATTTTAGGGCAAGAATTTCTGAGTGAATTAGTGATGGTGTTATGTGATGGAGAGGCGAAGTTGTACCCGAAAGATGATGAATGGTGGAAGAGAGTTGATTGTTTTGCTAACCAAATTGAGTTAACAGGTTGTGCAGCAGGTGTAAACACTCGAGAGCAGGTGGAGCAAATGGTATTGGATTACAAACCGTGCCAAACTAAAGAAGCACCAGTACAATTGAAGATTGTGTTGAAGGACGACATCCCAGTTGCCCAACGCCCACGACGGCTGGCGTTGACGGAGCAAAAGTTAGTGGAAGACCAGGTAGAGGAGTGGATAGAGAAAGGCATTGCGCGGGTAAGTTTTTCTGAATATGCTAGTCCCCTGGTGTTGGTCAAGAAGAAAGATGACACTACTAGAGTCTGTGTCGACTACAGGCTACTAAACAAGAAGATTCTTAAAGATGAATTCCCTTTGCCAATCATAGATGACGTGATTGACAAACTGAAAGACGGCAAGATATTTAGCGTATTAGATCTCAAAAACGGATTTTTTCATTTGAAGGTGAGCGAGGAGTCAGTGCCATACACATCATTTGTGACGCATCATGGGCAGTTCGAATTTCTGAGGGCACCATTTGGATTGACTTCATCGCCTAAGTGTTTCATGAGATTTATAACGATTATATTCAGAGATCTAATAGCAAAGAATGTGATGATGATATTTATAGACGATATTATTATTCTATAAGTTATATAATATTTGTTATAATATTTGTTATAATAGTATTATAATATTTGTATAAGTGTAGGTATAGGTTTATGTTCGTTTATGTATATATTATTTTTATATTCATGTTTTTGTTGTTTATATTTATTCCTATTAAAGTTTTCATTACTATCACTCTCACCTCCTTTACTTATATTTCATCTCTACATCACCCAATGGTTGATGAGAATGATTCAGGCATTAAGTCTGCCTATGCATTCTCATATGTATGAAGTTAAATAAATAAATAAAACAAATCGTATATTCGTTTTTGAAAAAACCCCATTGGTACGAGCTTACCTCCTGGGGACAAACGCAAGTCTCTCTACTCGAATTTCATTTACCCGACAACTCTGCTATCATGACTTCATACTTATACTTCTTACACGTTCATAAAACATTTAATTACATTAAAACTAAATTTATGTAATCGTTGCGATGTATTTTGAATATCTCAATAGTTCCTTATTAACTGTGGAAACAAGTTTTACTGTAAATGTCCTGTTCGTCCTATTTAACTTTAACAATGCATATTAACCTGCACTTCACTAAGAATTAGATGTCTTTATAGTTAGAACAATTACAATGGTCGAATTAAATATTTTTAAGGGTATTTAATAACGTACAAAATAATTTACTATTGCAAAACCATATTATACATAACATACCAAATAAAACGAAAAAAAAAAGAAAAAAGGAAAATGTCTGGCACATATGGACTACCATTCTGGAGACAGGTAAGTAGTTTATATTTTTTTTAATTAACATCCTTTCCCAGCTTTCTTTGTTTTCATGTCCAATGAAGCATATAGTAATACATAAGCGGTAGAAGAGTATTAGTAGAATTTCGGGATATTCTCGTAAAAGTTTTTTTTTTGGCTCATGAGTAGGCTTGTTCAACTGTGGCACAACCACGGCCTTACAGGCATAAATTATATAAGTATTTCCCTTTTTTGTTTCCCCTTACCCAATTTCTCCTTTATAAGTCTGCAACGCCTATAACACAGCCCTTCTAACATTGCGAGTGAATATAGACGTCGGTTGTTACTTATCTTTAGGTGAACCGTTTGCCACGTTGCCAAATAAAACGACGAAACATAATCGTGGTGTGTAAATTTAAAAAATTATTGTTAAGCTTCTATAGGCTCTACAAAAATATTGAACTATTGAAAAAGTTTCGGTAATTAGAAATATGGTAAAGAATGTTATTAAGTCAAATTGTAAGTCATCTCATGTAGTGGACAAGTGCCAGATTATTTAAATAGATAGCAGATAAAGACATTGATTAAAGACATACTGACAACATCACATATAATGCTCTGATCTAAGCAGATAGATATAGCACTTGTGTTATGTAAGCGGAAACAAATATGACACCACAAACTCTCACCGAAAATGTAGCATAACTGGTTTTCTACATTGACCCGTCAGGGTATTGCACCCGAAACCTCAGAGCAGGCGAAACCATGAACCGTGTCTACGCCACTCGTCCCCGAAAGTCTTTAGTCAGATTAATGGTGCATAAAATTAATGTGTACAATTTTCTATATCCATTCCTTCAGGCGATTCCCAATACAGGTGTAGACAGAGGTCTAGTCTAGACAATTAAGTCCCTTTGACCCACCTTCCACCGAAGATATTTTCGGGACAACGTGACAGGTGGTGAGCCCGTCGCCGTCATTGTGTCCAAGCCAACGGTGTAATTCGTACATAAGTTTTAAGAAAAACTATTGGTACGAGTCTGCCACCTGGAGATCGAACTCGAGTCTCTTGACTCGAAATTCCGACCACCCAACCACTTGGCTATCGTGACTATATCCATTCCAGTGATTGGTATTTCGGAGAAGAAGTGCAGATCCAAGAAAATGTAGAAAAAGTGGTTTTTCTTCATTGACCCGTCCGGGAATCGAACCCTGGACCTCTTGATGGCGACACCTTGAAAACCGGTGTTTACGCCTCTCATCCACGGAGGTCGATATATCAATTAACATGTGTAACGTACATATGTAGTCTTTTTTTTAATTTGCAGCTCCTGGTTGTAATCTCTTGTTCTTTACATGCATTCGATGCAGGAATCATTTTTGCGTATCCAACTTCACTAAATGCGGCAATTTTATTGCCGAACGCTACAGAAATAAAAGCGACGATGGATCAAGCCTCATGGATCGGTAAATATTGATTTTCCACTCTCATGACTGACTTGATCGGCACGTGACGATACACGTGCCATCAATGCCGGAATATTAAAAGGAATATTATAAAATCCAATTGTTTCATAAATATCGAACCTTGGTACATATAGATGAAAAAATATAAAACTCATATACAATTTACATTTTATCTTCTGACATTGTCATAAAAATTATACCACCTAACTTATCGTATTTTACGAGGCTATAACTAACTAACCGTATCTTACGAGGCAGGTAGTTCTTCCCCTACCTGCCTCGTAAGATACGGTTGAGGATAGAAACCTTCAAATAAGAATAGTTGATGACAGATAGCAAGATATCTTATTCAACAATTATACATCTAAAATTATGAATATTAGACTCCTTAGTAATATTTGATCGAAATAATTACACCCAATAGTAATATTGAGTAATATTTGACATTAAATTTGAATTTATTGTTTGTTTCAGCATCAATATACGGTTTCTCGGGTATTCTGAGTTACTTTCTCTGCCCGTTATTACAAGTCATCGGTAGGAAACCCCTCAATATTCTATACAATTTTATTGCCATTCTTGCCTGGGTTATCCTCTATTATTGTAAAGACATTACTGGAATATTTATTGCCAAAGGCATACAAGGATTTGGCATAGGTGGAATATTTACTGGTGCAATAACGATCAGTGAAATGACAAATCACAAAAGGCGTGGCGTATTTTTGGCGATAATGAAGACCATGATGGCATGTGGATCTTTATTCTGTCATTCATTAGCAATAGTTTGTAATTGGAGACATATAGCAGCTATTTCATTATTACCGAGCATAGTTGGTTTAATTTTAATACTTTTATGCCCAGAAAGTCCTTCATTTTACGCAATGAAAGGTCGTTTTAAAGACTGTGAAAAAGTATATACTTGGCTTCATGGTGCCTCGCCTGAAAGCAACAATTTGCTTAGAAAAATGATTTTGGCGCAAATGAAAAGGGTTGATAAGAAGCAAAATCAAGAGGAGTTTTCAAAAATACGCAAATTTCTAAAAAAATATTTTACCAAAGATTTTTTGTTTCCTTGTTTAATCGTTACCGTTACTACATTAGCCGTCGATGCTTCAGGTAAATATTTTTTCTTAGGTTATGTTACTAAAATTATGGATCGGTTAATAGGCGATACTAATAAAGCTATGTATTGCTCAGTTGTAGCTGATATATTGTTGATTATTGCTTCATTTATTTCTACTTTTGTTATAAAAACTTTTAAAAGAAGAACTGTACTGTTGGGATTTGGCGGTGTTTCTGTTTTGTTAATGTTTACTGTTTGCTTATCTGTAATTGTTACTGATATGTCCTCTATCATTGGAAAGTGGGCATCTCCTTTATTAATTCTTATACATGGTTTTATATCCTATTTAGGACTTATTCCAGCGTGTTTCACAATTGCCACTGAAGTTTTTCCCTTAAATCTTAGAGGACAGGGATCATTAGCTACAGGTATAAATTTTGCGCTATTTTATGCAATTTCAATGAAAGTCACTCCTCTATTAATTATGAAAACCGGTGTCGGCGGAACTTATTTTATTTATGGATTGTGCGTTGGAATATGTTTAGTAATTTTGTATTTTATAACACCTGAAACAAAAGACAGAACTTTGCAAGAGATCGAAGATGAAATAAAAAATATTGAAAGAACCGATATTGATACTGAAGCTACTTTAATGAATGTAAAATAGCTAAATCTTTTTGCAAATTCTTAGTCGTAATAATAAAAAAATATTATAAAATTAATAAACGTGTACTATATGTGATACTTAACCGTTAGTACAGTACTTTTATAAGGGTGGGTCAAGATCTGAACGCACTTTAAGAAGTAAACATAAGTTTAAAGACAAAAAAATATGTTTTTAAGGTAATGTAAGATATACTAGAAATAGTACTTTAAATATAATGCATTTACAATACACATAGCACACCAAGAAATATTGTAAACTTAAAAGAAAAAAACAAAATTATTACCAAACTGTAAGTAGAAGAAACTATGAAAATTTTTATTACTTTGTAAATAAAAATTATAAGTTATGTGTAGTAGTTAATTTATGTAAATGCTTAATATGGCGATCGTAATTTATAGTTTTCCAATTACCAAAATTGTTATAATAGGATTTCTGTTACAAATTTAGGTTTGTAATCATAAATAAATAAATATCTTCACACAATTCCCAATAACCCCTCTATTGGAGGTCCCCCAAGATTTTAGACAGAGATCTGGTCTAGACAATTGAGTCCCTTTGACCCAACTTCTAACGAAGATATTTTCGGGACAACGTGACAGGAGGAGAGCCCGTCGCCGTCTTGCTTTCCAAGCCAACGATGAAACTCGTACATAAGTTTTTAAAAACCCCATTGGTACGAGCCTGCTACCTGGGGATCGAACTCGGGTCTCTTGACTCGAATTTCGATCACCCAACCACTGGGCTATCGTAACTTTTAAGTTTTTAATTGATTATTTTTAAAATGAGACCTATTACCATCTTAGATACGCCGTCTTAGTTATAGATAACTAATCTATTGTAAATATGTACGAGTCACTCCATTTTAAATTAATCTCCCCTTAGTTTATTTCGTGAGTATTTCACATTACACAATCCACATTAAGGTGAAGACTCTCGTTGAATCAGATCATTTATTCCTCGATATAAGTGGCATATATTACATCCATTATATTACATCCACAATATTGAATGAAGAATAATTATGGCAGCGATCAACTTATTCCCAATGGTTAACCTGTTTATTTTCAAACCATTGCACAATTACCTGGTTTTTGTTCTTTAGATTTAGAGTCTAGTTGCAGGAGTTTGAGTATTTCCTATTCTTTCCCATTCCCAATTCCTTTCCTAAAGGTTGACAACGCACCCACTACCTCTATAGAATACGGGTGTACGAGCGCGCAAGTAATTGCTTACCGTCTGGAGGATCGATTGCTCACAGCTACTTTTAAAAAATAAAAGAAAAAAAATTAAAAAGAGTAATTTTCAGTAGCTTCCATTTATATACACTTAGGCCCGATTCAACCAAACCATTTTATCCGAGAATAAATTGCTAGTTACAACGGAGTAAACAATGTTTCTGTTTTACCAAATACTTATACAGGTATAAGCTGAGAATCAATGTTATTACCGCCATTTTCGACCGTATATCGACTTACCTATTATTTCAAAATGGCGGACAATGATCAGCTGACTACAACACGAGTGACATTAAGTGACGCCTTCTTTGACATAAAAGATAATGCCAACATATAAGGAAGGCATTTTAATTCAAATCGTTACAGGTACAGTGTCACGTTCCACTTGTTGTAGTAATAACCTTACATTAATTTCATTTATTCAAAGGTAGGAAAAGTTATAGTAAGAATATCTTGTATTTGGACTTGTGTGGTGAAATGAGCGCAAGCTATCCGCAGAAAAGATATAAGAGTAAAAATATTATACGATTTGTTATTCTCCTATATTTCGTCGTGTGATAAAATCGGGCCTTAATCAGAATATCACAGGACGGTTTTTGATATCTCATATTATTTAAATAAGAAAATTACGAAACCTCGTTAATTAACTTTGCTTCAAGTGTATGCTTAAATAAATTTAATTATTTACTAACACATGCAGATGTGTGTGCTTTAATTGTTTCCAAGTATTTTGTAATTTTGAAAATACAATTAAGTAATAAAAACAGTATATTACATATATTTAAAATATATTGGTTACAAAGATAATAGTGAATTAGGAAATGTGGGATCCATCGCTTCGGCGACAGGTTTGTTTTAAAAAAACACAGATTAAGCAAAAGCATATTGTATTATATAACATCTGGTGATTGGGATACTCGATTGGCTTAAGAGTACCACCCCCGCGCCCCATTTACTTATTTACTTCCCGAGGGTGTTGTAAGAGGCGACAAAGAGAAAAGTCGTCACAATATCAATGGGTCCAAGCAGACCGATAACGAGCAGCGACTATTAAGGTACACGAGGTCTGGCACTGCGATCGCCAATCCGTTCGACGAGCACAGCGATTATAACAAACCCTTCCACGGGAGCCGCCTATGTCCAGAATTGCACTATTACAAGCCGTCATGTATGTTTGTGTGTATTGAGTGAAACTTATGTTATAAATGTAGATCGAATACGAAAGAAAACTATAGTTAACTTTTCGTTACACTTCATATTTATGCAGCGTAACTATTTCTGCAATAATCACCCTTGCAGTAACTTGTGGCAACCTTTCTATTTAATTTTTTTAGTTTACTTTATTTATTTCACAATAATACTTTGCTAAAACATTTTAGTTGAAATTAGCGTAACTTTATCACTTTTAATTAACTATGTAACGTAATTAACCTGTTTGACAATATGATATTAGTACTGATAATAAAACTTAACGCAAACAAGTTCCCTGCCCTAACTAACGATTCGCTGCGGCTTTGTACGCTTAGTACTAGAATCGCCAATCCGCTTGCCTCCGCAATATGTATACAGCCTGATCATTTATGTTACGGCCACTTTCATTCTCATTCACAGATTCTGGTTTTGACAGCAGGATGTCTTCATTCATTCGGTCTTGGGAATATTTTGGCTTTTCCAAGTGTGTTGAATGCAGCTATTTTATCACCGAACGCCACCGAAATAAAAGCAACTGTGGATCAAGCGTCATGGATAGGTAATACTGTTTTCAGCGTGTGTAGAGAATTGTAGTTGTCCGCCACCATTATATCAATTTACCATCTATGTTGATTAAATACACCCTTTCGTCTACATCCGCAACCCTACTCTTGCTAGCTGCCCCTCCTCGGAAAATACACGTCTTCTCACTGTCCCTACTTACAAGACCCGACGGAATACAGACACATCTCCGGCTTGATTTTAAAACTTCAAACCTTTATGGGAAGACTCAGGAAAATGGGTTCTTTGAAGAGCATTAGAATGCCCTACATTTCACCGAGTATCTGAACTTGGCTCCATCGCTTACCAAGTTTCGGCGCAGGACAGCGAGAATTTTAATTAATTTAATCGTAATACTGACACTCCTTTCTCCTGCAATTCCAC
The DNA here is from genome assembly GCA_029286605.1 of Sericinus montela. Classification (NCBI taxonomy): domain Eukaryota; kingdom Metazoa; phylum Arthropoda; class Insecta; order Lepidoptera; family Papilionidae; genus Sericinus; species Sericinus montela. The sequence goes on from JAGSMR010000002.1 coordinate 6,487,445, forward strand.
CTCTGCCGTAGCAGGGTCCCCTGCCAGAGTCGGGTACCAAAACTGTTCTTTCACGCGACTCTGTTTCTGTCTAAACTGTCGCTAAAACTTCCATCAGGAGCCGCCTCCAAGGCCAGACGTTCTCGCAATATGGTTCGCTATAAATCAAATCCAATCATTTATTCATCGTCAGAAGAACATACATTCGTTTATCTATTTATATTCTATTTAGTCATTTTTAATCTACTACTGTTTCGTAATGAGGTTCCTCTAACGGAGAAGAAACAGGCGAAAGAAACTCCGTAGGTATCCTCTCTTTTGGTCAATATTTTTAACAATATAATACATTATACAAATATAATGTGATATTTTCTAGAAATAGCTTGGGAGCGATCATCTCATTCCCAGGGGTAACTGTCATTAATATATTCATTTATATTATAATAATTTCTATAAAGCTTTTCTTTAATAAATTTCTTAAAGCTGTTAATAGACAGGCTTTGCACATTTACCGGGACTTTGTTGTAGAAGCGTATACACCGCCCTAAGAACGAGTTACTTACTCTATGGAGTCTAGTAACCAATGTTACAAGCTTGTGTTTGTTCCTAGTATTTGCATTATAACAAGCCACCACCAATATCACGACGAGACGAGAACCTGCAGAGGTAGATGTTGTCACTCCTGAGATCTGGAACATGCAACTAGTATCCGGAATAGATAAATTGTTTCGCATCAGAAAATGTTTGGTAAGAGAACGGTATTTACTGAGACGACTTCTTAACAGAAAACTATAAAGTTATAAGTATTTGGTTTTTTTAATACTTTTTAACCTCGGTTCTGTGTGTTTGTGATACCTTAGTTGTGTCTTGATTCCATATAGTCCATATACAAGTGCTTAAGCTGCTTACTTTGGAATCAGAGCAATGTATGCGATTTTGTCCCTGTCTTTTTTTTTATAGAAAAGGGAGGCAAACGAGCAGGTGGCTCATGTGATGGTAAGTGATTACCGCCGCCCATGAACACCTGCAATACCAGAGGCATAGCAGATGCGTTGCCGGCGTTTAATCCATCTATGTATCAATTTATTTTTTATTTATTGATGCAATGAGTAAAATTGGTAAACTCATTGTTGTATTATTGTATAACAAAATACAATAATACAACAATGAGAAAAATATTGTGTCATTACTTAGATTCCTTTACAATGCATCCCTGTGTTTGTTATTTATGTCTTCTTATATTCTACTCAATGTAATATAAAATAACTTGATATATTATCAATATAACTTGATATAATTAATTTTCTAATGGATAACGCAAACTATGATATTTATTTTAGAGAAATTACTACTAATGATTTAATATGATATGATAATTGATATAGGTGAGTTTCGCGCGGGATTTTGACACAAACTGTCTTAGATTGATTTCCTCTCGTTATTTTAAAGGACATCTAAATAGACAAACTATAGAACAAAACACTATACAGTGTCAAATGTACGATTATGCACCGTATAACATAACGTGAATAATGACATAATATATTTTCTTGTTTGTTCTATTCTTATATAAACAATTATTTTATATATTAAAAAGACCAGATGATGTATATTAAAAAGTTTTTTTTTTCTTTTATTTTTAGCATCTGCGCACGGTTTTTCCGGGCTAGTGGGCTTCTTCGTATTTTCTTCACTTTTTCAAGTTATTGGTAGGAAACCAGTCAATATGTTGCTTGAAACTTCTGTGATTCTTGGTTGGGTTGTATTATATTATAGTAGAAGTATCAATGGTTTAATTATCGCCAAATGCATTCAAGGACTTGGAATGGGTGGTGTGTTTATTGTAGCAGTAACAATCAGTGAATACACACATCGTAAGAGACGAGGTGTATTTATGGCAATCAAGAAAATTTCAATAGGATTTGGTTCTTTGTTTTGCCATTCACTTGCGCTCATTTGGGACTGGAGGCAAATAGCAGCTATTTCATTTATACCTAATATGATATCACTTATTATCGTTTTTATTTGCCCGGAAAGTCCAGCATTTTATGCAATGAAGGGGCGTTTTAAAGACTGCGAGAAGTCATTTATTTGGTTCCACGGGGATTCTGCAGAAAGTAAAATGGAGGCAAGACTGTTGATATCTGCACAAATGGAGAGAATTAAAAACAAACATCAGCAAAAGAAGACGATTTTGTCGAAGTTATTGAGAAAAATAGTAAGAAGAGATTTTCAAATACCTTTTTATATTGCCACTCTTGCAACCATAGCTGTGGATGCGTCCGGGAGATATTTTTTATTAGGTTATGTCACCCAAATCATGACTGAGCTTATCGGTGACAAAAATCTAGCTATGTATTGCTCAATAGTAGCAGATCTTTTATTAATAATTGCTTGTTTTATCTCAACTATAGTAATTAAATCTTTTAAAAGGCGAACTATAATATTTGGATTTGGTAGTATTTCTATAGCGTTGATGTTTGTAGTTAGTCTTTCTGTAATACTAAGAAATGTTTTTTCCTTAAATTTAAAATGGGTGACGCCATTTATAATTCTCTTACATAGTTTCATCTCTCATTATGGGCTGATACCATCTGCTTTTATTGTTACCACTGAAATATTTCCCCTCGAACACAGAGGAATGGGGTCACTTACTACTGGTATTGCTTTTACGCTTTTTTACGCTGTTACTATGAAAGTCACTCCATTGTTGATAGAAATTACTGGAATTGGAGGCACATACTTTATAATGGGTTTGTGTGTTGCATTCTGTTTATCAATCTTATATTTGATTCTACCCGAAACAAAAGATAAAACATTGCAAGAAATTGAAGATGGAATAAAGGGTGTTAAAAGAACTAATTTCAATAATGAATTAATTCACTTGGATAATTTGACATAAGCAGATTTCCATGCTTTGCTGCAAAAAGTATACTATTAATTTAATTGCTTTTTATTGAGGTTTTACATTTAGGATCTACTATTTAAACTATTTATGACAGCTTGCTAACATATATTTCATTGTCGTTTAATGGATTATTTGAAATTACAAATCAAACAAAAAAATTCACAACATCATTATAAACAATTACAAATAAAAAAATTAATGTACAAAAGGAAAATATAAGTGTAGTATCCATATTATCAATACATTAGTAATTAAAATACTCGTTAATTGGGTAAATATACAGATGTTTTTTTATTGCTGTTTTTCATAAATTATACAGAAACATGTAATTTATTGTGTTTTACTTCGTTGTCTGTAGTAATATGTGGTTATATTAACTAGTACCTGGTGTTTTTGTCACAAACTCTTTATTGAGTTTATAGAACTGTTTTTCATGACGTTTTACAAATTTTGCCATTTCAAGATTATATCGATAAGCTACTGGTAAAATCACCTTTTTAACTTTTATTTTATTAACTCTAAGAATACACTTAATTCTACATAGGTAAAATATGGCAATAGTTTCGCTTTGTAAGCTTAAGCGTAAGCGTAGTTATTTATAAATATTTATACTTCATATTACTAGTACTACTAAAAGATTTCAATTGTGATTAATAATATCTGTCAATTTATTATATCTAAATAATTAGGTTTGACTTTGTATAATAAACAAATTTACTTAATTATATACTTTGTTTATTTTACAACTTATTTCTACTGATAGTTCATCAGCAAACTAAGTACGTTTATATCAAATTGCCACAACTGTGTCATTTATAGATATTAGAAACAAAATTGGTCCTAATACATAACCCATCAGTATGCCTAACGAATTCATTATAACCCAAATCTATAATTACACTCTAAAATCTCTTTATTCACTCTATCTCAGTTTTCATTTTAATAATGATGATAATAGCTATATTCGAGCATTGTTGCTTTTGAATTATATGAATTACACAATTTATAAAACACACGGATTATCCCACTTAAGAAAAAGTTTTCAGAACGCCGATTTACTTATATATTTTTACTTATATACTTTTAAACAGCAACGTTAATATAAACATCATAGTTCTTACTTTGAAATTTACTGGTCTCCATACAACCGTTCACTCCGAAGTAATATTATAAGAGTATATTATAATATTATACGAGTATAGTATAGTAATATTATAAAAGTAAATAATATAATAAATAAAAGTTTATAGTGAGGTAAACCAGTCGCCGTCTCTATGTACAGCCAACATAGGTGACAGGTCATGCCCTACCCGCACACGGGCTTTACAGTCACAGTAAAGTGACTGCAGAGCCCTTAGCAATGGACCATCCACACCATACCCAGGCAACAGTTCCCACATTTGCTTCCTTACAACCTTATCAAATGCTTTCTCAAGATCCACAAAAGCGCAGAAAATCTTCTGATTAGCAGCCAGAAGCTTTTCCGTGATCATGCGGAGAGAAAACATTTGATCCGTGCATCCTCTTCCAGGTCTAAATCCGCATTGTGCCTCCCATAGAAATCTTTCCGATTTCTCTTGCATCCTACGTGTCAAAACCTTTGAATAAACTTTACGTGCTAAACTGGTTAAACTGATCGCCCGATAGCACTCGCAGTCAAAATGTGAAACCTTTACCTTAATTTAAAGGCACAATTACTACGGTTCGCCAATCATCCGGGACATCCCCCGTCCGCCAGCACAAATTGCACAGCTGATGAAAGTTATCCCCGCGCGAAGCCCACCATACTTGATCATTTTAGCAGTAACTCTGTCTAGTCCCGCAGCCTAACCACATTTTAAACTTCGAATCGTACATCTCTTTCATACTGATGACCTCAGTGTCATAAAAGTCCGAGTCTGGCGTACCAGTCACGGCGTCACCCCCGGATCCCTCACTAAGATCATCACATGCATACATTTCACTGAAGTCGACTGGTTGGGTGGTCGGAATTTCGAGCGGAAGACGTGTGTGAAACTGCGAAAAGAGGCAGTTGTAAAAAGGGTGATGCATCGTGGAATGACGAAGTGAAAGAAGCAGTAAATAAGAAGGAGAAAGCATGGTTAGTCTACTTCGCCTTTAGCAATGGTAAGGATATGAGAGAGAAAGTTGAAAGAAAGATATAAGCTGCAGAAAGCTCACATGAAAGCATTAATAGAGGAAGTGCTTGAAAGGTGTAGAATGGAAGCGGACGAAAGGTTGTCGCACAACTTTAAGGAGATCTCCAAACTATTCTGGAAAGATGTTGGAAGGACCCGGAATGGTGCGACAGCCTTAAGAATGAACAAAGTGCTTTCGAGAAACATTAACGTTTTCACAGAAAAATCGGACGTCATGCAGCAATGGAGCGAGTTTTATAGAGAAACGTATAATAAAAATAAATAAATATCTTCATGCGATTCCCAATTCAGGAGTAGACAGAGATCTAGTCTAGACAATTAAGTCCCTTGGACCCTCCGAAGATATTTTCGGGACAACGTAATAGGTGGTGATCCCGGCGCCAAGCCAACGATATAATTCGTACATAAGTTTCTGTAAAACCTATTGGTACGAGCCTGCCACCTGGGGATCGAACTCGGGTCTCTTGACTCGGAGTTTCGACTACCCAACCATTCGGCTATCGTGACTTCTGGGCTAGTGGAGGTTAAAAGGAAAATGTGTGTGTGGGTTTCAGACGTAAATCAGAAGCACATGCCTCTACCGGGCGATGCAACAATAAAAGCAACTGCTATTTTCATAACGTTGTAAATTTCATCGGAAGTTCAATATACCTCTCCCTTTGTTCGATGCTCCGATAATACGTTTTATTCATAAAAGTCAGCTTCATCTCACCGGAAAATAAAGAAAAGTATAGACGACTACTGCACGCATATGAAGTCGCGGTGAATTCTTGTGTAAGGGATTTCTTTTGTATCTACGTTAACCTTGACTGATCCTATTAAAATGAATTGACAAATCCTTGACCTTGAAATGCGGTACCATTTAAAAAATACGCTATTTTAGTCACTATAGCCGAGTGGTTGGGTGGTCGGAATTTCGAGCGGAAGACGTGTGTGAAACTGCGAAAAGAGGCAGTTGTAAAAGGGTGATGCATCGTGGAATGACGAAGTGAAAGAAGCAGTAAATAAGAAGGAGAAAGCATGGTTAGTCTACTTCGCCTTTAGCAATGGTAAGGATATGAGAGAGAAAGTTGAAAGAAAGATATAAGCTGCAGAAAGCTCACATGAAAGCATTAATAGAGGAAGTGCTTGAAAGGTGTAGAATGGAAGCGGACGAAAGGTTGTCGCACAACTTTAAGGAGATCTCCAAACTCTTCTGGAAAGATGTTGGAAGGACCCGGAATGGTGCGACAGCCTTAAGAATGAACAAAGTGCTTTCGGGAAACATTAACGTTTTCACAGAAAAATCGGACGTCATGCAGCAATGGAGCGAGTTTTATAGAGAAACGTATAATAAAAATAAATAAATATCTTCATGCGATTCCCAATTCAGGAGTAGACAGAGATCTAGTCTAGACAATTAAGTCCCTTGGACCCTCCGAAGATATTTTCGGGACAACGTAATAGGTGGTGATCCCGGCGCCAAGCCAACGATATAATTCGTACATAAGTTTCTGTAAAACCTATTGGTACGAGCCTGCCACCTGGGGATCGAACTCGGGTCTCTTGACTCGGAGTTTCGACTACCCAACCATTCGGCTATCGTGACTTCTGGGCTAGTGGAGGTTAAAAGGAAAATGTGTGTGTGGGTTTCAGACGTAAATCAGAAGCACATGCCTCTACCGGGCGATGCAACAATAAAAGCAACTGCTATTTTCATAACGTTGTAAATTTCATCGGAAGTTCAATATACCTCTCCCTTTGTTCGATGCTCCGATAATACGTTTTATTCATAAAAGTCAGCTTCATCTCACCGGCAAATAAAGAAAAGTATAGACGACTACTGCACGCATATGAAGTCGCGGTGAATTCTTGTGTAAGGGATTTCTTTTGTATCTACGTTAACCTTGACTGATCCTATTAAAATGAATTGACAAATCCTTGACCTTGAAATGCGGTACCATTTAAAAAAAATACGCTATTTTAGTCACTATAGCCGAGTGGTTGGGTGGTCGTAATTTCGAGTCAAGAAATCCGAGTTCGATCCCCACGCGGCAGGCTAGTACCAATGGGTTTTGCAAAACTTACCAATAAAATAAATAAATAAATAAATAAATAAATATCTTCACGCAATTCCCAATACAGGGGCAGACAGCGGTCTAATCTAGACAATTAAGTCCCTTCGACCCACCTTCCACCGAAGATATTTTCGGGACAACGTAATAGGTGGTGATCCCGGCGCCAAGCCAACGATATAATTCGTACATAAGTTTCTGTAAAACCTATTGGTACGAGCCTGCCACCTGGGGATCGAACTCGGGTCTCTTGACTCGGAGTTTCGACTACCCAACCATTCGGCTATCGTGACTTCTGGGCTAGTGGAGGTTAAAAGGAAAATGTGTGTGTGGGTTTCAGACGTAAATCAGAAGCACATGCCTCTACCGGGCGATGCAACAATAAAAGCAACTGCTATTTTCATAACGTTGTAAATTTCATCGGAAGTTCAATATACCTCTCCCTTTGTTCGATGCTCCGATAATACGTTTTATTCATAAAAGTCAGCTTCATCTCACCGGAAAATAAAGAAAAGTATAGACGACTACTGCACGCATATGAAGTCGCGGTGAATTCTTGTGTAAGGGATTTCTTTTGTATCTACGTTAACCTTGACTGATCCTATTAAAATGAATTGACAAATCCTTGACCTTGAAATGCGGTACCATTTAAAAAAAATACGCTATTTTAGTCACTATAGCCGAGTGGTTGGGTGGTCGTAATTTCGAGTCAAGAAATCCGAGTTCGATCCCCACGCGGCAGGCTAGTACCAATGGGTTTTGCAAAAACTTACCAATAAAATAAATAAATAAATATCTTCACGCAATTCCCAATACAGGGGCAGACAGCGGTCTAATCTAGACAATTAAGTCCCTTCGACCCACCTTCTACCGAAGATATTTTCGGGACAACGTGACAGGTGGTAAGCCCGTCACCGATGCCCCAAAAATATCTTCGATAGAAGGAGGGTCGTAACGACTTAATTGTCTGGATCTCGGTCTACCCCTGTATTGGGAATGGTGTGAAGATTCATTGTATATTTTTACTTATTTTTTTGGGGGGTCATTGTAGAAGCGTGCTCGTCGCGACCCCTGCCAGCCCTTTTCAGGGCTGCAATTCTACACAGCTGCGCACCCATGCCAACGAGGGTTAGGGTGTCCCCCCAAGGCGACGCACACCAGTTCGTCCCCGTTGGTGTGGAATGCAGCGCGCAAAGCGGCGATGGGGACCGCCACCCGTCACGCACAGCCCGACACGGCGGAAGGTGGAGGACGGAGTGCAGAGTTGGCACGTGGAATGTTAGAGGAGGCATGAGAGATAAGACGAATGAGTTGATTGAAATAATGAAAGAAAGAGAATTAGATGTCGTGTGTTTATCGGAGACCAAGCGGAAGGGCAGCGGTACTGAAGAGCTCCCTGGCGGGGCGTTAGCTCTATGATCCGGAGTCCCGGAGATCGAGAGCGCCTGCCAGGGAGTTGGGGTGCTGCTGTCGTCTCGGTTGGTCGATGTTATGACTGAATATAAGGTTGTGAACTCGAGACTTCTCTGGGTTCGCTTTAAATTGGGACTGACGAAGTTATTCCTTTTGGCTGTTTATGCGCCGGAGGCTTCGTCGTCCAGAGCTGAGCTGGAGGAGTTTTGGAATGTAAGAGAAGTTCTAGACTTGGTTAGAGGAAACGAAAGAATTGTTGTAGTGGTGATTTGAATGGATGGGTTGGTACCGCTCGGCCAGGGTACGAGTCGGTGCTTGGAATGTTTGGCGATAAAAGGGTTAACGATGCTGACAAGCTTATACTGGCTGTATGCAAGGAAAAGGGTCTTCTTGTGACAAACACTATGATTAGTCACAAGAAAATCCATATGTATCCTAGAACAAGAGAGAATGAGAGAAGTATGATCGATTTATTCCTGGTGGATGACCGATTGCGAAAACAGGTGATGGATACGCGAGTGTTCCGAGGTGCTGACCTGGGAACGGATCACTATCTAGTGATTACTAGATTTAGGGGTCTGTTCGCGGGTTGGCGCCACCGGACGGCGATACCAGAACCACAGTCGGTCGGTAGCATCCGAAGCTGGAAGCTTCAGGAAGCGGACACTAGGAATAAATATCAAGCAAGGGTAGCCGAAAAGCTGGACAGCATTGGTGTCAGGAAAGAATGTGTGGTAGAAATATGGCAGAGCCTTAGAGATGGAATGGTTAGTGCAGCGGAAGACGTGTGTGGAACTGTGAAAAGAGGTAGTAGTAAAAAGGGTGATGCATGGTGGAATGACGAAGTGAAAGAAGCTGTAAATAAGAAGAAGAAAGCATGGTTAGACTACTTGGCCTCTAGTAATGACAAGGATATGAGAGAGAAGAGGAAAGAAAGATATAAGCTCCAGAAAGTTCACACGAAAGCATTGATTGAGGAAGTGCGTGAAAGGAGTAGAATGGAAGCGGACGAAAGGTTGTCGCACAACTTCAAGGTGAACTCCAAACTCTTCTGGAAAGCGGTTGGAAGGACCCGGAGTGGTGCGACAGCCTTAAGAATGAATAAAGTGCTTTCGGAAACCAATGACGTCCTCTCAGAAAAATCGGACGTCATGCAGCGATGGAGCGAATTTTATAGAGAGATTTATGCGTGTGATGATCCGGGGGTGACGCCGTGATTGGTACGCCAGACTCGGACTTCGATGACACTGAGGTCATCAGTATGAAAGAGATTGAATGTGCGATTAGAAGTTTGAAATGTGGTAAGGCTGCGGGACTAGACAGAGTTACTGCTGAAATGGTCAAGTATGGTGGGCCACGCGTCTGGGACAGCTTTCATCTGCTGTGCAATTTGTGCTGGGGAACGGGGGCTGTTCCGGATGATTGGCGATCCGCGGTCATTGTGCCTTTATATAAAGGTAAAGGTTCACATTATGACTGCGGGTGCTATCGGGCGATCAGCTTGACCAGTTTAGCAAGTAAAGTTTACTCGAAGGTTTTGACACGTAGGATGCAAGATAAATCGGAAAGATTTCTATGGGAGGCACAATGCGGATTTAGACCTGGAAGAGGATGCACGGATCAAATGTTTTCTCCGCATGGTCACGGAGAAGCTTCTGGCTGCTAACCAGAAGATTTTCTGTGCTTTTGTGGATCTTGAGAAAGCATTTGATAAGGTTGTAAGGAAGAAAATGTGGGAACTGTTGCCGGGGTATGGTGTGGATGGTCGATTGAAGGAGGGTCGTAACGACTTAATTGTCTGGATCTCGGTCTACCCCTGTATTGGGAATGGTGAAGATTCATTGTATATTTTTACTTATTTTTGGGGGTCATTGTAGAAGCGTGCTCGTCGCGACCTGCCAGCCCTTTTCAGGGCTGCAATTCTACAACTGCGCACCCATGCCATCGAGGGTAAGGGTGTCCCCAAGGCGACGCACACCAGTTCGTCCCCGTTGGTGTGGAATGCAACACGCAAAGCAGCGAAGGGGACCGCCACCAGTCACGCACAGCCCGACACGGCGGAAGGTGGGGAACGGAGTGCAGAGTTGGCACGTGGAATGTTAGAGGAGGCATGAGAGATAAGACGAATGAGTTGATTGAAATAATGAAAGAAAGAGAATTAGATGTCGTGTGTTTGTCGGAGACCAAGCGGAAGGGCAGCGGTACTGAAGAGCTCCTGGCGGGGCGTTAGCTCTATGATCCGGAGTCCCGGAGATCGAGAGCGCCTGCCAGGGAGTTGGGGTGCTGCTGTCGTCTCGGTTGGTCGATGTTATGACTGAATATAAGGTTGTGAACTCGAGACTTCTCTGGGTTCGCTTTAAATTGGGACTGACGAAGTTATTCCTTTTGGCTGTTTATGCGCCGGAGGCTTCGTCGTCCAGAGCTGAGCTGGAGGAGTTTTGGAATGTAAGAGAAGTTCTAGACTTGGTTAGAGGAAACGAAAGAATTGTTGTAGTGGTGATTTGAATGGATGGGTTGGTACCGCTCGGCCAGGGTACGAGTCGGTGCTTGGAATGTTTGGCGATAAAAGGGTTAACGATGCTGACAAGCTTATACTGGCTGTATGCAAGGAAAAGGGTCTTCTTGTGACAAACACTATGATTAGTCACAAGAAAATCCATATGTATCCTAGAACAAGAGAGAATGAGAGAAGTATGATCGATTTATTCCTGGTGGATGACCGATTGCGAAAACAGGTGATGGATACGCGAGTGTTCCGAGGTGCTGACCTGGGAACGGATCACTATCTAGTGATTACTAGATTTAGGGGGTCTGTTCGCGGGTTGGCGCCACCGGACGGCGATACCAGAACCACAGTCGGTCGGTAGCATCCGAAGCTGGAAGCTTCAGGAAGCGGACACTAGGAATAAATATCAAGCAAGGGTAGCCGAAAAGCTGGACAGCATTGGTGTCAGGAAAGAATGTGTGGTAGAAATATGGCAGAGCCTTAGAGATGGAATGGTTAGTGCAGCGGAAGACGTGTGTGGAACTGTGAAAAGAGGTAGTAGTAAAAAGGGTGATGCATGGTGGAATGACGAAGTGAAAGAAGCTGTAAATAAGAAGAAGAAAGCATGGTTAGACTACTTGGCCTCTAGTAATGACAAGGATATGAGAGAGAAGAGGAAAGAAAGATATAAGCTCCAGAAAGTTCACACGAAAGCATTGATTGAGGAAGTGCGTGAAAGGAGTAGAATGGAAGCGGACGAAAGGTTGTCGCACAACTTCAAGGTGAACTCCAAACTCTTCTGGAAAGCGGTTGGAAGGACCCGGAGTGGTGCGACAGCCTTAAGAATGAATAAAGTGCTTTCGGAAACCAATGACGTCCTCTCAGAAAAATCGGACGTCATGCAGCGATGGAGCGAATTTTATAGAGAGATTTATGCGTGTGATGATCCGGGGGTGACGCCGTGATTGGTACGCCAGACTCGGACTTCGATGACACTGAGGTCATCAGTATGAAAGAGATTGAATGTGCGATTAGAAGTTTGAAATGTGGTAAGGCTGCGGGACTAGACAGAGTTACTGCTGAAATGGTCAAGTATGGTGGGCCACGCGTCTGGGACAGCTTTCATCTGCTGTGCAATTTGTGCTGGGGAACGGGGGCTGTTCCGGATGATTGGCGATCCGCGGTCATTGTGCCTTTATATAAAGGTAAAGGTTCACATTATGACTGCGGGTGCTATCGGGCGATCAGCTTGACCAGTTTAGCAAGTAAAGTTTACTCGAAGGTTTTGACACGTAGGATGCAAGATAAATCGGAAAGATTTCTATGGGAGGCACAATGCGGATTTAGACCTGGAAGAGGATGCACGGATCAAATGTTTTCTCTCCGCATGGTCACGGAGAAGCTTCTGGCTGCTAACCAGAAGATTTTCTGTGCTTTTGTGGATCTTGAGAAAGCATTTGATAAGGTTGTAAGGAAGAAAATGTGGGAACTGTTGCCGGGGTATGGTGTGGATGGTCGATTGCTAAGGGCTGTGCAGTCACTTTACTGTGACTGTAAAGCCTGTGTGCGGGAAGGGCATGACCTGTCACCCATGTTTAGCGTCCAAACGGGCGTAAAACAGGGTTGTGTCATGTCTTCCTGGCTATTCATACTGTATCTCGACAGCTGTTTACAGAAGCTGAAAGATAGCTGTTTGGGTGTGAAATTGGGTGACATAAAAGTAAATTGTCTGCTTTATGCTGATGATGCAGTGCTTATAGCACCATCAGAGGCAGAACTGCAGGCTTATAGCACCATCAGAGGCAGATTAGTCACGTGTATGAAAGAAGAATGTGAAATTAATGGTCTCCGTTTTAATGCTAATAAAACTAAGGTTCTGGTTTTTGAAAGGGACGAAGAAAGAACGAAGTGCGAAATTTGGGTAAATCAGGAATGTCTAGAACAGGTGAATGAAATTGTATACTTGGGGAGTGCGTATAGCCGGGATGGAAGATGTGATTTAGATGTGGACAGGCGTGTCGCTGCCGGGAACAAAGTCAATGGTGCCCTGACTGCATTAATCAAAAGGCAAGGCGTTGTGAAAAGTGCACGCCTTGCAATACATAACGCAGTGTTGGTACCGACTTTGTTATATGGCAGCGAAACCTGGGTATGCCAGAAGAAGCATAAAAGCAGGTTGAATGTAGTGGAGATGCGATCTCTTCGTAAAATGTGCGGCCTTACCATGGCCGACCGAAAGCGAAACGAAGAGATTCGCAATATGGCAGGTTTGAAAGATGACCTTGTCTCAAAAATGGATAAGGGCGTGCTTCGATGATTTGGGCACGTTGAGCGAATGAGTGAAGACCGAATGGTGAAGAAAATATATAGCGCGAAAGTTAATATTAAAAGGTGTCGAGGTAGACCGAGACTAACGTTCGAAGACCATGTGAGCAAATTGCTCGAAGAGAGGAGGGTCAAGAGTACTCGGATACGTACGTGCATGTATGAAGAAGATGATGAATCTGAAAGAAGCGAAAGAAGTATGTAGGGATCGTGACACTTGGCGATCTGTTCTCTCTGGCTACCCCGTCAGAGATTGTGCGTGAAGACAAATAAAAAATAAATATACTTATTTTTTTTATTTTAATCTTTAATTGCACACAAAAAGTGTAGTGCCTTCTTTGTTTCCGATTGCCGTACCTCAAGTGCTTTAGCTTATTACATTGGGATCAGAATAATGTATGTGATGTTGTACCTATCTATACATGTACATATATATATGTATTTATATTCTACACAATTGCAAAAAAACTATAAAAAAATTAAAAATGAACTAAATGTTACGATAAAATAATTTAATTAATAATAATTAAATGTTATACAGTTTTAACATCAATTCGTTAAGTATTTCTGGTTAATTATTTTGTAACCTTAAAACTGATGAAATCAAATCTATCAGCTGTGAATGCAGGAAATTAAAATGTCACAAGAGTCGTCTATTGTGTTTTGTTCTCGTGTTGAGTTTTATCTACAATTAGATTTTATAACATACCTTATGTTATATATACCATTTACTTAAAATTCGTACAACCTTAAAAATTTTGTTGCATTATATCAAGGAAGTTGGCTGCATTCACGTTCATTAGTTAAATTTAACCTTTGTGCGAACAAGGATACTTAATGTTATCAGCTAAGACAAATACAATAAATCTATAGTATTTTATTGCAATAGTAGGTTGAAATACAATTTAACACTCCACCTAAGTGTTAAGTGGCTTCTGCAGTACATAACACCTGGAAACCATTTTAAAAGAAGAAGGTTTCTGTTGCGTTTTCATCTCTGATGACTAAGATAGAATGATTGATCACTACTGACCATCGATACACTTCGAACCCAATAGATGTGACGTTGTTTTTTTTATTACACACACCATTACAAAAATATTATTAACAAGATATACATTTTAAAAGGTTATATGTAGTGGTTGCACAAAGGGCGGCTGTTACTTATTGCTATTGCATTTTGTTGTTACTATAATAAATATCTTCACGCAATTCTCAATACAGGGGTAGACAGAGGTCTAGACAATTAAATCCTTTCGGCCCACCTTCCACTGAAAACATTTTTTAGGACAACGTGACCTGAGGCGGCTAACCGACTTGCCTTAAAGTAGGGACTAAAACTGAAATTGGAATTTGTACGATTTATATCGAAGGCTTAGACATAAAAACGGCGTCGGACTCACCATAAGTCACATTGTCGCATAAGAATATCTTCAGTGGAGGGTAGGCCGAAAGGATTTAATTGTCATTTCCTGTATTGTGAAAGGAGTGAAGATATATTTTTAACCACAGCACAGCTGTGGGACAGTACAGGTTAAAAATATATCTTCAACAGTTCAACAGGTCTTCCTCATATACTTAAAAACAACTCGATCTTTCGCGTTTTCGAACCAATTGTTACAAAATGCGTCTAGCTCGTCACGCCATCGTTTTTTCGGCCTTCCGCGGCGTCGTTTACTACACCCCGGAGGGTGGGTACGAGAAATATGGATATTAATAATAATAAACAATACTATTATATTATAAGATATTTTTTTAAATATATAGATTGGACGGAACCGTATAACTGGCTAGTCATTAACTCATGTTTAAAAGAAACGCACCGCAAAAAAAACTACCAACTGGTTTTAAGTTTATAATGCAGGCCTTTTATCATCGCAGTAATAAATTAATTATACTTAAAAAAACTACAAATGTAATTACGACACTGAAAACAATACGGGCATCGTATCAATTAGCTTGTCGAGTCAAGAAATAAATTTAATTAACAAAAAAAACTAAAAACTTAATTTTATATCAAGATTTTTTATAGCAGTTTTATAGCAGAATTTATGTGGGTGTATACATGAAGCTTATAAATGTAAATAGTAAAACTATATTACTTGATAAATAAAAAAAAAATATTCTCTTTTCAAAAATGGGCTGTAGTGACGATCCTGCATATTGGAGGCAGGTTGGTATCTGTTTTATTATTTATTCACATTCATAAACTCAGACGACCTAATAACCGAGTCCTTAGCTTTCTTCAACGCTAATGTTCGAATATATATATATATATATATATATATATATATATATATATATATATATATATATATATATATATATATATATATATATATATATATATATATATATATATATATATATATGACGCATTTGAGGCTGCACATACCTGCCCAGTATATGTGCCACTCTCTCGGCCTCACTAGCTTGACCCGCAGTAACGACAAGTCGTGACATGCGGAGCCAGCTCAGCTGCAGGTGTCTGCCGCATTTCCGATTGGATCGTACTTGCGCCTAACGGAGACACCAATTCCGGGTTTGATAACGGAGTTTCCTTCTACCGCAACGACAAGTCGTGACATGCGGAGCCAGCTCAGCTGCAGGTGTCTGCCGCATTTCCGATTGGATCGTACTTGCGCCTAACGGAGACACCAATTCCGGGTTTGATAACGGAGTTTCCTTCTACCGCTGCTTGGTCGGGGACTGTTTATTCAAAATATTCACAGCTAACCACCATATCTGATGGTCGTTCACTATCCGCCACCCGTGACCCCGATGGTAGCCTTGCGTCTGCAAGGCTCCATAACTCGGATACCGGCCCCATAACTCGGATACCCTCGGAGAGGACACTTCGACCACTTGTTTTGCAAGTGGAAAACAACACGGAGAGTGGCAGTTACCGGTTCTAAGTTCGCACAGATAGGCGTCAGTGCGAGCGCCAGGGGTCACTCTTGACAGTGGGAGGATCCATCGTAGATCCACTGACCAGTTATCGCCCGCTTCAAGCCGGGCAGCCCCCGGTCAATAAGGTACTGGTCCGTCTCAGCGTTGGGTTATCTCGTTTGGGTGTAAGAGATACTAGAATCAACTAGACACTGGCGCTGTATACTAAACACCTGCCTCCAAAAGAAAAATTAAAAATACAATACATAAAAATGACACTTGCATGCGTTTAGCGACATTGAACGTCCGCACAATGCGGACTGGTTTCCTAAACACCAGTGGAAGCCTAGATACTGATGAAGATTCGCGTAAAACAGCAATTATTGATGCAGAGCTTCATAGACTCAACATTGCCATAGCAGCTCTGCAAGAGACAAGGCTGGAAGATGAGGGATCCATTTGCGAGGCTCACTACACTTTCTTTTGGAAGGGAAATGACGCTGCGGATGCAAGAGAACATGGAGTGGGTTTTGCTGTTAGAAATAACCTCCTCAAATCTATTAAAAATCCACTGGGATTGTCCGAACGTATAATGGTTCTCCACCTAAAAACTCAGTGCGGCCCTGTCACTTTAATTTCCGCATATGCCCCTACACTTAAATCATCGCTAGAGGATAGGGAACGGTTTTATTGTCAGCTAAATGCCACGTCATTGTGCGGGGTGCATTCTAATGAAAGGTTGTACATTCATATGACTTTAATGCTCGTGTTGGTCGAGAAACATCTACGTGGCCTGATTGCCTTGGTAGTGAAGGTGTTCGAAAACAAAACGAGAACGGACAACTATTATTAGAGTTTTGTTCAAAGCACCAGCTGTGTATAACAAACACTTACTTCAAAGGTAAACTCATGAGGAAAGTTTCCTGGTTGCGCACACTCGCGAACAGCTTCAGGATCTCATGGATAAATTCACCAGAGCGTGCATGTTATTCTCCATGTCAATTAACCCCAAAAAGACGGTTGTGTTAGCGCAGGGATGGCAAGAATCACCAGAAATTTTAGTGAACAATACACAGTTGGAGATAGTTGAGAGGGGTAGTCTGTTACTTGGGGTCACTTATTTGTAGCAATCTTCCACTTGACGCAGAGATTAATGCTCGCATCGGCAAAGCGGCAACCACTTTCGGGCGGCTACATACAAGAGTTTGGAGCAACAAACATTTAAATACCAAAACTAAAGTTCAAATCTATCAGGCATGTGTCCTTAGCACCCTCTTGTATGGGGCTGAGACGTGGACTTCTTATGCCAAACACGAGCGTCGTATTAATGCCTTCCACCTGCGCTGTCTCCGTCATATTCTTGGTATAACATAGAGGGATCGTGTCACCAACGAGGTGGTATTAAAAACCGCAGAAGTGCCCAGCATCACCTCTACGCTTAAAATGAGACGCCTACGGTGGCTGGGACATGTCCATCGCATGGAAAACAAACGTTTGCCCAGACAGACTCTTCTCGGAGAGATCGCCCACGCGAAGAGGCCAGTTGGGAGACGTGATATGGTCGCATTTAACATCCCCTGGAATAAATGGGAGCAACTCGCTGACGATCGTAGTGCCTGGAGGGAGCTGCTGGGTAGAGGCCAGTCGGTTTGTGATGGTGAATGGTTTTGATCCCTAGCTTGTGTGCCGAGTGGTTGGGTGGTCGGAATTTCGAGTCAATAGACCCGAGTTCGATCCCCAGTTGGTAGGCTCGTACCAATGGGGTTTTTCAAAAACTTATGTATGAATTATATCGTTGGCTTGTACGTAAAGATGGCGACGGTCTCACCACCTGTCACGTTATCCCGAAAATATCTACGATGGAAGGTGGGTCAAAGGGACTTAATTGTCTAGACTAGACTGTATTGGGAATTGCGTGAAGATATTTATTTACTATTTATTATCTATGGATGTATATTATTTCTATAAGCGCACAATATTTTTCATTTACATGGGATAAAAATTACATAGAATAGTTAATGAACTTACCTTTCCATAGTGTAACTTTTATGTACAATTAATTATTTACTGTTTTTAGTAACTATCAAACTTTTTTTTTATATTTTTATGTTTTTTTACAGTAAATATATAATTACTCACGATAGCCGAGTGGGTCGGAATTTCGAGTCGAGAGACCCGAGTTCGATCCCAGGTGGCAGGCTCATACCAATGAGTTTTAAAAAAAAACCTTCTGTACGAATAATATCGTTGGCTTGGACGTAAAAATGGCGACGGTCTCACCACCAGTCAAGTTATCCCGAAAATATCTTCGGTGGAAGGTGGGTCAAAGGGACTTAATTGTCTAGACTAGACCTCTGTCTACCCCTGTATTGGGAATTGCGTGAAGATATTTATTTGTTTATCATTTATTATGTATGGATGTGTATTATTTCTATAAGCGCACAATATTTTTCATTTACATGGCATAGAAATTACACAGAATAGTTAATGAACTTACCTTTCCATAGTGTAAGTTTTATGTTAAATTAATTATGAACTGTTTTGTTTCGTAACTGTCGAAACTTTTTTTTTTTCGATAGATATAATATCTTATTTTTTAAATGAAAAACTTTTCAGATTATCGTCGTGGCTTCGAGTTGTTTATATGCACTTACAACGGGGATAATTCTGGCCCATCCTAGTTCCCTTAATGCAGCTATATTATCTCCAAACGCTACTGACATCAATGCCACAACCGGTCAAGCCTCTTGGATAGGTAATGTAAAGAAAATATAACTGTAACAACAAATCAAACAATACTCTGATTGTTGAGCTAGTTGGGCCTAAGGTTTAAAGAATTAATTTTTCTCATAAGAAGATTTATACACTTCACTTATAATGAGATACAATTTTTTTTATCTTTAATATAAACCTCTAGAGAGTTATAAGTTTGCTTTCTTAACTATTTTATTATATAAATAATTTGACAAACCTCACATAACTAAGCTTCCATATTACATACGTTTATTTACTCATGTCAAGCCTATATCAACACTATATTCAATCAACGAAAGGTATGCTAAATATTGTTAATTATTACAGTATAAGATATTGTTTTTTAATTTGTTTTTGCAGTTAGGCATGCTTTCGCATTCTTTTATATCATCTGGCAATATACAGCTTTACAAACAATATTTTTTTCAACAATATCGTAATTCTAGTTTATTTTTATTTCTTAAGTTATGCGTCATTGTTTTTTTATGAAGCTGCGTTTTAGTTTGAATGGAGTTAGTAGTTATGTTTTAATGAGAATGGGCATAGGCCCATTCTCATTTTGGTAATCAGTACACTTAATATTTTCACGTATGATTTCTATGCTGTAAATGTGTATTGTTGAATACATGCATTCATCATATGAATATATATTTGCTGCATCCGCAATTGGAATTACACACAATTCCAATTGCGGATGCAGCATGTCCAAATGAAAGGAGTGCATTACTTCTCCTGTAAATTCTACCACAGCCCTACATGACATTGGATCTACTAACTCTCTCTCTCTCTCTCTCTCTTAAATTTTAAGATGGTAAAAGTTACATTTATCAAATAAAAACAACAAATTCTTAATTCTCCATCTAATGCTCAAAATTCATGGTATACATTAAAAATTATGACTTGTTTCAGCCTCCATTTTTGGATTTGCTGGTATTCTGGGTCAGGTCATTTTCGCACCACTATTTCAAATCTTCGGCAGGAAGCCCGCAAACATATTAAGCACTGTCTTTACCATATTGGGGTGGGTTATTCTGTATTTCAGTAAAAGTATTACTATGATCTTCATCGCCAAAACTATACAAGGGCTTGTTATGGGAGGAGTGTTACTTGCCGCGATGACCATCAGTGAATCAACACATCATAAAAGAAGAGGCATCTTTTTAACATGTATGAAAACTTCAATGGCATGCGGTTCCTTGCTGTGTCATTCACTAGCACTTGTCTGGGATTGGAGACAAATATCAGCAGTTGCAATTGTACCTAGTACTATGGCTTTACTCTTTTTGCTATTATACCCAGAAAGCCCAGCATTTTACGCAATGAAAGGACGTTTCGCGGACTGCGAAAGAGTTAATAGATGGTTTCATGGAGACTCTGCCGAAAGCAAAAACAAGTTAAGAAAACTAATGGCGGCGCAAATGGATAGACTTGAAACTAAGCAGCAACAAAATAACAGGTCTAGAATAGTTATATTTAGGAGGAAATATTTAAGAAAAGATTTTTTGATTCCTTGTTTGATCACCATACTTAACTCGATAGCTGTTGATGCTTCGGGGAGATATTTTTTGTTAGGTTATATTACCCAAATCATGATAGAATTAGTTGGGGATAAACACATCGCTATGTATTGTGCAATAGTATCAGATTTTCTGTTAATAATTGCTTCATTAATTGCGAGTTTTATGATAAGAACTTTTAAAAGGAAAACATTGACAGTAAGGTTTGGCGGTGTAGCTGTTATATTAATGTTCGCAGTCAGTATATCTACAAATATTGACAAGAAGTCTTTAATTGGTGGAAAATGGCTAACCCCTATTTTAATATTACTAAATTGCTTTGTCTCTCACATTGGATTTATACCAGCAACTTTTGCTATTGGTACTGAAATATTTCCACTAGATCTTAGAGGACAAGGAACATTCGTTCATTGCATCAGCTTTGCACTGTTGTATGGTCTTTCAATGAAAATCACTCCTTATCTCACTGAAAATACTGGAATAGGTGGTACCTATTTTATTTTTGGATTATGCGTTGCATTATGTTTGACAATCGTAAACTTTATATTGCCAGAAACAAAAGACATAACATTGCAAGAAATTGAAGACGAAATGAACAATATCAAAAGAACAGAATCTGATATAGAATTGATTCTTGCAAATATTTCTGCCAGAGAGACTGAAAGGAATAACTGAAAACAAGAAAAACAGTTAGCGAAACGTTTAATTACTTACTGCGATTTTATATTTATCTAATGCATTGAGGTCGGGTGGCATTTCCCTAGAGCTATTGATGACTTTACCAGAGATCTTAAATATAATAACTAAAATTATTAATACCTCTTTGGAAATAGGCGTATTTCAACGACAAGGGGCAACTGCTACAGTTACGCCAAGACCCAAAATAAGTAATTCCACTGACTTAAAAGATTTACGACCATGTCTGTCTAAAGTTCTAGAAAAAAATTTGAGTACTCAGTTTGTTTACCGATTCTTTGGATTCAATAAGTTATTTAACTTATTGACTGACTTACAAACTGGCTTTGGAAAAATCGAAACACAGGCGCTGCTCTTTTCGCCGTTGTTGATGATATTTTGTAAGCTCAAGATTCTGGTTAAGGTACTATTTTGGTATTTTTGGACTATTATCGTGCAATTGATTCCATTAACATCCCATTATTATTATCAAAAATGACTAATTATGGTTTTAGTTTAAAAACACTACAGTGGTTTGATATCTACCTTAGTTGTCGAAAACAATGCGTTGCGCTGCAAAAAGAAAATTTGTTGTTTATTGTTTTAAAATGGTATCCAGCAGCATACTAAGAGAAGTTTTCCACAAGGCTCAATTTTGGGTCCCCTGTATAGTGCTGACCTTACAGAAAATATTAAAAACTGTAAGTTTCTTTTCCTACACGGATGATACGTAAATATATATATTTCTTTTAAGACGGATAGTTCCCAATATGCCACTGTTAAACTTAACGCAGACTTAGAGCGCATTGTCTTTTGGTCGGATCGTATACCCTTGTCTCAAATCCCGAGAGTCATCCCCCTGTCATCGAGAGTTGGACACAAAAAAGTTAGCTTACCTTAGTAACATTATCTGCTTATATTCGCTGTTTAATAATATGTCCTCCTTAAGTTACGTACTAATATTTTTTATTTGTTCAGTTATATGTGTGGTTTTGCCATTATTTTTGTCATGATTAATATTTTAATGTCCCGAACATCATACCATACAGCCTGTCCAATTCTGTAGAACGAGCTGCGCTGAAAATCAGTATTGTGCCTACCCGCAACTTATACTGAACGAAGACCCTTTTCTTGCTTTACCTGAATGCCACTAACTTTCTTTTCTCTTTTTTATTATGAATTTTTGGTTTTTTTAATTAAGGCGGCTTTTATTTTATTGTTTTAGGTTTTTTCTTTGAATTTGTGTTGTTCATTTATGATTTATTTACTGTTTTTTTATTCCGGTAAAATAAGCAACAAATAAAGTTTATTTCTATATATTATAATTCATCTCTATTGAGAAAAATAACTAAACAAAATGATAGTTATTTCAAAGAAAATGCAACCACGGTCATCAAATCTTGAAACATATGATGGCAACATAAAATGCAAACATTGCTGTCGATCGAAAACCAATACAAGGCGTAGTTTGATTATTTTCTGTAGTTTGTTTATATTTCGTAGTAAGAAAATATTAGTACTAAGATGTATTCAATTTTGTTATTCTTTTAATAAATCTCTGTCAAAAATTATATTTTTTGGTTTTGCCATTTTAACAGCTTTTTTCTAATGTGCTAACTATACTGTATAATATTACTAATATTCCTCATGACCACTACAAGTGAATATGCATGTATAGTTTACGACATTAGTCGAACGGCGGATTTGAATTTGCGACGTCTACTTAGTGCGCACCTTAAAATTTTGTAGTAACTAAATTTTGAGCAAACCTCATTATTATCCTGGTTATCATGAGGTAATATATTCTATATCTTTACTTTGGCAAATAGTAAATTTTTCACGTTCTCTTTGATCCATCGACTATCTTTAATCGAAATCTTTTTGAGACAACTTCATCGGTGCTGAGGGTATCGCCTTATTAGTGTCCAAGTACCATACCGTGTGTAATTATGTAGTACCGTGTACTATGTAGTATGTAGTATGTGCAAATTTATGTATATTTACATATACATGCATATACCAAACACGTGAAATTTGTATCGAAAGACCTAAATTGTCTAGACCTCTAGCTACCCGTGTATAGAGAAATACGTGAAGATAAAAAAATACAGAAATGTAATTCTAATTAAATTTGAACACAATATTCTCAGATAAACATTTACACGATTTTACAAGACGTTGTATTTCTACAAAAGGTTCTTTATACACTTTTATTATACTATATGAAATGAACATATTTGAATATATTTATCATCCTTTTAAAGTTATTAAAACCCACAAATGGAAGAACAGAATGTGAATCCAAGTATAGAATGTGTAAAAAAACTTAATGTTAAGTTGTTTTTATTGCCTTTAATTACAAGTTGTATTTTTCAAAACTGGTTTTCATTTCATTTTTATCAGTTGATTCCTATTTTAAAAAAATCATCAATCATTCGACAAAACTTTTTAGTCACAAGAACGTCTTTGGATGTCCTTGGGACCGATTTCCGGTTATTTTTTGCCTGTATATTTAGATTGGAAGGAATAAATAATAGTTTAAAAAAACTAAAAAACACGCTTTTTATAGAAAACCAAACTAAAAAATAGAAAATAAATTTAAATTAAGAATAGAGTTAAAAATTTCAATAAGTATAAATTAATAATAGTGTAAATAAAAAAAATATTTTATTTTAAAAAAGCGTCACACTATCATTAATTTATATTTATTGAAATTTTTAACTCTATTCTTAATTTAAATTTATTAAAATTTATTTTAAATTTTTTAGTTCGGTTTTCTATAAAAAGCGTGTTTTATAGTTTTTTTAAACTATTACATATTTTTTAGTTTTTTATCAAATTAGTGTATTGTCATCGGTCCTCGATAAATCTACAAAGTTTGAACGAAATCAGGCCGTTTACAGTGGGTCAAAATCGCGCCCAAAGAAGTCGGTTACAAACATACAAGTCAAGCTAATATAAAGCGTGTAAAAAGAGAGATGTTTATGGAGTATATGTAAATACTCTCTACATACTCGTATATTTCACTTCAACAAATATTACTCCTAACGATTATATAAGTGCTTATATATAATATACGCAGAGGTATTTTTTTATTTACTTTCTTACGATTACAAAAGCTTGATTGAATACCTGTACACACATTGATTGAATACCAATACACAGATTTGTCAATTGATGTAATTCATTTTAGATATAATTTGTTTTATATTATTATGCAACGTCTTCTCCTAGGGTTGACAGAAGCGTAGAAATTTAGTCTTTTTTACTAGCTTTCCACCGAAGTTTATTTGAGACAACATAACAGGTGGAGGCCTATCGCCGTCTAAATATCCAAGCTAACAGAAAACACTTGAGCATTTCTGACCTAAACTATTCTATTTGTACGGTTTTTTTATAGATTCCTATAAAAAAAACCGTACAAATAGAATAGTTTAACACTAAGCTATAATGTGTTTAGAGTGGTTTACACAATAGTCGCAGAACGGACTCGAACCTGCGACGTCATGTTCCACAGTCCTCACATATAAGGCAATCTCTCGATAGCCGAGTAGTTGGGTGGTCGGAATTTCAAGTCAAGAGACCCGAACTCGATCCCCAGATGACAAGCTTGTACCAATGGGTTTTTCAAAAACTTATGTACGAAATATATAGTTGGCTTGGACATAAAAGACGTCGACGGGCTCACCAGCTTTCATGTTGTCCCGAAAATATCTTCGGTGGAAGGTGGGTCAAAGGGACTTAACCGTCTAGACTAGGCCTCTGTCTACCCCTGTATTGGGAATTGCGTGAAGTTATCTATTTATATTTATTTTATTTAAATTAGTCTCAACTGTTGGTAATGCTAACTTGAGGTAGAATCAAAAAATTCTTTTATCCAGCTGCACTTTAGAAATAGTGTTAAAACTAAAATTGGCTCCGGGGCCCGCAAAGAATAACAAAGTGCTGGCATGAACAATGGAACGTCTGGGAACAAAAGACGAAACGTTGGCATGAAGAACAATTTAAACTTTTTAAATCCTTGAAATTGTTTCTCTTGTCTGTATCATGCATAAAATATACTTGCCAGTTTTTTATTGAAAACTGTTTAAATACTGACAGTATTTTTATGGGGGAAAGGTGTAACACGAATCGGTAGCCTGGCAACACTGCAGAAGCGGCACTAAAAGACCAAAAGACAAAATTTTAGCTGGGTGAGGAGGTGTAGAAGGATAAAAGAAAGGGTTTAGACCTCTGACTGCAAGGTATAATAGACCAAAATTCAGCAGAGTCAGGCGACGGGCAGCATAGTCAAAGGTATAAGGTTTCTGGTACTGCGATGGACAATCCGCTTGTCTAGCCTAACGATAATGGCCAACCTTCCCGTACGAGAGAGGCCTATGGGCTGCAGTGGGCTGCAGTGGACTTTTACAGCCCCTTATCATGGTTATGATAGATGCCTATTTTGGATCTTGCACCTTTGACGCCGCTGCCCATCAGGTGTTCGGAATTTTGGTCTTTTGAATTGGTTATCCCGACATCTGGCGAGAGCCAATCGTGTTTTCGAGACTTCACCCTTATTCACCTCTTACAACACCCATGTAAAGATAAAATTTTATCGGTTTATTATTATATTTTTAAAATAAAGAATGTATCCTCTCGTCTCGTAACTTGCAGTTCCCCTATGAGGTGTCACAGGAACTGCAATTTATAAGACTTTATAATTGTTACGTGATAAGCAATACAAATAATTTGATTTGATTTGAAAGAAAGTGTGTGGTATATTCTTTCACCCCACAACAAGACTCAGCACAACAAGTACCTGTTCATAAGTATTTGAAAATTCGTGACTTCAATAAAAATTCTTGAATTCAATTAAAGTTAATTTATTATGAAAGCCTTCATTTTACAGTTCAACATAAGTCGCAATGTTTGTGACGCCGCATGTGTTGAAACCCCGTCGGATTCTGGAAAAAAAATTCTGTGCCATTTTTCACAGTTACGGAGCTAATTTCCTCAGCACTTATATGCAGATGGCACAAAAGATTAATTACTGGAATGGGTTATTAAATACCTTTAAAAAATTATATTCACAATTCAGGAGTACGCATAGTTCTAGACAAATAAGTCCATCCGACCCACCTTCCACCGACGACATTTTTTGGGACAACGTGACAGGTAGTGAGCCCGTCGCCATGTGTATGTGAAAATACACATTAGTAGTAAGGAACCAGCCACCTGGACATCAAACCTGGGTATCGAATTACGACCACTCAACCACTCGGCTATGGTGACAATTAGTTAAGATTCCAGAAAAAAGCCTACACTTTTCTCGGCCGGCAACGCATCTGCTATTTCTCAGGTATGGCGGGTGTTCATGGGCGGCAGTAATAACTTACCATCACGTGAGCCACCAAATCGTTTGCCTCTCTACTCTATAAAATAAATCAGTTTCCATTTCCGCATAAAACTCAGTGTTTTTATCGTAAAATGAACTACCTCATGTAACCATCCTCCCCCCATCGGCGGCCCCACCAGTTCAGGAGTATCCAATACTGCGGCGTGTACCCTACGAGCAGCATAGCGTGGTTCATCTTCCATGGTATGCAAAATGGATCATCATAGATGCCGTTTCTAATAATAAAATAGATATAAAATAAATTAGATCTTTTTGAGAATACTTTTAGTGTAAGGTTTAGTATTTTCACCCCGTTTCCAATATTGGGCTAGACAGAGATCTAGAAAATTCCTTTCGACACATATTTCAAGGAAGACATCTTTTAAAAAAATTAATAAATGGTGAGCGTCACCGTGTTTATGTCCTAGCCAACGATATAAAACGCACGTAAGTTTTGAATAAGCCCATTGCCACGAGTCTACCACCTAGACATCAAACTGGGGTTTCTTGACTCGAATTCCGATCAACCACTCGGCTATCGTGACGGTAAAAGTTTAGTCGTAACCTTATGCCATCAGCGTAAGAGTATACAACCTTATTTTTTCCACGAGGATGTCGTAAGAGAGGACAAAGGCAAAAGCCTTGGAAATACAATTTGTTGCCGACAGATAGAAGAAGAACCATCTCTATAAATACCAGAACAAAATTCAGCTCACATTTTGCGAAGAGATCGCATCTCAACTGCATTCAACCTGATTTAATGCTTCTTCTGACATACCCTGGCTTCGCTGCCATATAACAAAAAATAAACTGTTAAATTGTACATACCTATAGAGTTGAAATGTTATGGGAGCGGCATTAACTGCAACAGCCAGGGGACCTATGACAGCCACGGCGCGTTCCACCGCCCGCTCGTCACTGGCGGGTAGCGTTGCCCAGCGGTGGGGACGCACCCGGCCCCACAGGCTGCTGTAGTGGCAAACGCCTTTCTATAAAACACCGAAACACAATAATTATACAATACAGGGGTAGACAGAGGTCTAGACAATTAAGTCGTTTGAACCACCTTCCACTGAAGATAATTTTAGGACAACGTGCACATGGTGAGCCCGTCCAAGATATTAAGACGGCGCCAACGATATGATTCGTAAATAAGTTTTTTTGAAAATACCCATTAGGACGAGCCTGCCACCTGGGCATCGAACTCGGGTCTTTTGAGTAGACTCTATAAAGAGCCTACTTGCCGGCGGTGTTGTGGATAAAAGCTAGTTATTTTCTCTCACTTGATGGCAGCACATGTATGATACTAATACTTTATTTTTTATTTGTCTTCACGCACAATCTCTGACGGGGTAGCCAGAGAGAACAGATCGCCAAGTGTCACGATCCCTACATACTTCTTTCGCTTCTTTCAGATTCATCATCCTCTTCATACATGCACGTCTAGGTATCCGAGTACTCTTGACCCTCCTCTCTTCGAGCAATTTGCTCACATGGTCTTCGAACGTTAGTCTCGGTCTACCTCGACACCTTTTAATATTAACTTTCGCGCTATATATTTTCTTCACCATTCGGTCTTCACTCATTCGCTCAACGTGTCCAAACCATCGAAGCACGCCCTTATCAATTTTGGTGATGAGGTCATCTTTCAAACCTGCCATATTGCGAATCTCTTCGTTTCGCTGTCGATCGGCCAAGGTAACGCCGCTCATTTTACGAAGCGACCGTATTTCCAGTGCATTAAACTTGCTTTGCTTTGCTTCCTCTGGCATACCCAGGTTTCGCTGCCACATATCAATATCGGTACCAGCACAACGTTACGTATCGCAAGGTGTGCAATTTTCACTACTCATGGAATGCCTCAAGGTCTATAATACGCTGGCACTCTATATTATTCAAGCCTGAACCGGTCAGTGATACCAGACGACTCCAAGTCAGCTAAGTATTTACAAAAAAATTTGCGTGGAGATGAAGTGAAACTTCGTAATGTGGGAATGAAAATAGGAGGGGATAGAAATTGCACTCTTGCTCTGTCTCTTTCTATTCCCCCTCCCCAGGAGCGTCAAACGTTTAACGGAACAGTACATCATACTCCCTCCATGGTAGAGTAAACGTTTAACACAACCTTGTAGAAAGTCACATAAGAAGTTTCACTTCCACAATATATGGTCAAAAACTATCGCTCTTGTTTGTCCAAATTATGAACGAAATTCTATTATTATAAGTAGATCAAAGGGATGCAAACGAGCTGGTGGCTCACGTGATGGTAAATGATTACCGCCGCCCTTGAACACCCGCAATACCAGAGGCATAGCAGACGCCGGCCTTAGAGTGGGGTGTGTGGGCCTCCGGTTACCTGCAGTCACCAGACGAAACGCAGAAGTTTGTTAGACTTCTACTTCACGCCGGTATTCTGTGAGGTCATGGTACTTCCCCGGTCGAGCCGCCCGATTCATGCAACAACAAAGGCTGATGCGTGGCTCCACCACTGTGAAAAGAATCATCATTACAGTCTATCTTAAGTCCACTGCTGAACACAGACCTCTCCCAAACATTGCCACATAGAACGGTGCTGCGCTCTGCAACATTTTGCAGGTCTTCAGAGGCAGGTAGTAGCTGTTACAATTTTAAAGAGATCTAAAATAAAAACCTTTCCAAGGTAAGGATACTGGGACTCCATTGCGAGTCCGGCCCGTGCCGCATATCTGAACGCGGCCTGCAGAGATCCACCTTCGCATCCCATATTGCCGTCCATGTAACTGCAATCTACGATTTGCTGTGGACTGGTGAAATAAATATTTATTTAAGGCAAATTAGATTTCCTTTTATGTACTGAAAATATAATTTTATTGTAAAAATAATATTTTCACGCCATTCCCAATACTGGGGTTAACAGAGGTTTAGACAATTAAATCCTTTCTACCCACCTTCCACCGAAGACATTTTTGGAACGACGTGACAGTTGGTAGGCCCGTCGTCGTCTGTACTTCCACGACAATGTTACAAATCGTACCTACATAAGTTTTTGAAAAACCCTGGCTTGACCTTGTATGGCTTGAAAAATAGCATCAATGAGCTAACGGTTTAGTTATACAAAACCACTTCACACACAGGAATTGCAGCTAAATTGGAATGGTTAACAGAAATGTTAGTACTGTAGGCCAGTATTTCTGTAAAGAATTTGCTATGAATGAAAATAACAGCAAATGTTCTTCTATTTCACCTCAGTTCCCCCCATTTCTTGTGCTTCTTGTACAGCTGTCCTTGAAGCGCATGAGTGACTGCAAAAGCATAGCACGCGCCGCAATGCCACTGCTCCTCGCGACGCGGCCGGAAGCCCCGACTTCGCCAATCGACCTGCGGTTTTGAAGTGAAAACTTCTTTAGCACTTTGTGATTTGATTTATAGCACTCGATGAAACAAAAAGGAACGAGAGTAATGGACATTCTAAACTAGATGTCAATATCGAATATAGGTGATGAAAATCTGTTTTCTTGTACCCAAGGTATCATTTATAAGTTTTTTACAACTTCAAACATTTTTCTAAAACTTGGTTAGACAAAGTCCTTTCGACTGACCTTTCAATGAAGCTTATTTGGGACAACGTGACAGATGGTGAATCCATTGACCTTAAATAAATAAATAAATATTTTCATGCCATTCCCAATACAGGGGTAGACAGAGGTCTGAAAAAATATGTACGATTTATATCGTTGGCGTGGACGTAAAGACGGCGGTAGGCTCGCCACCTGTCACGTTGTCCCAAAAACATCGTCTGTGAAAGGTGAGTCGAAAGGACTTTATTACCTAGACCACTGTCTACCCCTGGCAATTATGATGTCTCTTTTGATAGTTAATTGACTCAGGCATTACTTAGCGGAAATGAATTTTAAAGTTGTTCTTGAGTAATTACTTAGCACCATTCCGCATGCAC
Organism: Sericinus montela; assembly: GCA_029286605.1. NCBI lineage: Eukaryota > Metazoa > Arthropoda > Insecta > Lepidoptera > Papilionidae > Sericinus > Sericinus montela. The sequence goes on from JAGSMR010000002.1 coordinate 6,517,914, forward strand.
TTCTTCTCTTCGGACCAGGTAACATTTACCTTTTATATTTGCATGCGGAATGGTGCTAGGTAATTATTCAATAACAACTTTATCTTTGTTTTATAAAAAATATGAAGAATATATTCATAACCCACCGATTTCGGTACGCTTATATGCTTAACTCTGGAATAACCATGTCTTTTGTAGTCCCTGGCCGGATCGAACAGGGGAATCGTTGGTATCAGCTTCAAAATTTCACTCACATAGTCGCTCACATCCTAAAATATGAAGTGAAAATATAACAAATCTGAAAGATCATATGAAAAGCAATTCTTATAATAAATTAACGACAATACACAAATCTATGTCCCATGTTTTACGTGGTAAGCGACGTGGTAGAGAGGCATACATTTTCATGTAATCGCCAGCACTAAGGTCCCCGGGACGATTTCCACACGAGTCGATGTAGACAACCACTTTTTCTAAATTGTGTCGGGTCTAATTCACGATAGAGGAGTGGTTGGGTGGTCGGAATTTCTAGTCAAGAGACCCGAGTTCGATCCCCAGGTGGCAGGCACGTACCGATGGGTTTTTCAAAAACTTATGTACCAATCATATCGATGGCTTGGACATAAAGACGGCGATGAGCTCACCACCTGTCACGTTGTCCCGATAATATCTTCGGTGGAAGTTGGGTCGAACGGACTTAATTGTCTAGACTAGACCTCTGTCTACCCCTGTATTGGGAATTGCGTAAAGATATTTATTTATTTTATTTACTATTAATATTATAACATACCCAATCACCAAAGTGGTTTAGGTGCAAAGCAAAGGATCTCTTTCCGGACAAATATTCCTTATTATGTGCAGCGACTAATTTCAAGTTGTCGTGCCACACCGCATGTGCTGCCATCTCGTGGTGCTCTGAGGAGTAGGATTTGTCGAACGCACTCTGAAAAACAAAATCCACAATAATTCTTATAATAAATATATTTCCTTAAGTCCCGATAACCGAATGATTGTGTGATCGGTATTTGACACAAGGGACCAGGATTCGATCCCCAGGAGGTAGGCTCGTACCGATGAGTTTCTTCAAAACTTATGTACGATTTATGTCGTTGTCACACTGTCCCAAAAAATATTTCGGTGAATGGTGGATTGAAAGGACTTAATTGTCTAGTCCTACTCTGTCTATCAAATCTGTTTACCCCAGTATTTAGTGTCGGGGATATTAATTAGTTTTTGCACGAATCAGTCCTTCAGCTATTGGAACCCGGAACCTCTTCACTCATCTTAACAACGTTAGAAACATCACTCCTCTTAACATCACTCATCTTAACAACGTTTGAAATACGAATCTCTCCCGTAAGGGAAAACCAAAATCGCCACACTATACGAGTTATGTCACCATATAGTTATCTTGACATACTGTCGAACGAAATTAAATAACCATAAAATGTAATATATATGTATAATTTTAAATGGCTTTTGAGGCAAACGAGCAGGTGGCTCACGTGATGGTAAGTGATTACCGCCGCCCATAAACATCCGCAATACCAGGGGCATAGCAGATGCGTTGCCGGCCTTTGAACGTTAGTGGTATTTTTTTTACTACTTTTGATGAATTTTAGTATAAGTTTAGTTGTAATCCTGGAGACGGTCATAGGCTCCACTTTCTTGACACTAGTAATAAGAGAAAATTTACATGAAGCTCACCTTATACTCATCCCAGTGTCCTTTGGGAACGTCTTCGTGTATCAATAAACCATTTACATGACGTTCTAAATATTTTGAACTTCCATTCGTACTGTTTACGCACTCACTCACGTCGAAGTTCTTCAAATAGTCCCCGAAACGCTCGGTTTTCACCAAGAAATCAATGGTACCATCAACAAAGTTGTCTATTTTCAAATCAGACTTTATACAGCGACGTTGTCTTGCACGTTCGCATCGAGTTACAATCGATTTTATTTTATCTGCCGTCTCCCTTATTTCTATGTTAGAACTCACCAATTCTATATAAAACAAAATAAATGAAATTCTCATTTTTTTAGCGACCTAATGTAATATAGTTATTTGTAGACAGTCGTTAAAACAATGAATGCGACCATGTCTTTACGTACTACTCGTTTTAGCTGGCTACGCAAAAACTTTGAGTAATATAATGCCGTATTGTAAACCAAAGATTTATATGAAATTTGAACCACACTTTTGTAGATGCGCTTTACACATACTGAGCATTCATTGTCTCTTTTATTTGTTTTTATGGGAGTATGGTGAAAAATTTGCTAAAAGTCCTGATGATAAATGGATACTGCAGCCCTTGATGACAATGCTAAACCACATCTTTTGGTACGTCTTCACCAGCGAACATTAAGATAGAATGTCTTCGAACTCTGGATCTCTATACCCTTCAAGCCAGAATATAACGATTATTGCAAGTCCTTCCTTACAGGAGATGCCCATGTCCTGAAGAGGACTTCAAAGTGACGTTATTTATGTATGATGTTCGAAACTTATACACGATTTGTATCTTTGACATGGACAATCCAACTATACATTACGCATTTACCCAATACCAGAGCAGTCAGAAGATCAATCATTTTTGTGGTGGTAAATATCTTCACGCCATTCCCAATACTGTAGTAGAGGTTTAGACATTAAATAAATTCCGACACATCTTTTACCGTTTTTTGGGACAACGTGACATTTGGTGAGCCTGCACCGTGTTTATGCCCAAGCCACCTCTAAATACTAATACTAATCTCGTTAATAAATAAATAAATATATATTATATATATATATATATATATATATATATATATATATATATATATATATATATATATATATATATATATATATATATATATATATATATATATATATATATATATATATATTTATTTATTAACGAGATTAGTATTAGTATTTAGAGTTGGCTAGTGGTAGTGGTAGTGTTTGTTTAATCATTTTATATAAATATTAGCTGCACCCCCGCGGCTGCCACTTATCGAGGTTTAACACATAACCGGAACCCTTATATATCTTCACGCCATTCCCAATACTGTAGTAGAGGTTTAGACATAAAATAAATTCCGAAACATCTTTTACCGTTTTTGGGACAACGTGACATTTGGTGAGCCTGCACCGTGTTTATGCCCAAGCCAACTCTAAATACTAATACTAATCTCGTTAATAAATAAATAAATATATATTATATATATATATATATATATATATATATATATATATATATATATATATATATATATATATATATATATATATATATATATATATATATATATATATATATATATATATTTATTTATTAACGAGATTAGTATTAGTATTTAGAGTTGGCTAGTGGTAGTGGTAGTGTTTGTTTAATCATTTTATATAAATATTAGCTGCACCCCGCAGCTGCCACTTATCGAGGTTTAACACATAACCGGAACCCTTATATATCTTCACGCCATTCCCAATACTGTAGTAGAGGTTTAGACAATAAATAAATTCCGAAACATCTTTTACCGTTTTTGGGACAACGTGACATTTGGTGAGCCTGCACCGTGTTTATGCCCAAGCCAACTCTAAATACTAATACTAATCTCGTTAATAAATAAATATATATATATATATATATATATATATATATATATATATATATATATATATATATATATATATATATATATATATATATATATATATATATATATATATATATATATATATATATATATATATATATATATATATATTTATTTATTTATTTATTAACGAGATTAGTATTAGTATTTAGAGTTGGCTAGTGGTAGTGGTAGTGTTTGTTTAATCATTTTATATAAATATTAGCTGCACCCCCGCGGCTGCCACTTATCGAGGTTTAACACATAACCGGAACCCTTATATATATATTCTCTGATTATATTTCTAAAATCAAAAAGCTTTAGATACCCCTTATAACATCAGCTTATTTCCTTATCTGGTACAGAGATTAGCCGGAACAAAGAGAGAGACTGACAAAAAAATTCTGAAGTACTATATACACTTTCATATGCACTTAGTGAAAACCTGTTATTTGGCTTCTATTTTATATATATGTAAAGATACAGTTTGCAGTTTTAATGCAAAGAAATAATTTTCATCAACCAATGTCAAGCCAATCACAACATGTAGTAGAAATATAATGCAAATTTGTACATGATATTTTCCTTTCAATTTAGTTTCTATAGCTGTTTAAAAAAAAGGTAAAATTGTAAATAATGTAGCAGTTTAGTGTTAATGGTCTTTAACCTTCCCAATCACTACTTCCATTATAGAACTGTATGAAGATACGTTCAGTAGTTTTAAGCTCAGTAGAGTTTAGACAGACGTAAATATAAATTAATTATAACTTTATATCTCAGTTTTCATTAACGATTGAAATTTCGAAGTTGTTGTTCGAAACTGAATCTTTAAGAAAGAAACGTAATACATTGGAATCTCGATAGCTCAAATGTGAAGGGAAATGCAAAAAATTCACAAAAAATTCAGGAATTCCATGTAAAACAACATTATTACCTTATTTTGCTAACTAGGACACATACGCTCAAACCAAAGGCAGACTGAAGAGAATTTCTTTGGGCATTAAGTCCACCATTTTGTACATTTTATTTAAATAAATAAATAAACATGTAGTCTGCTTTTAGAGAAGATAAATAGGCTATATAGACTATAAATATTGCATTATCAATGCCTCTTAGAGAAATACCTAATAGGGGAATAATTCGAGATACCAAGTATTCAGAGGAGACTATGGCACTCTTTCGAATAACTGAGAATTATGAATTAAAGAGGCTCGTGCTGTTGATTCCACTGTAGTATCAATTGTAACACTTTCACAACATTTAGAGCATACAATTTGTATGACATCCATAAAAAATAGTTCACCAAAATCTATCAAGCCGTTTAGGAGAATAAGGAATATCGGAATTTCATAAGATAATAATATTTATATATATTATATAACATAAAGATATGCCAATTTGACGTCAATCTGTACCTGGCCTTAATTTCCATAAGCTGTAATTTAATCTATGATAGGTATAGACAACTTACTGAATAATGTCACTTGTATTAGTATCTGTACAACTTAAACAATGTACCTATTACTTACTAGATGTAATATTGGTGACCCGCACCAATTTAAAGAAGAATTTAAATAATTTATTTTAAAAAAATATAGATTCTTGTTAGATTCATAACATTAATCTCGGCTAGCGAAGAACATGTCCCTTGACAGCGGTGTATGCCTACCCGCTAAGTGATAACATGCGTGAATTGTTTTTATATTAATCTCACGGTAAATTGTGACACCCCTATGCCATTATTGTTAAAACACTCAAAACGTTAAATCTATTTTTCTGATCATGAAATATTTCCCATTATACTAAATCTTTTTATTTTATTAATCTTTTATTTTATACTTATCTAGATTTTCTTAACAATATCAATATAGGTAAAATTATTGCAAGATTAAATATGTCGGATATTGAAGAAAAAAGACAACATTTCATTGCTGTAATATACATTTACTAAACATTTATGTTTCGTATTTACAAATTCATGGTCCTAAAACACATTTTGCATAGTTCACTATTTGTAGTATTTATCTGCCATCTTGTATTTGCCATAGATTAATAACGTAGAAGCACAGAATAAATATGGCGTCACTGAAATCACATTTTAAAATAAATGCAAGCCAGCTATTTACAACACTAATATATTTAAAAAAAAAACAATTTTTTTCTACTTAAAATTAGGATTAACGACTAACATCTAATAATACTCACATTTAATACCTACGAACGATTAAAATTGCAAAAAAGTTACCCTTACTTAAATTTGTTCATCATTTTCTATGTAAAAAAAGCTAAATGTTTTGTTTTAAATTATCTTTAAAAAAATTAGCTCAATTCGTAGATTTTATGCTCTATCCGTATTTAATGTTCATTTAAAATATATGGACAAAATTCATTTTTCATTTATTTACGTGTCTACAAAAATTGTTTTGGGCAAAGTCAACAAAAACGATACGTAAAACAAAAAACAATATACATATATGATTTTTCTATTATATTTAATACATTAGATCTATCCATGGCTTGTGGCTGTAATTAAGACTGATCTAATAGAATTTATCTAGAAATTGTTTTCCAATTCAGATGATAATGCAATAACCGCAAAATTTAAAACAAAACAGTCGCAAGAAAATAACAAATACTAAAACAAACGTGTCTAAATTGTCTTCTAAGAGGTAATTCTCAAACATGTCTTAGACTATTTGGCGATATATTTACGTTAAAAAACAATATGATCTCAGAACGCCACATCATACAGCCGAAGTATACATGTATTGCTTCATAGCGCGAGATTAAATTGAGCTTTTCTATCATGAGTACAAGAAATGTCATATTTTTAAATAATATCACGGATCCAGCACTTCTAGTGATGCAAATAGGGCATTCGAAATTCAAAAATGCATTGCAAAAAATACTGGCCATTCAGAGCGTTTTTAGGCTCAGAACATTTTTTTATGAGATTAAAAAGTATTTATAAACTCGATAAGTAACTGGCTGAATAACCTGTAACTCAGTTAAAAGTAAAAAGTTATTAAAAGTAAAATAAAAATGGTTCTAATTTGAAATAATAAAAAAAAATATTGTTATTATAATTATTGGTGTCTGTCATAAATTTTTAGAAACATTCGTTCATGGGAGACACGATCAAGGATATATAATAACATTTGTAACATATGTTAGATATAACATATGTTATATCACAGTCATTTAATCAGAACTAGTGAAATACAATTTCATAAAATAAAAAAAATTGAACTCAAAATATTTGCATAAATTTTTTGTTAGTAATGGATCCGTAATATTGAATTTAAAATTTTAGCACTTTTAAAATATATTATATCTCTTATATCTATTATATACACAACAAATACCTAAAATTCTTCACAGCACATGATAGAACTGGTACCATACGGCGTTTCGTAAAGAAGCTCAAATGTAGTCGGAAATTATTATGGACCATAATAAAATCGACGACGGAAACAATTTTCTTTATTATCCCCCTATCATTTGTTATTCGCGAATAAGGAATCTCGAACGTAACTCACTAGAACATCGCTCTTCAGAAGTCACGAATATTAATTGTTTAACTATTTCTAATTTTAGCAATTTCATTGCTTTTTTTTACAAATAAATACATATCATCAAAAACACAACATGCATTTTGTATTATATTTTCGTAGGTTACGGATTAACAATGCTCTCGCCCCAAAATAAAAAAAGAACTGGTTTTAGCATTGTTCACCGTTGGCGAGGGTTCGAAGCTCCGTTCATGCTCTGCAGTTCAGTATACGGTCTTCTAGATAATAGTTTGAGATCTTCACCGCCCGTTAGTAAAATGTAGTCCTTCCTCTTTCGATATACCATGAGTCTGTAACATAAAAAAAAAACGTATATAAAAATACATTCAAATAATATGGTAATTACCATACTTAACTTACTTAAACGATATTACTTTCACGATAGCCGAGTTGTTGGGTGGTCGGAATTTCGAGTCGAGAGACCCGAGTTCGATCCCCAGGTGGCAGTACCAATGAGTTTTTCAAAAACTTATGTACGAATTATATTGTTCGCTTAGACATAAAGAAGGCGACGGGCTCACCACCTGTCACGTAGTCCCAAAAATGATTGGTGATGATGAAGATTTACCATAATCGCCACGCTTGACAAGCGTATTTCCAATCTTCGCACCTTAGACTCTATTGACAGTCACCGGTCTGCATATTTGGAATTGTTACTTCTTGAGATAGTCTCCCGCCATCTGTCGGTTGCCATTGCTATTTTCAAAGCTTTTCCTTTAATCGCCTCTTACGACACCCACAGGAAATAAGGGGGGTGATGAACTCTTACACTGATACCACATGACATAATTATTTAGCATACTTATAACAAAGAATTAATTGTAATAGATTACAATAAAATTTTAATATGAGTCACATTAAAAATAAAATATTGTCATACAATGAAAAGAATACGCTCATCAAAATTAAGAAAATCTAAATCAAATTTCTTTACAATATACCACTGAACTTCTGACAACAATTCGAAAAAAAATAGTAGTAATTTTTAATATTATTTATTAGTATAACTTGTATTTTGTCTGCCTGTGTAGCGAATGTGTAATTATGTTTTAGCCTTGAATGAAATTCACTAAAAGGACATGAAATCTATTATATAAATAATACATTGATAGGGACAACATTTAGGATCATCAGCAAAATACAATGTATGTAACATTGTATGTTTCTGCTGATCCTAAATTTATCAACTTAAGCACTTGCGTTATGGAATCAGTTCCAGAAACTGCAGACCCGTGAAAATGTAGAAAATGCCTTTTTTACATTGAACCAACCGGTAATCGAATCCGGGACCTCAGAGCCGACGACACCATGAAAACCGGTGTATACGCCACTCGTCCACGGAGGTCGTCGTATTTAAGTATTGATATATTACCGCAATTTTATTTTTATTTTTATTATTTATTATGTTATTGAATAAAATTCTGGAGAACGAAATCGTACATATTTTTTTTTAAAGCACATTGGTACTTGGCTGCTACCTGGGGATCGAATTAGGGTCTCCCTGAACTCCGATCACCCACTCGGCTATCGTAAACTTTTAATTGTATAATTTATTACCATTATTTTTTTACTAATATTACTATATGATTATTGTTTACTCATATCACTATATAGCAGCAGGAATGTGCAAGTGTATGTTACGAAGTGACTCCTAGACAGAGAAGTCAGACGCGTTTCGATGGTAGATAAAAATGTTGCCTATGTAATAAAGATAGGTAAGGTAAGTTTTCAAACAATAGAATGTTACATTCAGTTTGACCTTGTACCACGCCGATAATAAAACGGTGTATGCACAGCTAAACGTAACATATGTTTGTTTGAACTGATGCGACACGCACGTCACCGGTTGATAAGGGCTATAATTTTTTTTTCTATACCACTTGAATAATGCAGTAAAATTTATTTAGACTGATCAAAGTTGTCACGTCACGATAGCCGAGTGGTTGGGTGATCGGATTTCGAGTCATGTGACACGAGTTCGATTCCCTGGTGTCCGGCTCGTAACATGTGGGTTTTTTCAAAAACTTATGTACGACTATATCGTTGGCTTGGACATAAAGACGGCGACGGGCTCACCACCTGTCACGAAGTCCCAAAATGATTGGTGATGATGAAGATTTACCATAATCGCCACGCTTGACAAGCGTATTTCCAATCTTCGCACCTTAGACTCTATTGACAGTCACCGGTCTGCATATTTGGAATTGTTACTTCTTGAGATAGTCTCCCGCCATCTGTCGGTTGCCATTGCTATTTTCAAAGCTTTTCCTTTAATCGCCTCTTACGACACCCACAGGAAATAAGGGGGGTGATGAACTCTTACACTGATACCACATGACATAATTATTTAGCATACTTATAACAAAGAATTAATTGTAATAGATTACAATAAAATTTTAATATGAGTCACATTAAAAATAAAATATTGTCATACAATGAAAAGAATACGCTCATCAAAATTAAGAAAATCTAAATCAAATTTCTTTACAATATACCACTGAACTTCTGACAACAATTCGAAAAAAAAATAGTAGTAATTTTTAATATTATTTATTAGTATAACTTGTATTTTGTCTGCCTGTGTAGCGAATGTGCAAATTATGTTTTGGCCTTGAATGAAATTCACTAGAAGGACATGAAATCTATTATATAAATAATACATAGATCAGCAGCAAAATACAGTGTATGTAACATTGTATGTAGCTGCTGATCCTAAATTAATCAACTTAAGCACTTGCGTTATGGAATCAGTTCCAGAAACTGCAGACCCGTGAAAATGTAGAAAATGCCTTTTTACATTTACCCAACCGGTAATCGAATCCGGGACCTCAGAGCCGACGACACCATGAAAACCGGTGTATACGCCACTCGTCCACGGAGGTCGTCGTACTTTAAGTATTGATATGTTACTGCAATTTTATTTTTATTGTTGTTATTATTTGCAAAATTTGTTATTAAAGCACATTGGTACGTGGCTGCTACCTGGGGATCGAATTAGGGTCTCCCTGAACTCCGATCACCCACTCGGCTATCGTAAACTTTTAATTGTATAATTTATTACCATTATTTTTTTACTAATATTACTATATGATTATTGTTTACTCATATCACTATATAGCAGCAGGAATGTGCAAGTGTATGTTACGAAGTGACTCCTAGACAGAGAAGTCAGACGCGTTTCGATGGTAGATAAAAATGTTGCCTATGTAATAAAGATAGGTAAGGTAAGTTTTCAAACAATAGAATGTTACATTCAGTTTGACCTTGTACCACGCCGATAATAAAACGGTGTATGCACAGCTAAACGTAACATATGTTTGTTTGAACTGATGCGACACGCACGTCACCGGTTGATAAGGGCTATAATTTTTTTTTCTATACCACTTGAATAATGCAGTAAAATTTATTTAGACTGATCAAAGTTGTCACGTCACGATAGCCGAGTGGTTGGGTGATCGGATTTCGAGTCATGTGACACGAGTTCGATTCCCTGGTGTCCGGCTCGTAACATGTGGGTTTTTTCAAAAACTTATGTACGACTATATCGTTGGCTTGCACATAAAGACGGGGACGGACGGAGATGGTAGACAGAGGACTAGTCTAGATTTAATTGTCTAGACTAGAGCTCTGTCTACTTCTGTATTGGGAATGTCGTGAAAGATAAAACAAACTTTAAAAGGTACAGAAAGGAATGACATCAGCAGCGATAACAGCAATCCCTATTCGCCCTGACGGCTATCGTCATCGTCATTACAGCCTGTCTAGGGTCCACCGCTAGGGCTCTCCCATAGAACGGTCCTATGCCATCTACATCCATCGACACCTCACAATCTTGGACTCCCCGCAAAAAACACCAATTTAATAATTGGTGTTCGTAAGTTTGTAAATTCAGGCCATGTACCTACAGCTCTCAGATTATTGTGAAATGTAATGTCACCATGATGGCAAGCAACTTCTAACGCGCAGGGAGTCTGGTACTGCGATCGCCAATTCGCTAGGCAAGCGTGGCGATTATGGTAAACCCTCTAGGTATGGCTATTACGGACTTTTACAGACCGATATGTATATATGTAATTATGTAGTCACACAATACTTTTCCTCCTTTTATTCCGAACGGAATTATATATACACTTTTTATAATATTCCATATTACAGACAGAGAAAGAAAAAGTAAAAAAAAAGTGAGAACCTTTTTTTTACATACATACATAGATAAGAACAACATCACACATATTGCTCTGATGACTTTAAGTAACTTAAGCATTTGTGTTATGGAATCGGAAACAACGGAAAGGTACCACAAACATACAACCCGAAAGGATGTAGAAAACGTGGGCCATTGACCCGACATTGACCCGACCGGGAATCGATCTGGCGACACCATGAAAACCGGTATGTTAGCTACTCGTCCACGGAGGTCTTCCTTTGAAGCAAAGGTCAACATCTTATCGGATTCCATTGTTTTTTTTAAAATAATTATTATAAAAGGGTATGAAGTAAAAATTAAACACAATAAAGACAACTAAATAAAACAAACAATGTAATCTGAAAATAATGCAGCTATCACACGAATATTTCAAAAGAGTACATTAAATACACAGCAGGAGTGCGTTACAAAAAAAATTAGTGATCTAATATTTTCGCCGTTTTTTAGCTGTACTGGATCATTAATAATAATTTCTTTACGAAGGTTCCTAATACTGTAGTAATAAGTAAATAAATATCTTCACGCAATTACCAATACAGGGGTAGACAGGGGTAGGTCTAGTCTAAATTCCGAAGTTGGGTGGTCCGAATTTCCGGTCTAAGAAATTCCGACCACCCAACCACTCGGCTATCGTGACTTATAATACTGGAGTAAACAATTATATTTAATCTTCTAGAGGAGGTCGTAAGAGGCGACTAAGGGAAACAGCCATGAATATCGTTATGGCAACCGATAGATGGCGGGATAACCATCTCTAAAAATATCAGACCAAAATCATCAGACCGACTATGGGCAGCAGCTTCTGAGAGCCTATGTCCAGCAGTGGACTTTATATATGCATGTATTTACCCAACTCCAGTCTTTGGTCTGCTGTAAGAAATTTCTAAAAATATAGGCAGCAAACACATTAAAATTCACTTTTACTTATTCCACATTTATTTATATAAAAAAAGCAAAATAAAATAAAATTAAAGTTTATATAAATAAATGTAGAATAAGTAAAAGTGAATTTTAATGTGTTTAAAGATGAAGTTCCACCAAGACACATCAATCGTGAGTATTCAAAATATAGGCATAACTTTTGTATAAACTTTTTCTCCTATTATTTATCTCTTTCATTCATATTGTTTATACATAATTTACTAATTAAATAATTTAAAAAAAACACGCACATATTTAAGCAGCCTGTACTTTTGCAAAGGTAATAATTGATTCCAACGTGCAACGCTCGTACGCAATCACATCTGCGGATAGAGACCTTCTATTCAGTTCACTATTGGCTCTCGAGTTGAATGGTCAAGTAAGGTGAATTGACATTTACTTGTAAATTGATAAAATATTTTCAATTGAATGTTCAAGTTAAATATGGCTCTGGGATTAATAAGTGACTGCGCTTTCAATCAGGTAATATTATTATTTTTGATTGTTTTTTGTATTAGAGTGAAAAACGAACTCACAATCTACCTGGTGGTAAGTGTATACTGCAAACTATGACATATGGTAGCCACTTTTTCTTTTAGTAACTTAAATATGTTTCTTTTTAACTTAAATATTAACAGCCAAGATAGCCTATTGGTTGGGTGGTCGGGATTCGGATCACGAGACCCGTGTTCGATCCCCAAGTCTCGTATCTTGTACGAGCCTTGGTTTTGTCAAAAACTTTAAAACTAGTAGGCGGGTCGAAAGGACTTAATTGGCTAGACTTCTTGTGATGAATGCAGGGGGCATTGGGAACTGCGTGAAGATATTTATTTATATTTATCTTACTTAAATATGTACATACATTCAAAAAAGAATATTTTAATTATAATTTTTAGTTACATCCAAATTGAAAAGAAAAAGAAAATAAAAAAAAATACATTTTAGTTACATCCAAATTGTATCATATTATATGAGTTTTGAGTATAATATCCGATTATTTTTTCTTCATAGAATTATTAGTTTAATTTTTAAATTGTTTTTCTGTAGTCATTATTTTCATTCATTCTGGTATATTATTACATATTAAAATAGATCTTTAGTAAGATTTTAACAGAGGTTGCTGATGTATTTTCAACCATAAGGCCTAAGACGGTATGTCTCAAAGCCCGGTGTTATGCGGGCTTAACATAACATAATATTTCTTACACCGGTATTTCTCGACAGATATAGGTATGTGGTGATGACCTAGACGTGTCCTAGGCGGATGACGAGCCTACCATCTTTATATAAATCTTTATAAAAGTATGAACTTTTGAAAAAAATATTACTATATCAAGTTCATTCTGAGAATAAAACATTTCCATGGACAAATAAAATAATAAAAATAAATATCCTCACGCAATTCCCAATACAGGGGTAGACAGAGGTGTAGTCTAGACAATTAAGGGCTTCGACCCACCTTCCAACGAATATATTTTTGGGACAACGTAACAGGTGGTGAGCCCGTTGCCGTCTTTATGTCCAAGCCAACGATATAATTTGTACATAAGTTTTTGAAAAACCCATTGGTAAGAGCCTGTCAACTGGGGAACTCGGGTCTATTGACTCGAAATTCAGACCACCCAACCACTCGGTTATCGTGACTTTGATGGATAAATGTTATTAATTTTGAAAGTTTTAAAGAAATATTGTATTACATAAATTAATCTATACATGTATACATATAAATAAAATACAAGAGTGTCTGTTTGTAATATTGAAATAACCGCTTTTTACTACATGTATATTAATATGTATGTGCCGTACATATACCAATATAACCATTTTTTTTTATTTTTGTCATTCTGTCTGTCTATTTGTTCGGGCTAATCTCTGAATGGGCTTGATCGATTTTGACGGGGATTTTCACTGACAGATAGCTGATGTTATAAGGAGTAACTTAGGCTACTTTTAATTTAGAAAAATAATTAAGGGTCCGCGTTAAGTGTTAAGCCGCGGGAGACAGTTGGTATAAAATATAAATTTATAACTTCTCTATTTTCGAATAATATCATGGCAACGTTATACGAAAATAATAATAGCTAACTCGCAGATGAAAACAATCTCTTATGCGTTACAGATGCTTTATAACGACAAGCACACGGTTTCGAATAATTACCTATAACTAAGTCTTAGTTATTAGTCCATCTGTCTGTATTATTTTTTAATGTTTCCGTTTTGTCTTTAAAACTTGGTAGGTAAGGTACTATGTTCGCTAATCCGCTTGTCGAGCGTGGCTATTATTTGGGGGGATTACGGGAGAGGCCTATATACCCCGTAGTGTCTTTTACAGGTCGCTCACCGTGTACCGTTTAATATACAAAAAAACTTTTTATGATCAATTTCTATTACCACTTCTACCCCCGTATTGGAAATGGCGTGAGTATATTATTTTTTTCTATATTATAAAAATAGAAGTCACGATAGTCGAGTGGTTGGGTGATCAGAATTCGTGTCAAGAGTCCCGAGTTCTATCTCCAAGACTTGTACCAATCGGTCTGGTCAAAAACTTATGTACGATTAATGTAGTAGGCTTAGGCATAAAGTCGGCGACAGGCTCACCACCTGTCACGTTATCTCAAATTATGTCTTCGTTGAAAGTCGTTGGTGGATCGAAAGCACTTAATTGTCTAAACCTCTGTCTAACCCAGTATTGGGAATGGCGTGAAAGATATTTTGTTTATATTCTATATATAATATAATAATTTTTCTTACAGATATCGGTGTTGCAGGCTCGAGATACGATCTAATAAGAACTTAAAGAACTAATACTTTTGTGTACACATCTAAGTTTGTATTTCACGGAACTGAATCTTGACTTTGAATAAATTTACACACCGTTCCGAGTTTTATTTGCGATGAAAACCACTAATACTAACAAGATTATAGTAAAAATCGACAAAGTATTGCTCCGTAAATGGCGATTAAGGATAGATGACTAAAATTTAGAAAGGCTTGCAGCGATAGTAATGTATTACGTACTTTGTTCATAAATGACATATCAGAAAAGAAAAAAACGTCTAAAATTCTAAGGTAATTTGCTTATATGCCTGTTTCCAGTTTCGGGGCATTGGCCAAAAAAATTCGGGAAAAGTACTATTTACCAAAAATATTGTATTCAAACAACGAAACAAATGTATCAAATGAACGAAATATTTAAAAAAAAAAGTGCCCATCACGATTGGATTCAAGGGCGCGACCTCCACCGTAGTGTGGCAACACTGTCACCTCCAAACCAATAAGTCAGAATTGTAATTTTAAATCTTTATCATACAACTGTAAGGGGCGTTGTCAATATGCATCAGTACAAATTTTTATAATTTTACACTAATAAAGGCACAGATACGATACCGCAATAATAAGTGACGATAGTCAAGCAGTTGGGTGATCGGAATACGAATCAGGAGACTCAAGTTCGAAACCCAAGCGTAGGGCAAAAGCAGTATCTTCAAAGCTTATGTACAAATAGCACTTATTAACGGTCTTTTTTGTGTGACTTGTAACACTGCGACAGGTTCACCACCTGTCACATTGTCACAAAATATGATCGGATGCATAATTCACCATTCCAAAGAACTAACAATTGTCTTTATCTCTGGACATATAAAACTGGTATTATGTTTATAAAATGAACAAGTTAAAAAAAATATGATATCGCCATTTATTCATAGGTCGCGATCGCCCAGTGCTTGGGTGATCGGAATTTTAGTTAAGAAATCCAAGTTCGATCTCCAGGTTCGCACCATTGAAGTTTTTTTTTAAAACTTATGTACGATTTATATCGTTGCCATGGACATAAAGATTGAGACAGGGTCACCACCTGTCACGTTGATCCAAAAAATGTAATCGTTCACAGATGGGTCCAAACTGATTTAATTGTCTAGACATCTGTCTACCTGAGTTGGGGATGGCGTGAAGATATTTTATTACTATTTGAAAGTAACAAATAATTTTCCTAAGACACAACTTGAGTTTATACTAACATTAACAAATTGTACGTAACTCTGTTTGTTTGCAGCGTTTACTTGGCTAAACAGCGGAACAGACTGATAAGACTTGATAAAATATTATATAATTACAATGGAAGAATTCGTGGCTTTTGCAATTAAGGACTTCTTTTTGTTAAGACATTCCTACAACTTCTGTCGCTCTATCTGGACTATTGTTTAAGGCCAGGCTATATCCAGGCGTTAACCTACCATTAAAACATTACCAACACAATAATTTTTCGGATATCCAGGCGTTAACCTACCATTAAAACATTACCAACACAATAATTTTTCGGATATCCAGGCGTTAACCTACCATTAAAACATTACCAATACTTTACACACAATAATTTTTCGGGAAAAAAAAACTCGCAAATAAAATCGAATTATATTCAAATTCAAAAAAATCGATTCATAACATTCAGCAAAGTTTCGTTAATAATAAAACTCGATAAAATACTCATCGTTTACCATTAAAATGATCATCAACGAGATTGTTTTCAACATCGCAAAGATCAAATAGGAGATAATAGTTATTTAAAACGGTTGCGTCAATGTTTAACAGAATTAAACAATAGACATTATTTGTGTAAAACTCAGAAATGGAGCTAACAGATAAAAGAGCGAAACAAAGCCTCTTAACAAGGCCGTGTTGCAAGTGAGTTTCGAGAGGTGTAAACTATTGTAATCCTTATGCTACTTACATAACTAATACATTAGCGTGAACATGTTACGTGATTGTATATTTAGATGGAGTGTGGTGGAATACACAGGATTTAGCGGATGACAAGCGAATTTAAGACTTATAAGAGAAGCAATAATGTTAAACCCCTATTATCCGTTCCATTTGAGATTTTTCAATTTCTATGGGACTTAGTTCTTAGTAGAGACATAACATTGTTGAATCCAAAAAAAAATACATTCGAAATGAAATTATTTCTTACTTTTTCGTTGGTTGATAATATGTAAATTTTATTGATAATATGTAATGTTGGTAATATGTAAACTTTTGGGACAACGTGACAGGAGGTGAGCCCTTCGCCGTCTTTATGTCAAAGCCAAAGATATAAATTGTACATAATTTTTTTTTAAAAAGCACATTATTCCGTTCCTGCCACCTGGGGTTCGAACTCGGGTCTCTTGACTCGAATTCCAATCATCCAACTACTCGGCTATCGTGACTATTTATAATATATGAAGTATATATACCCAGCACACTGAAAATACAGGCGAAATTCTCTGATGGAAAGATTCATGTGTCATTCTACAGCAAATTTAGATTTAAATGTTCAGATTCCATCAACTATGTTTGGAATACAAAGTTTCTAATACGCGCGTGCCATATATTCAAGAATCCGTTCGCCTGCATAGACGGGGAAGAATAAGGAAGAAAGGGAAGAAGACCCAACTACATTCTACGCGAATTGGACATGTAACTGTTCAGGCCTTAGTAATTTTACAATCATTAAATAATGCACTGCAAGATATAAACCTCTCCTATGCGGAGTATTTGACTTAATCGCCTTGCTTAACAGGCGAAATGGTAATCGCCATGTACAGAACAAGCTAACTGTCCACCTGATGGCAATATGTCCTAATGATGAGTGTAGTAATCCAGAAGTTTCCTAGGCAGAGACAGAAGTCTACCACTTTAATATACATCTGGATTTAGGAGCCTGTTACAGGTGTAATTCTGACCTGGAGTTTTTCGCGTCGCTTGTGCTGCCATGTCATATTTCTATAATAAATAAATAAATATAAATAAACATCTTCACGCAATTCCCAATACAGGGGTAGACAGAGGTCAAGTCGACACAATTAACTCCCTTTGATCCACCTTCCACCGGAGATATTTTCGGGACAACGTGACAGGTGGTGAGCCCGTCGCCGTCTTTATGTGCAAGCCAACGATGAAATTCGTACATAAGTTTTTGAAAAACTCATTGGTACTGCCACCTGGGGATCGAACTCGGGTCTCTTGACTCGAATTCCAATCATCCAACTACTCGGCTATCGTGACTATTTATAATATATGAAGTATATATACCCAGCACACTGAAAATACAGGCGAAATTCTCTGATGGAAAGATTCATGTGTCATTCTACAGCAAATTTAGATTTAAATGTTCAGATTCCATCAACTATGTTTGGAATACAAAGTTTCTAATACGCGCGTGCCATATATTCAAGAATCCGTTCGCCTGCATAGACGGGGAAGAATAAGGAAGAAAGGGAAGAAGACCCAACTACATTCTACGCGAATTGGACATGTAACTGTTCAGGCCTTAGTAATTTTACAATCATTAAATAATGCACTGCAAGATATAAACCTCTCCTATGCGGAGTATTTGACTTAATCGCCTTGCTTAACAGGCGAAATGGTAATCGCCATGTACAGAACGAGCTAACTGTCCACCTGATGGCAGTATCTCCTAATGATGAGTGTAGTAATCCAGAAGTTTCCTAGGCAGAGATAGAATTCTACCACTTTAATATACATCTGGTTTTAGGAGCCTGTTACAGGTGTAATTCTGACCTGGAGTTTTTCGCGTCGCTTGTGCTACCATGTCATATTTCTATAATAAATAAATAAATATCTTCACGCAATTCCCAATACAGGGGTAGACAGAGGTCAAGTCGACACAATTAACTCCCTTTGATCCACCTTCCACCGGAGATATTTTCGGGACAACGTGACAGGTGGTGAGCCCGTCGCCGTCTTTATGTGCAAGCCAACGATGAAATTCGTACATAAGTTTTTGAAAAACTCATTGGTACT
Source organism: Sericinus montela (assembly GCA_029286605.1). Lineage (NCBI taxonomy): Eukaryota > Metazoa > Arthropoda > Insecta > Lepidoptera > Papilionidae > Sericinus > Sericinus montela. Next base: position 6,537,026 of record JAGSMR010000002.1, read on the forward strand.
GCCACCTGGGGATCGAACTCGGGTCTCTCGACTCGAAATTCCGACCACCCAACAACTCGGCTATCGTGACTGTCATATTTCTGTAGTATTATATTGTATGTATTACCTTAATCAACTATCAATATCCACGGGAAGAACGTTTAACTGATATATTGACGCCACACAGAATTTTTGTGAATTTTCTTTTAACACAAACGATAAAACCCTAAATTGTTCCAAGGCTAATTGTTCTAATTGTTCTAATAGAGCCGTATGCAATGTAAATATTGTAATCGCTCGACTCTATTAAAAACTGTCCTACAGGGAAAACCATGACTAAACAATACAGGGATATCCGCAACTGCGACCTTGGTTGGGCGTTGGTTTCAGCTGTAAAATATATAATCATGCACTAGACGCTTCCATTATCGCGCCATGGGAAAATATGGCGAGGTTCTTCTATTTGTTTTCTAAGAGGAATTACTTAAAGACAACGCTTCAACATGTAAAAGTGTTACAGATTTATATCGAACGACAATTAATAGACTGTTTGATAATTAGTAACACTCCATAATTGAACAGCGTAACGCCGTATAATTCTAACTAAATAACAATGACCGTACCAGGAAGTTGCTACAGTTTTATACAGCCCATTTTGGCACAAATAAATTTAAATTATCATGATAAAAGTTTATATAATTCTGTCATTGATTTTTAAACGTAAATCAATTTATTTAAACTACATTATATTCTTTATTAATATAATTCGATATTACTATGTACCTAAAATTTTAATAAATATAGGTAGTATTTTAAAAACTTAACAAAAACAAGATGGCGTCACAAACATTTTAATTATATATAAATATTACTATAGGTATTCCTTAGGTACTTTTTAGATGTCTATTATCGCTCCCGGTGCTGATATACCAAACTAAAGTGATATTAATTTACAAAGTGAAAGAATATTTTGAAAATTAAAACATGAATATATTTAAGTTTTAGCCTCAGCCAGCAGTTATCGCAGACTAATCGATCTCAACCTAGGTTCGACACATATTAGTAATTTAAAAAAAACAAACTATTTTCCGTATTTTATCAATCGTAATCAATTAAACATTCATTCCTCTCCATAGCTGTTGTTTTATAATAATCTAGTACCGTTTATCACATTTACTGTTGTCATAGGCAACTTAAGACAACGCATTTCTCTTACATATTCGAAGTACAGCAGATCTATTCAGTAGACAAACCATCGCGCGTTGCAAAACGCCGGTAGCGCCATCTGTTATCCAGCATTTAAAGAGTTCCCTTGCACGAGTTCAGAATAGTCCATTTGTTTATTTGAATTGTGTCCTTAATTGATACAATCTTAAAAAAATGTAAAATTAAACTTTCCTAAGATGTAAAACTTTGGTTAATTTTGATTGGTTCAAAGTAGGTTAAAGTAACGTTTTAGATTAATTACAAATATTAGCCGTATAAATATAAAAACTTTTTAATAAAAACCTACAACTGTTGTGTAAAAAAACGTGTAAAAAGAATGAAACTGAAAATAAAATTTAAAAAAGATCCGTTTAAGTATTTATGTCAATTATTTATTGTTGAGTAACTTTAACATAATCGCGGAACTATTATGGCTATGAATTTTGATTTATTACACGTCTTTTGTGGTCTAGTGACACCTACATACTGGTTTTCAAAATGTTGCCAATTTTATTCGTTTGATTTTTATGATTGTTTTTTGTTGATTGTTTTTATAATGTTCGATGTTTAGTTCATTTCCCGGACGAGTCTATACAGAAAACCGGACAAGTGCTTCAACTACTACCTGAGAAATCAAAGCAATGTATTTGATGTTATCCACATTTGTATGTAAAGAGTCACGATAGCCGAGTGGTTGGATTGTCGGAATTTCGAGTCATGAAACCTGAGTTCGATCCCCAGGTGGCTCGTACCTTATGTACGAATTATATCGTTGGCTTGGACATAAAGACAGCGACGGGCTCACCACCTGTCACGTAGTCCCGAAAATATCTTCGGTGGAAGGTAACTCAATTGTTTAGACTAGACGTTGTATTGGGAATTGCGTGAAGATATTTATATTTATTTAATTCACATTTGTATACGAATCATAATTGCAACCACGCAAAGTAAATTAAATAACCACGCAAGTAAATTTCCTTAGTAATTTTAATTAACGATTTGTCATGTATTAACGCTTTAAGAAAATTACAACCTCTCACCCAATGGTATATAAGCGTGTTATCATATGATATATTATAAATGAACCGTTAATCACAGGAAGTGATACGGCCGATACAAAAACTATTTTATAAGTATAAACTTATAAGTCCACTGCTGAACATAGGCAACTTTGTCTTGCACGTGCCAGGTATATCACTTCTATTCAGTAGACAAACCATTGCGCGTTGCAAAACGCCGCTAGCGCCATCTGTTAGCACCAGTTTTTAACGAGTTTCGTTCCACGAGTAGTTGTTTGTTTATTATAATTATTTGAATAATTCCGTTATAATTGATACGATCGCCGAAAAATTTTGTAAAATAAATAATAAGAATATGAAACTTTTTCATATTCTTCATTCATCATATTACTCTGAAAACGACTGTAACGTGACTATATAACATAAAAAATAATGTTGAATTGGAAAATAAACGATGTTTGGAACCCACGTTGACACTTTTTTGAAAACTATGTAGTAGTCCAATTTAAAATTATTAAATTTTATGTGTCTTTAAATTCTTTCTGGAATTTTTAAATGCTTATAGATAGTCTTATAAAAAAATAGTCACAATAGCCGAGTAGTTGGGTGGTCGGAATTTCGAGTCAATAGACCCGAGTTCGATCCCCTGTTGGAAGGCTCGTACCAATGGGTTTTCAAAACTTATGTACGAATATCGTTGGCTTGGACATAAAGACGGCGACGGGCTCACCACCTGTCACGTAGTCCCGAAAATATCTTCGGTGGAAGGTAACTCAATTGTTTAGACTAGACGTTGTATTGGGAATTGCGTGAAGATATTTATATTTATTAACTTCACATTTGTATACGAATCATAATTGCAACCACGCAAACAAGTAAATTTCCTTAGTTATTTTAATTAACGATTTGTCATGTATTAACGCTTTAAGAAATTTACAACCTCTCACCTCACACCTGGTATATAAGTGTGTTATCATATGATAAATTATAAATGAACCGTTAATCACAGGAAGTGATACGGCCGATACAAAAACTATTTTATAAGTATAAACTTATAAGTCCACTGCTGAACATAGGCAACTTTGTCTTGCACGTGCCAGGTATATCACTTCTATTCAGTAGACAAACCATTGCGCGTTGCAAAACGCCGCTAGCGCCATCTGTTAGCACCAGTTTTTAACGAGTTTCGTTCCACGAGTAGTTGTTTGTTTATTATAATTATTTGAATAATTCCGTTATAATTGATACGATCGCCGAAAAATTTTGTAAAATAAATAATAAGAATATGAAACTTTTTCATATTCTTCATTCATCATATTACTCTGAAAACGACTGTAACGTGACTATATAACATAAAAAATAATGTTGAATTGGAAAATAAACGATGTTTGGAACCCACGTTGACACTTTTTTGAAAACTATGTAGTAGTCCAATTTAAAATTATTAAATTTTATGTGTCTTTAAATTCTTTCTGGAATTTTTAAATGCTTATAGATAGTCTTATAAAAAAATAGTCACAATAGCCGAGTAGTTGGGTGGTCGGAATTTCGAGTCAATAGACCCGAGTTCGATCCCCTGTTGGAAGGCTCGTACCAATGGGTTTTTCAAAAACTTATGTACGAATATCGTTGGCTTGGACATAAAGACGGCGACGGGCTCACCACCTGTCACGTTGCCCCGAAAATATCTTCGGTGGAAGGTGGGTCGAAGGGACTTAATTGTCTAGACTCGACCTCTGTCTACCCCTGTATTGGGAATTGCGTGAAGATATTTCATTTATTTATTTTATAGATAGGGACAACATTACATAAATTTGATGAATTTAATTTGAAGAAGAATAATTCTATTTGGCGTTTCTCGCAACCAACTAAGTTTCAAACGACGGTGCCCGTTCTACCGGATAGCTCAGCGAATTATAACATTCACGAATAACATTACAATAACAATTATTACCAAGAATTATCATGCATTCGATAATTCGAACATTAAACGTCAAGGTTAAGTGAATGTGTTTAACAATTCCATAACCGCTTTCAAAAGATTCTAGATAGGTACATTTAGGGACAGTGTTTAATTCTACAACCGATTTTACATGTTAAACTAAACAATATGGAGACGGCAGAGGGATTTACAGACCTTTATATATCATGTGAACTTCAGACTATAACTTTAATTAAAAGTTTACATAATGCCTTGCACTGAGAACAATTAAAATATATGTATCCTTGTCATACCGTAACACAAGATCAGTTAAAAAGCAGTTTGTGCGGCGTAAATTAAAAAGAGTTTGTTAATAAACCTGACAACTCATAAGCAGAAGAGTCGCTTATAAATACGTGACTTCTTCCTTTTCATTACAGAATGCGCGCCACCGATTTTATACTAAAATTTTTCACGAAATTTAAACAGACATTCTTGAGATTGATCCATTTCGCAAAAATTCGCATTCAAGATTAAAGTTTTTTTTTTATATTAAAGCCTTCGATTAAATAGCATCGATATATGAAAACCCAGTAAAAGAGAGCAGATATACCAGAAAGAACAGAGTCAGTAATACAACTGCGTGTTGTATTGGTTATTGCTAAAGTATATTGGTTGAGACTGGACCACACACAGGGCTGTATAATGAAGTGGCCAGGTACTTTACTATGCAACGCGGTCGTATTGCTTTTAAAAAGAATTATTTTTTTAGATTAATGACGACCTTCGTAGATAAATAATTCCCTTTTAAAATAAAAAAAAAAAGGTAAAAGGACATATTAAAAGCAGGAATTTAAAACATTAAACAAAATCGATAGATATCCAATGTTCTACGTGGTAGATCTCCATGGAAGTGGCTCTGAGGTGTTCGATTCCAGGTTGAGTCATGGTAGAAAAACACCATTTCCTACATTTTCTCGGGTCTTGTTGTTTGTGGTAACATCGTTGTTTCTGATTCAATAAAACAAGTGCAGCTGCTTATTTTTTGATCAGACCAAGGTATGTAGTAGTCACGATAGCCGAGTTGTTGGGTGGTCGGAATTTCGAGTCGAGAGACCCGAGTTCGATCCCCAGGTGGCAGTACCAATGAGTTTTTCAAAAACTTATGTACGAATGTCATCGTTGGCTTGGACATAAAGGCGGCGACGGGCTCACCACCTGTCACGTTGTCCCGAAAATATCTTCGGTGGAAGGTGGGTCATAGGGACTTAATTGTCTAGACTTGACCTCTGTCTACCCCTGTATTGGGAATTGCGTGAAGATATTTATTTAATTTTTTTTTTAACAAGGTATGTGATGTTGTCCCTATCATTGTATGCAGTTTATATAACAAATGACTTTTGGACTCGTGTTCAAACGCTACGAATTCACTGTAAATAATTCACAAACAACGGTCGCCGATGATTGCAATGCCTACGTCACATGAGCTGTGCAACTCATCCAGTATCTAATAATAGGTTTCCTGTAATAAATCTTACTAAGAGGTCCAAGTACGCGGGGGAAGGTTGAGGTGACTACGTACGACGACTTTCAATGTCAACCTATCACATTGCACGCGCCATTTCTATTGTCAAGGCGTCCGCCATTTTGAATATATGCGAAATATATTCGCGACATTTCAAACTGATGACAGCGTAACCGTTTCAATTTTTTTTTGGTTTGCACAAAGTAATGGTTTTATTATTTTGAACGTAAAATAGTAGTAAATTATTTTTCACAATTCTATAGCAATTATTTTTTTGTGTCTTCAAAAATATTTTTTTTTCTACGGATATCATATTTCGTGTGAAATTACGGCTGTTAATGCTTATGAATTAGTTATCATACATTTCTGATTTAAATATTTGTTTTTTTGTTCCGGTAAAATAAGCAACAAATAAAGTTTATTCCTTTCTTTCATACATAAACAAACAGACCGGAAATATTACTTAAATTCAGTCCATATATAATATTTGTACTCGTTATGGATCTTCATCTTAAATAAAAACCTATGACACAAAGGCGGGGATAGGCTCACCACCTGTCACGTTGTTTCAATTTAGATAAAAAGCGGATCGAAGTAATTTATCTAGAACTGTGTCTACCCCCGTTCTGGGTATATACGTGAAGTTAAAAAGTTACCAGAGCAAGGGCATTCAATTACGCTGTAAAGTAGCCCAGGCATTTTGCAACATCTATTGTATGTCCGTTTGTCTCATTTAGCGACAATGAGTAAAGGCTGCGTCTATTCGATTCCAAGTAGCTAAATTACTGGTGTGGAATAGATTTTTTGTGTTGCAATCACGGTTTGTAATAATAATAACGAACAGATAATGAAACAATAGTGTGTCACCTTGAATGTAAACAGCGAACGGTTTTAAATATAGCTATGTTAATGATTCGTGATCTGTATAAAGTTAATTACTTAATAAAAATGGTAAAGAATATTATGTAAATATGTTTAAAGTGGAGGTGCGTTATTGTATATGATACTAGGTGAAACATCAGACGTAAATAAAAAATAAAATAAATATCTTCATGCAATTCCCAATACAGGGGTAGACAGACGTCTAGTCTAGAGAATTAAGTCCCTTTTGACCCACCTTCCACCGAAGATATTTTCGGGGACAACGTGACAAGTGGTGAGCCCGTCGACGTCTTTATATACAAGCCGATAACTTATGTACGATATAATTCGTACATAAGTGTTTGAAAAACCCATTAGTACGAGCCTGCCACCTGGTGATCGAACTAGGCTCTCTTGTCTCGAAATTCCGACCACCCAACCCCTCGGCTATCGTGACTACAAAAACAAACGTTGATTTGCTATTTTATCACTTAATATGGCTATAAAAATAGGGATTGACCGTAGAAAGTTAAAAATTTAGGGTTGTATGTATTTTTGAATGATGTATCATAAAAAAATAAAATCAATTCTTTTTCAAAAACATAAAAAAAATTAAAGGGTGGACGTCCATTAAGATTTAGGGGTATGAAAAATGGATACTGGCCGATTCTCAGACCTACCCGATATGAACACAAAAAAATCATGAAAATCGGTCAAGCCATTTCGGACGAGTTTGGCAACAAACACCGCAACACGAGAATTTTATATATTAGATTATGTGATTGTATCTTCACTTTACTGCACTATTATTATATTAACGTTATAATATTAAACTTGAAGCTGTAACAAATCTATAATTCTTAGTAATTTTAGATGATTTTTCCTTATGTTTTCTCACATTTTGATAGTTAGTTGATATAGGCATATTTAGGGATGTTCACTTTTATGTTTTATGTTTTAAGTAAGAAATAATGAATATACTAACAAATGTTTTTACCTTAGCGAGGTAAAACTGGTCTAGTTTTGAGACATGAGGTGAGTGCGAGCTCAAAACGCGACAAACAAACACGAAAGCCTATTTATACATAAACGATGTCCTTTATGTTATTTATTCATCTATTTTATTAGAATGCAATAAATTTGATGTAGTTTTATAAGTTTCTAATAAATTTTCCCTCGTATTCTGCTGTTAAGGGCTTAGAAATATTAATTTTAAATAACAATAATTATCTCTTCAGTGAAAGGTGAAAGGACAAAAGTCAAAAGGACTTAATTGTCTGGACCTCAGCACCAGTATTGGGAACAGCGTGAAGATATTTTTTTAAATTAGTTTATGTAGTCATTATCTTAACATTATTCGATACCACTATACCGTATTACTACCTTACATCGTAATATATGCGGAAGTACAAATCTATTCCGACGTGTAATATCACGCATCATAAAAATAGCAACCGGAAATGACTACACGTACCTTCTAGAACATTACCGACTTCCCAACGAACAAATTAGAGGCAACCGGATTTATCTTGGTAAGTGTTGTATGACAACAGGAACACTTTATTACTTTTTATTGCTGATGATAGGAACTTAGACAGTTAGAGTAGTTTGCACGAATGTATACTTGTCGAAGGAAATTTCCAGTAAATGTATATAAACTGGCAATCCTCTTACTTTCCACAGCTGGGCAAAGGGACCGTCTCAAATATTTTTTGATACAGATTAAAGCAGGGGCAAAATCATTTAGATGATACCAGTCTTAAGTCACGATAGCTGAGTGGTTAGGTGATTCGAATTCGAGTCAATAGACCGTAGTTCGATCTCTAAGGCTCGTCCCAATGGGTTTTCTAAAAAACTTATGTCGATTTATACAGTCACGTTGTCCCGAAAATATCTTCGGTGGAACATGGGTCATAGGGACTTAATTGTCTAGACTAGATCTCTGTCTACCCCTTTATTGGGAATTGCGTGAAGATATTTATTAATTACTTACAACAAATCCTAATGAAAGTGCAAAGTCTGCCAATGTATGGGTATATAACAGTAGTTTATATAAACTTTAAAGTTGATTTGAATATATTGAATACATTAATGATTTACATTAAGAATTTACCGCTCCCATGCTATTTATGATTATAATATGTTATTTTTTTTTGTAACCTTTGATAAAATCAAATAATAAAGATGCCAAAAAACTTTCGTTTCGCCTGTATATTCTTCGTTAGAGTAAACTCATCAATAAACGATGTTAGATTAAAAAAATGACGACCGATGTAATGCATGTTACTTATATGGATGGAGGAAGGACTGGATTTGATCTGATGGCCCACTGCGCAATGGGGTGCAGAGGATATCAGTACAGGGTAGTCAGAAGATGGAAAGTTGAATACGTTGGTTGTTAAATCTTGTCTACATGCCTGTTTTTTTTTTTTATAATTTCTTATATTTTGCGTATTTGAGATGTTCACTGCCAGTATGAGTTGTCCGACTTCCCATATTCTTAAAATAATATATATCTTTTTAAATTATAGTGCCTTCGTAGTTTCTGAATGCATTACACGCGGGCTTCAGCTATTTACTTTAGAATCAAAGCAATATATGTGATGTTGTCCCTATCTATGTATTTATTATCATTGAATTGTTATTTCTAAGACATGAAGGTATTAATTTTCGTGGTGGTAACTCGCATATACAGCAAGCACCCGGTCAAGCAAGCAGACTAGACTCCCACGTCTCTCTTCAATAATGTTTTGTAATGAAGTGATTTAAAAAAAAACTTTTGTAATAAATATTCAATTCAGTTTCCTTTACCTATCTTCACAATTTTACCACTGCTGGGGTAGTCAGAGCTCTAGACAATTAAGTAAAATTAAGTGAAATGTGGGAAGAATTTTTGTGGACACATTTCACCGAAGAAATTTTTGGGATTTTGTGACATGTGGTGAGCTCGTCGCCGTCTTTATAGCAAACGTCATGTCTTATCATTTTTATACTTGTTTCGACCAAATTTTGGCAAGACCCTTTTCCGGACTTCATGTGTAAGGTACTCGTACTCTAAGATAATTTGCTCCTACATTAACATTTACCAGAATACTGAAAAGACACTACTAACGCTCACAATGAATTTGTTTTTATTACAATATATATTATAACTGTTTATTATGTGCTCAATAATAATTTGAGTGTTGCGAATGATACTTTGTCGATTTTATCTCATGTCTTGTATTTATCAGATAAAATAGGATGCCACCGAAGTATCTTTCGCCAGTTTTGTCTCCGTTAGAGAAATCTCATAACAAAGCGGCGGTAGATTAAAAAATGACAATCGATGGATATAATGTATGTTACTTATTTCGATAAATAAATGATTTCTTTTGATTTTATGTACTTTGTATTCTGTTCGTAGGTGTGCCACATGAATAAATAATAAAATTATCATACAGTTCTAATACTGGCTTAAAAGTTTTAGAAGTGGAAACTCCTCTATACGATAACTACTGTTTAGTCAATCAAAATGACGTGTTGCGCGCAAGACGCTTTTTATAAAAAACAAAAACATTACCACATACTTCACCGTTTTAGTTTTCGCTAATGTACGCAGTTTCCGATTATTATTCTTTTATTTATTTGTCGGTACGTCGAATATTTTTAGAGTGGTAACTGTGATACGTCACGCTCTGGCGCAACACCGGGTTCTGGTGCGATAAAAATGAACGGAACATTACAAGGATTACACGATAAGCCTTGCCACTCGGACGTGCGTTTTCGGTGGAGTGTCTTTTTTATAGAAAAAGGGAGGCAAACGAGCAGGTGGCTCACGTGATGGTAAGTGATCACCGCCGCCCATGAACACCCGCAATACTAGAGGCATAGCAGACGCGTTGCCTCCCTTAGAGTGCCCCCCTCTCCCAGAATTGGGGGAGGGGAGTGTGTGGGCCACCGGTTACCTGCACTCACCAGACGAAACGCAGAAGTTTGTTAGACTTCTACTTTACGCCGGTATTCTGTGAGGTCGTGGTACTTCCCCGGTCGAGCCGGCCCATTCATGCAAAAGCAAAAGCTAATGCGTAGCTCTACCACTGTAAAAAGTGTCTTAGTTTAAGTTATGTAAGTGTTCCGAATCTGATAGCGATTATACGAGTATTTCAGTAATTTGTTACATTAAAGGGAGGCAAACGAGCAGGTGGCACACGTGATGGTAATGTAAGGTAAGGTACGATGGTGAAATTCAGCGGCTGGGATTAATCCGAACAATTCCTCGGAGCAGCCCCCGTAGTAGATGTTATAGAAAATGCAAAGAGATGCAACATCTCTTCGCAAAGCCAGGGGATCTAGCCGATCGGATAGAGTATGGTCGTCGACGACATCACAGTCAAGTGATTAAGAACAAAAGTGATTTCATTCTCCTCGCCCGATTACTCACGCCTACTTAATCCATATCTGTCCTTTGGGACCATGGAACTTCCTGAACAACAACATTTCCGAGATACTTAATGTTCAAAATACCATTTTCCGTTTGTGGTTGTGTGTCTTTTTTTAATTTAAAAACGAATGATGACATGAATTCACCTGCAGCTCAGCCGGATTTCGGAGCGTGTTACTAAATGGTTTGTTTATCTTTGCGTTCCTATTTTATTACTATTTGTTTATTTATTCTCTATGCACCTGTGTGTGTGCATTCTCTGGCAGTCAAGCTTAAGGCAGCGCAAAAACATTATACAGTGTTTTTTTTCTTTAATTCTTAACCCCATTTTTTGAACCTGACACTACACTCACAAATTACCTCTTATCTTATAATGTTGAAATGCGTGAAGCCATTTTTAGGCAACAGGGCCTGCTAAAAAACATCTTACAAAACATGCACACGAAAAACACGTACCTACTACTTGGGCAGGTATAAATTATACGTAACTAATTAAGATAGAAAACAAATATTTTATAAATACTTAACTTAATACTTAATATATAATAATTACGTCAAAAGGAACATCATAGAGATGACAACAAAATACATTTTATCATTTGATCACATTTTAATATTACAGCTGGTTTGATTCATATATTATTAAGCGTTAAATATAAAATAATTTAATAAGTGTTGAGATAGTTAATTACATAATACTAATAAAATATTTAGGAATGTCACAAAGGAATTTCAATACTAATCTAGAAATTTCTATATTGAAACTAAATATATAAGAATACTATGTAATTCTACAATAATAATTACATTTAAACACCTATATATAATCTATAATGTGAAGCGCTGAAAGAATATGTATAGATTGAGTTTAGAGCATTATAACTTAAGCGTAACGCAATGTTAATGTAAATAATTTTAAAATGATGTAATTTTCTTTTATCTTTATAATTCTTCTGTATCTGAAGAGTGTTAACTATAAAATATTTAACACAAATTTTTTGTATATTTTTTTCAACGTTAGTGGATACTAGCCATAAGGTAGTATTATTATAGCTACTATCTATACCATATTTATAACTACTAATCAATCTATGCTGTTAAAGCAGCAACTAAAAGATACAATAGGGGAAATAGCCCAAGAAAGAGGAAGCTTAATAGTGCTCCTTTACTTTCCCAATACAGAGACGCGTGAGATAGGAAGTTAACGCTAAATAAATAATATACCGCATTATTCGAAGATATACTTATACATCCAAATTCCATCTACATAGTTACGTCCTATAAAAGAAATATGACGAAACACCTAAACCTTAAGAATGTGTATGAAATATACAATTAAATATATAAATACATTTAAATATTCTGCCATTTCAGTGATAGCAATGATGAAGCAGATTTCTTTACAACAATATATTTACAATTCTAATAATTACGGAGCTTCCTTTTGTAAGTAATACTAGATTAACGGTAACCTTTTTTCAGTTAATTGTAAAAATTGGTACAAAAGAAAGAAAAACAAATAAAATATACAATTAATATACAAATATACAAATAAAAAATACCTGCGACAAATATAATATCGTCTAGAAGTAAATTTACTAGTTATTATGTTTGTTATTGTACCAATTAATAATACGAGATTAAACAAAGCTCGTTTTTCGTTAATGGTAACACTACTGCATTACGCGAGTGTGAGAATGCTCTATAAAATAATGTACATCATAGATAAAAGGAAATTAAGTAACCTTAACACTAAACTAGGTGCGATAAAGGAAAGGTCTTACTTTTAATGCGCCTCATATCACGGATCTATGTAGCACCAAAAAAAATCTGAAACAAAATTTAGGGCTGATTACTACTTGGAAGCAGGTAAAAGCAAATATATCAATAAAGCTAAGAAAGCGTCTAATATAATAATATTACTATCTACGGTAGATAAATTAAATTAGTAGAGAGTTGATACGAGACGATAGCCTAGTTGGCAGTGACCCTGCCTTTGAAGCTAAGGGTTGCGGGTTCGATGCCGCTAGGTGCTTTTTTTGTTATAGAAAAGGGAGGCAAACGAGCAGGTGCCTCACGTGATGGTAAGTGACAACCGCCGCCCATGAACACCCGCAATACCAGAGGCATAGCAGATGCGTTGCCAGCCTTAGAGTGCCCCCCCGCCCCAGAATTGGGGTAGGGGGGTGTGTGGGCCTCCGGTTACCTGCACTCACCAGACGAAACGCAGAAGTTTGTAAGACTTCTACTTCACGCCGGTATTCTGTGAGGTCGTGGTCCTTCCCCGGTCGAGCCGGCCCATTCATGCAACAACAAAATTTGATGCGTGGCTCTACCACTATTAGATTATATAAGGTGGTACATGCTGGTCCGTCAGAAGTCCAGACAATTATGTTCTTCGGACCCACCTCTCATCGTAGACATGTCTGGTACAACGTGACAGGTGGTAATCCTGTCGCCATCTTCAAAGTCTACCTCCAGGGAACAGAACTCGGGTCTCCTGTAGTCTACCGACCATTCTCCAAGTGGCCAACGAAAACAAATATAAAATAAATAACGTCGATAACTCACCTCACCCCAAAGCACCGGCCGCTACAGACGCCATTACAACGAGAACGGCCGTAGCAACACCGCTGGCGCCGACATGAGCGCCGTACACCGCGCCCGATTCCGCGGCGCCCGTACCGAACGCGTCCGCTGCCGACAACCTCTCTGTCAAATAGTCAGGCGCTGTGAGCGCGCGCACGCGACCACGGCCGCGGCTAGACTAACGTATGGGTTCTGTTTCTTAGTTGTGTTTTTTTTTCTCTTTTTTTTTATTTTTGTCACTGGCCAGCAATTTAAAATTTTGGTTTTATTTTAAGTGCCAGTGATTTTATTTATTATTCAAGTGTTCTGTTTTTTGCTTTTTAGAAGATTTTCTTCAAATTCGACATGCGTTTTAAATGACTCTGAATATGAAGTATTGACAAAAATTAACTAAATCAACTATGGTTTGGTGTGATACAACAGTATGATACAAATTTTAAGATAGATAATCGCGCGCTCGTAAGGACTTCCTCCAATGATTGAAGGTTAATTACAACCAAATCGTTAATATAGTTGAGAACTTGTATATATTGAAACTTTACCCCTTAGGGCTATTTCGATTAACAAATTCTTTAAACTTCATTAACAAATACCATTCTAAAAGCTATAGTTACTCAGTAACAAGTCACTCTATAACAATAAAAAATATGAATTCCAAAACCTAAACCGTGTTAAAATTTTTGCGAAATGTTTCATATTACGAGCCATAGTAAACGTATGTATCTTAAAAAAGCTATTACATCTTTTTTTATTGTATAACAGTGCTGTTCTAACAAATAATATCATAGAAGCAGAGGTGTAACCATAGCCCTGCATGCCAAGTGCAAAGTTTTTACCCTGCATACCATAGATGATAAAGCACCGGAACCCATATGATTAGTCTATGACCGCCCGCCATTTTCATGCAGTAGAAAGAAAATATCATAAAATACAGAGGATTAATAAATACAATATAATGTATCAATAAATTATAACTATGCCTTCATAAAAATTAAGTATATAATAAATACCACCATTCAATTTAAATGATAATATATGACTTTATTGACACTTCTTTTCTGTCCTATAATAATTGAACAAATTAGCGTAGGAAATAGCGACTTTACTCTACTCAACGGATATTAAAATACTTTTATTGATAATATACTTACTTTAATGAAGGCATAAATTATAGTTAAACATTATTACATTAAATTCAATCATACACCAGATAGTATAACATCGAATACAAAGCATAATAACTACAAAAAAAAAACTACCAGTGTAAAAAATAAATCGACATAACAGCGAAGATAAATAAAGAAATTAAATAAAATTAATACAGTATATGTTACATAACATAGATAAAATTAGTTAATCTCATAACGATACCTATAAAGAACATAGTATGGGAATGAGTGAACAATTTATATTTTTCTTCCTATATATATATAAAATTTTCCACAAAGAACCACCACCTGTCTTCAACAAATCCTCGCAACATTTTGCCTCCTTCCTTGGGTTTAAAGCTAATACTACTTATCATTTCTTTTGATGTGAGCAGAACAATTACATAAATCGTGTCTTAAATAATCCATCACACTTATCTATTTTGACATGTCGAGTTCCATTTTGTAACCTTCATCGAAATTAAAAAAAAAGACCAAGTATCGAATCCATTAAAGGCAGAAAGCCATAGATTAAATAATAAACCAATTATTTGAGTAAGAAATTTCCAACCAATCTTTAAAAGATGTATTAAAAATAATTTTAAAAATAAAAATAAAAATGTACGGTATACGAATAAATAATAATTTATAACCAGCCAATTGTAGAATAAAAAAATAATTCAAGCATTAATAAAGAATCTATTTCAGTTAATTTCGTTTATTATACTAAACACCAGACAATACTAATTGAGAATGAAAATGACATACCCTCTTTACCGACTGCCACGATGAACGAATGAGTGAATGAACATAAAACAATAAAATTAATGTTTGAAGCGGCAACTTAAATCTAATGATATCTCAGAATGAGAATGGATTTTATATATTTCGAGGGTACTTTCTTCATATGTAAAACATATTGCAAAATATTTTTTGTAAAATTATGTAACATTTTTTTCATAAATGTATTTATGAAATTAAATTAATAGTATGAAACAGTAACTTGTTACATATGAGAGTGAAATAAGATGACTAAATGTGATTTAAAATACAGGATAGCCGAGTGATTGGGTGAACGGAATGCCAGTCAAAAACCGAGTTTGATCACCAAGAGAGAGAAAATTTAGGTGCGAGATAAATAGTTAACTGCCTACATGAACGATTTAAATCGCACCTAAATTTTTTTCAAAAAGTTTAATTTGGTCTGGAATTTTTGGAAATGATTATCCCGCCATCGTACCAGGCGCCAGTCTGGTTCATTAAATATTTCCGAGGCCCATCTTTCGGTACCCATTGCCGTTTACAAAGCTTCTCCCTTTGTAACGTCTTACGACACCCATGACAAAAGAGATGGCGATAAATTCATCGAAACCACACATCTACTACTTTCAAAATATATTCTCCTTAAGAATGTTTAGAGTGTTACTATTGATGACAGAAGGAGAAAAATCTCTCTTTGTCATCAATAATTTCAATCAACAATAATAAAATTTCAGAACGTATAAAGATTTGAGAGTCACGATAGCCGAGTGATTGGGTGGTCGGAATTTCGAGTCAAGACCCCGAGTTCGATCCCCAGGTGCCAGGCTCGTACCAATGGTTTTTTTTTCGAAACTTATGAACGAATTATATGACAATTAAAAACTTTTAAAAGCATGTACCATTTACTTGTGGTAATGGAGAATATAAAGACAGCTTAAAAGAAACCCTCGTAAATAGCATGATTTAGCATTTTATTTATATTAAGTAATAATAAATATCTTCGAGCTATTCCCAATACTAGCGTAGACAGAAGTTTAGACAATCAAGTCCTTGAGCCACCTTTCACCAAAGACATTTTTTGGGACAAATACAGCTGCTGAGTCTGAACCTTCAGTATGTCCAAACAAACGATTAACTCATACATAAATTTTTAAAAAACCCATTGGTACGAGCCTACCACCTGGGTATCGAACTCGGGTCTCTTGACTTGGATTCCGATCACCCAACCACTCGGCTATCGTGAATTATTAGCAAATTCCAATTCTTTATCACTCTTTATCCCCTTCTTGATGATAGGACTGTCCATCTTGTAGTTTTAAATATAATAACTAAAATGACAACTAACAGACAATTCTCGATCGTAATCTTATACGAAATGAGTTCATTTTAAAATTTAATAATTATATTGCAGACAATACTCAAACGTACTGCTATACAAATAGAGTTCACAATTCCTTACCTCCATATCTATTCAAAAGCGCCATAACAACCCCATTGGTCCAACCGAAGCCAGTTTGCAGGACGTACTCCCCGCCGCCACCGATACCGCCGAATATCGTCGCGTCGTACTGAAAGAAACGAAAATAATTGGCTTTAACTTGGAATCACGATAGCCGAGTGGTTAAGTGATCGGAATTCGAGTCATGAGACCCGAGTTCGATACCCAAGGCTCGTGCCAATGGGGTTTTTTCAAAAACCTATGTACGATTTATAGCTTTGGGATGGACATAGAGACGGTGATAGGCTAACCATCTGTCACTTTGTCCCAAAAAATTTCTTTGGTGAGCGTCGGGTCAAGGACTTGACTGTCTAGACTTCTGTCTAAGCTAGTATTGGGAATAGCGTAAAGATATTTATTATTAATTAATTTAAGCAGCACTGTGGAAGTGATAAGCAAATAACCGTTTTTTTAATATCCACTTATTTAAGACGTTGCAAGATGGCGATTTTGTCGTGAGCCAACGCCACGAATCGTACAGACTAAATTAAATAAAAAAAAAACACTCAAATTACCTTCTCCAGCATAGCGGTCTTCTGCTTCCAGACTTCGAAGTTGGAGCGCACCCACTTGGTGGCCATTTCGTAGGCCAGGCGCGTGGCCTCGGGCACCTTGGTATTGGCCAGCCCCGTCACCACTATATACTGCAGCGGCGGCCACGCGTTGGGGTAGTCCCACTGCTCGCCCGAGTGCTCGAACGTGGTGGGGATACCGCCCTCGTAGATGTCCACCTAGGTGGGTTTATGTATCATTTTATCGTCTCATATTGCTCTTTAAAGGAGTATTTAGTTGTCAAGACTGTACTGATTAGTATAAATCTGGTACACATCCGTACTTCATACGATACACAGGCGTGAAGATATTAACATTGCTTTAATGTTTAAAATTGAAACGGCAACTGCCTCACTCCATTTGTAACTTAATATAAAAATATCTTCACGCCATTCCCAATACAGGGTTAGACAGAGGTCTTTTCGACCCACTTTCTACCGAAGAAATTTTGTGGGTCAGTTGCCAAAATGAATATAAATCATTATAATCAATAAATACATATTAGTGGGTTTTGTTTAATACACTTTAATGGTCCTTCGAGCCGGATATGAGCATAGAAAATGAATACAGTTGTATTTATTTTCTATGCTCAGTTGTATTTATCGACTGACAATCTCTGTAGACAAATGCCGTGCAAACCTGTAGTACCTTCTTTGTTTATTACCATAACACAAGTGCTAAAGCTATTTACTTTCGTGTCAGAGCAATGTATATTACGTTGTCCCTATATATATCCCTATATGTGAGTATATATGTATGTATCTCTACAAATTAAAAAAAAAGTCTCACCTTAACTTTATCCAAATAGTTGATGACCCGCCTCACGAAGTATTCGGACCTGGCCCGGTCGTAGCTGCCGGTCCACAGCGGGGCCACGTTGGACGGGTAGAAGTAGTCCCGTCTGCGGCCGGACTCCAGGCTGTAGTCCAGCCACGCGCCCACGTCCTCGTGCCACAGCACCTGAGGGCGGAGCGACTTGCCCGTGAACGTGAGACTGGCTGAGGCACACGGATTCAAAAAAGGAATGATATATCTTCCCGCGATCCCCGATACAGTAGACAGAGGTCTAGTCTAGACAATTTAGTCCCTTCGACTCACCATACACTGGAGATATTTTCAAGAGAGCGTGACTGGTGGTGAGCCCGTCGCCATCTTTATGTCCAAGCCGACGATATAATTCGTACAAAAAGTTTTTGAAAAACCCATTGCTACGAGCCTGACTCCTGGGGATCGAGCTCGGGTCTCTCGACTCGAATTCCGATCACCCTGCCACTCGGCTATCGTGACTTTATTTTATCTGATAGGATAAAATTTCTTCAGTGGAGAATCGAATGGACTTAACTATATTGGAAACTAAACGAATACTAGGGTAGATAGTGTGAGTTGAGTCTGGGTGTGTGTGACAGTTTTTACGATTCCATAACACGCATGCTTCAGCTTCTTACTTTGGGATCAGTGCAATGAATACAATGTTGTACTTATCAATATATGTATTTATTTATGTCTGAAAGAGAAAATAAATACGTCTAAATCACGTCCACACTCCGCCACAGCTAGCATACGACTAACTTAAAGAATACATACACGCCTCTTTCCCGTAGGGTTAGGCAGAGACCACTTCTTTCCACTTGCTACGATCCTTACATACATGTTTCGCTTCGTCCACTTTCATTATTCCCTTCATACATTTTCTTCGATTTAGGGTACTCTTGACCAAGCCTTTTTATCATGACGTCCCTGATTTAGCCTCGAAACGTCCGCCTAGGTCTTCCCCTTTCTACACTTCCATTCACTCTCGCCTTATATACTGTTTACGTCAATCGTTCTTCATTCTCAAGACATGGCCAAACCATCTCAGCATACCTTTCACAATTTAATCACTACATATTCTTTCAGAATTTCTACATGACAGTGGTAGAGTCATGCATCAGCTTTTGTTGTTGCATGAATGGGCCGGCTCGACCGGGGAAGTACCACGACCTCCCATAATACCGGCGTGAAGTAGAAGTCTAACAAACTTCTGCGTTTCATCTGGTGAGTACAGGTAACCGGAGGTCCACCCCCAATTCTGGGGGCCGCACTCTAAGGCCGGCAACGCATCTGCTATGCTTCTAGTATTGCGGGTGTTCATGAGCGGCGGTACTCACTTACCATCACGTGAGCTACCTGCTCGACCACTCTACGATCGTAACTTCCCGGAGCACTCCAGTGTTGCCATTACCTGTTCTATTGCCTCCATGAACTGTGCGTGGACCTCCCTGTAGTATCTCTCCCTGTCGACGTTCCCGAGACGCTGGTAGAAATCCGCCATTATCTGCGCGTTCCAACTCATGATTGCGTTCAGTTCAACCGGTATTATCGATCTGGTTTTTAGGTTAGTGAGGTTTCCTGTAATGACGAAGTGTAAATGAAACTTATTATGTTCACGCATTTTCCAATACAGGGTAGACAGAGGTCTACACAATTTAGTCCTTTCGACCAATATTTCACCGGAGCTCATTTTGGGACAATGTGACAGGTGACGATCCCGTCGCCTTTATGTCGTCTTTACGTCCAAGCTAATTTTTAAGAAGTATAAAAGTAAGAAACATAAAATTTTTGTAGTAATAATAGTAAAGCTTATAATTTCTTTGCAGATGGAACATTAATGTTTGATGGCAACATGGTGTCGAAGGAATGTCCTAATTTTCTATGGATCTTAAATAGCACAGTGTATGTATTTTCAAATATTTTAATTAAATAACAATAATTTTATTTAAATAATATTTAACAGTCACGATAGCCGAGTGGTTGCCCCAGTTGGCAGGCTGGTGCCAATGGGTTTTAAAAAAAAAACTTATGTACGAATATCGTTGGCTTGGACATAAAGACGGCGACGTGCTCACCACCTGTCACGTAGTCCCGAAAATATCTTCGGTGGCTCGGAGGGACTTAAATGTCTAGACTAGACCTCTGTCTACCCCTGTATTGGGAATTGCGTGGAGATATTTATTTATTATTATTTACGCTTATAATTTCTCTGCGGATGGAACATTAATGTTAGATGGCAACATGGCGTCTAAGGAATGTCCCAATTTCCTATGGATCTTAAATAGCACAGTGTGTTTATATTAAAATATTTAAAGCCTTGGGGAGTCTTTATTAGTCTCTATTTACCTTTATTCGTTCCGTTCATAATGAACCACCTGGAGGAAAAGTCCCAACCGGATTCCGCGGCAGATTTGAGCTCCGCGTACAGCTCTTCCTTCTTGTCCGTCGTGTCCAAGTGCCTGGAATAATATAAAAGCAATTTAAAAAAATTAAATATCTTCACGCAACTCCCAATACAGGGGTAGACAGAGGTCTTGTCTAGACAATTAAGTCCCTTCGACCCACCTTCCACCGAAGATATTTTCGGGACAACGTGACAGGTAGTGAGCACATCGCCGTCTTTATGTCGAAGCCAACGATGTAATTCGTACATAAGTTTTCGAAAAACTCATTGGTACTGCCACCTGGGGATCGAACTCGGGTCTCTTGACTCGAAATTCCGACTACCCAACCACTCGGCTATCGTGACTTAATAAAGCAATTAAAATTAACTATTATATGGCCTTATCGAAATAAATTATCTATTGTTATATAAGTCACGATAGCCAGTGGTTGCCCCAGTTGGCAGGCTGGTACCAATGGGTTTAAAAAAAACTTATGTACGAATATCGTTGGCTTGGACATAAAGACGGCGACGTGCTCACCACCTGTCACGTAGTCCCGAAAATATCTTCGGTGGCTCGGAGGGACTTAAATGTCTAGACTAGACCTCTGTCTACCCCTGTATTGGGGTGCGTGAAGATATTTATTATTATTATTTACGCTTATAATTTCTCTGCGGATGGAACATTAATGTTAGATGGCAACATGGTGTCGAAGGAATGTCCTAATTTTCTATGGATCTTAAATAGCACAGTGTATGTATTTTCAAATATTTTAATTAAATAACAATAATTTTATTTAAATAATATTTAACAGTCACGATAGCCAGTGGTTGCCCCAGTTGGCAGGCTGGTACCAATGGGTTTTAAAAAAACTTATGTACGAATATCGTTGGCTTGGACATAAAGACGGCGACGTGCTCACCACCTGTCACGTAGTCCCGAAAATATCTTCGGTGGCTCGGAGGGACTTAAATGTCTAGACTAGACCTCTGTCTACCCCTGTATTGGGGTGCGTGAAGATATTTATTATTATTATTTACGCTTATAATTTCTTTGCAGATGGAACATTAATGTTAGATGGCAACATGGCGTCTAAGGAATGTCCCAATTTCCTATGGATCTTAAATAGCACAGTGTGTTTATATTAAAATATTTAAAGCCTTGGGGAGTCTTTATTAGTCTCTATTTACCTTTATTCGTTCCGTTCATAATGAACCACCTGGAGGAAAAGTCCCAACCGGATTCCGCGGCAGATTTGAGCTCCGCGTACAGCTCTTCCTTCTTGTCCGTCGTCCAAGTGCCTGGAATAATATAAAAGCAATTTAAAAATTAAATATCTTCACGCAACTCCCAATACAGGGTAGACAGAGGTCTACACAATTTAGTCCTTTCGACCAATATTTCACCGGAGCTCATTTTGGGACAATGTGACAGGTGACGATCCCGTCGCCTTTATGTCGTCTTTACGTCCAAGCTAATTTTTAAGAAGTATAAAAGTAAGAAACATAAAATTTTTTGTAGTAATAATAGTAAAGCTTATAATTTCTTTGCAGATGGAACATTAATGTTTGATGGCAACATGGTGTCGAAGGAATGTCCTAATTTTCTATGGATCTTAAATAGCACAGTGTATGTATTTTCAAATATTTTAATTAAATAACAATAATTTTATTTAAATAATATTTAACAGTCACGATAGCCGAGTGGTTGCCCCAGTTGGCAGGCTGGTGCCAATGGGTTTTAAAAAAAAAACTTATGTACGAATATCGTTGGCTTGGACATAAAGACGGCGACGTGCTCACCACCTGTCACGTAGTCCCGAAAATATCTTCGGTGGCTCGGAGGGACTTAAATGTCTAGACTAGACCTCTGTCTACCCCTGTATTGGGAATTGCGTGGAGATATTTATTTATTATTATTTACGCTTATAATTTCTCTGCGGATGGAACATTAATGTTAGATGGCAACATGGCGTCTAAGGAATGTCCCAATTTCCTATGGATCTTAAATAGCACAGTGTGTTTATATTAAAATATTTAAAGCCTTGGGGAGTCTTTATTAGTCTCTATTTACCTTTATTCGTTCCGTTCATAATGAACCACCTGGAGGAAAAGTCCCAACCGGATTCCGCGGCAGATTTGAGCTCCGCGTACAGCTCTTCCTTCTTGTCCGTCGTGTCCAAGTGCCTGGAATAATATAAAAGCAATTTAAAAAAATTAAATATCTTCACGCAACTCCCAATACAGGGGTAGACAGAGGTCTTGTCTAGACAATTAAGTCCCTTCGACCCACCTTCCACCGAAGATATTTTCGGGACAACGTGACAGGTAGTGAGCACATCGCCGTCTTTATGTCGAAGCCAACGATGTAATTCGTACATAAGTTTTCGAAAAACTCATTGGTACTGCCACCTGGGGATCGAACTCGGGTCTCTTGACTCGAAATTCCGACTACCCAACCACTCGGCTATCGTGACTTAATAAAGCAATTAAAATTAACTATTATATGGCCTTATCGAAATAAATTATCTATTGTTATATAAGTCACGATAGCCGAGTGGTTGGGTGGAATTTCGAGTCAAGAGATCCGAGTTCGATCCCCAAGTGGCATGCTCGTACCAATGGGTTTTTCAAAAACTTATGTACGAATTATATCGTTGGCTTGGACATAAAGACGGCGACGGGCTCACCACCTGTCAAGTTGTCCCGAAAATATCTTCGGTGGGAGTTGGGTCGTAGGGACTTAATTGTCTAGACTAGACCTCTGTCTACCTCTGTATTGGGAATTGCGTGAAGATATTTATTTTTTACTTTATTTGTTCACATAGTCTTAGAAGTTTAGTCTCTGCGTACCCTGTCCCCTTTTCTTGTTTACTTTTGCCGCAAACACTACATAGATAAATACATACATTGATATATACATATCATACATTGCTCCGATCCCAATGTAAGATGCTAAAGCACTCGTAATATGTAATCAGAAACAACGAAGGCACCACAAACACCCAGACCCGAGAAAATGTTAGAAAACATTTTATCTACATTAACCCGCCCGGGAATCGAACACCGGACATCAGAGCTTACACTTACTTAGCACAATCAATGTCTTCCTTATAACTCTCGGGTCTTGGACCCTGGGACTGATCGTAGTACCTCAGCAGCTTGTATCTGTGAAAGAGAAATAGTCAAAAGTAAATAGGAGCCCATAAATTATCTTCACGTAATTTCCAATACAGGGGTAGACAGAGGTCTAGTCCAGACAATTAAGTCCCTTCGACCCACCTTCCACCGCAGATATTTTTCGGGACAACGTGACAGGTGGTGAGCCCGTCGCCGTCTTTATGTCCAAGCCGACGATGTAATTCGTACATAAGTTTTTGAAAAACCCATTGGTACGAGCCTGCCAACTGGGGTTCGAACTCGGGTCTCATGACTCGAAATTCCAACCATCCAACCTAGGCTATCGTGACACTTTAAAAAAAAATCCCGTAAAGCTTATTGTTAAATCCTAAGCATCCATAGGTGCCCACATATAACACACAATGTCTTTCGACGAAAGACTCACCACCTGTCACGTTATTCTATATAGGCTTCGGTGGAAGGCGGGTCGAAGTTACATTGTCTGGTCTACCTCATCGTCTACCCCAGTATTGGGAAACTGCGTGACGATATAAATAAATAAAATATGTCTTACCTTATGAAACGAACGATTCGTAGTATTTTATTGTATGGCAAGCGGAATATGAATGGCAATAACAGTTGTAATGATTTCTTGTATTTACGCGAATACTACACATTTTAAATAAAACGATTTTCGGATTTTATCGCGTTTTAAATTATTTTTTACAAACTACCTTAATTTCCCGACGTTTCGAATGCTTTACAGCATCCGTGGTGACGGGGGAACTGAGGTCTTGAACGTCCCGCTGTCACAGCTACCTTCGGCAACCGTCAACTTTATTTATTAATTTTGGATCATTTATGACAATTTACAATAAGGGCTAAAATGGACGGACTTAATGCCTGATGGCATTTTCTACCAGTCAACCTTTGTTATGGTGAAATGTGTATGGCTGGTGAGATCCAAACGATAAAACAATACAATTCCCTGGAGTGACTGTGAGAGTCACTCCCATAGATGTATATCGTTTTAATTTCGGTAAAGGGAGCTAGTTGTGAACCTTCGGAAAAATAAATTATCTATTGTTATATAAGTCACGATAGCCGAGTGGTTGCCCCAGTTGGCAGGCTGGTACCAATGGGTTTAAAAAAAAACTTATGTACGAATTATATCGTTTGCTTGGACATAAAGAGACGGCAATTGGCTCACCACCTGTCACATTGTCCCGGAAAATATCTTCAGTGGAAGGTGGACGAAGAGACTGGTGTTGAGATCTCTCTGTCTACCGCTGTGTAATGGAGATGTTATTATTATTTTATGTAAATGTAATTTTTTACACGTTTAAATGGACCATAAAAGTCCACAGCAAAGGATAAGGCAGCCAGTAAGGAAGAATTGTCGCTACCGCCTCAAGTTGATAGGTGGTCGCTGTACGAGGACACACCTTTAAACGCTACAACACATTACCGGTCTGCTCTATTGAGGAGAGGAACCAAGGCCACTTCTGTCGTATGATACTAAATACATAGATAGGGACAACTTCACATACTTTATCTGATCCCAAAATGGCAGCAAAAGCACGCGTGTTATGGAATCGGAAACTACGAAAACACCAACAAAATCACGATAGCCAGGCGAGGTGGTTGGGTGAAATTCGGAATTTCAAGTCAAAAAGACGAATTCGATCCCCAGATGGCAGGCTCGTACCAATGAGCTTTCATGAAACTTATGTGCGGAATTTATCGTTGGCTTGGACATAAAGACGGCAATTGGCTCACCACCTGTCACGTTGTCCCGAAAATATCTTCGGTGGAAGGCGGGTCGAAGTTACATTGTCTGGTCTACCTCATCGTCTACCCCAGTATTGGGAAACTGCGTGACGATATAAATAAATAAAATATGTCTTACCTTATGAAACGAACGGTTCGTAGTATTTTATTGTATGGCAAGCGGAATATGAATGGCAATAACAGTTGTAATGATTTCTTGTATTTACGCGAATACTACACTTTTTAAATAAAACGATTTTCGGATTTTATCGCGTTTTAAATTATTTTTTACAAACTACCTTAATTTCCCGACGTTTCGAATGCTTTACAGCATCCGTGGTGACGGGGGAACTGAGGTCTTGAACGTCCCGCTGTCACAGCTACCTTCGGCAACCGTCAACTTTATTTATTAATTTTGGATCATTTATGACAATTTACAATAAGGGCTAAAATGGACGGACTTAATGCCTGATGGCATTTTCTACCAGTCAACCTTTGTTATGGTGAAATGTGTATGGCTGGTGAGATCCAAACGATAAAACAATACAATTCCCTGGAGTGACTGTGAGAGTCACTCCCATAGATGTATATCGTTTTAATTTCGGTAAAGGGAGCTAGTTGTGAACCTTCGGAAAAATAAATTTAGACACCTCCATCTCATTCTCTCGCTAACCAAATACTATGAATGATTGTGTCTCTTTTTAATGTCATCCCTTTCATTTCGAAATTCTATAAAGAAGTTATCTCTTATAAAAAAAGATGTCTTACTTCCGTCCATCATGTTCAACTTCGACCGTGTGATTGGTGACCCAGAAATCGAACTCCCTATCCAGCGTGTGTATGTGTTGCTTTAGGAAGTCTATGTCGAAGGAGTCCTCCATTATCAACTGCACCATAGGGATAAGTAGCGGAGGTTGGGACCTGAAAGGAAATAGGATTGCTTATTTTATTGATTGTTATGATGCAACAAATAAAGTTTTCTTTCTTATATTTGGCCTCTCTTCAGACGAAATAGGGGACTAACTAACTAACTCAAAAACATACAAATGAAGCTAATATACAGCGAACAATAACCCAGTATTGCTAACACATTAAATTTAAAATCACATTACTTATGTAAATAAATATCTTCACGCAATTCCCAATACAGGGTAGACAGAGGTCTAGTCCAGACAATTAAGTCCCTTTGACCCACTTTTCACCGAAGATAATTTCGGGACAACGTGACAGGTGATGAGCCCGTCGCCGTCTTTATAATTCGTATATAAGTGTTTGAAGACTCTTTACGAGCCTGCCACTTGAGGATCGAACTCGGGTTTCTCGGCGAAATTCCGACCACCGATCCATTCGATAATCGTGACTTCATATTATTTTATGTACATAATAAAAATCTATACACCGCGATACAACAAAGCATAGCGACATCTATTATCGAAACCGCGAAACTTAACTTTAGTCATATAAATAGCATTTATATTCTGCATACTATAAGATTCACATTTTTTAAATAAATAAAGACTATTATTAAAAGTAATTTGTAACAGCAGTGCATAACCTCATAACGTAATAGATTCTTCCACCGTTAGGTATGAAACCGATCCTGTCCACGATGTCAGGAAATTGGTGACCATGCCCCTCGCCGTGACCCTCATCTCGGAAAGCAGCAGCCCTTGATGATCCAATAGGAGTCCCAATAATAGAACTCACGGAAACGTCCGCCTGTAACAATATTACGTAATAATATCTTTGTATTTATGCAAATGTTAGACATTTAAATAAATTATTAACGGATTTTAACCGCGTATTATTTAGCTCTTTGTATTTACGCGAATACTACACTTTTTAAATAAAACGATTTTCGGATTTTATCGCGTTTTAAATTATTTTTTACAAACTACCTTAATTTCCCGACGTTTCGAATGCTTTACAGCATCCGTGGTGACGGGGGAACTGAGGTCTTGAACGTCCCGCTGTCACAGCTACCTTCGGCAACCGTCAACTTTATTTATTAATTTTGGATCATTTATGACAATTTACAATAAGGGCTAAAATGGACGGACTTAATGCCTGATGGCATTTTCTACCAGTCAACCTTTGTTATGGTGAAATGTGTATGGCTGGTGAGATCCAAACGATAAAACAATACAATTCCCTGGAGTGACTGTGAGAGTCACTCCCATAGATGTATATCGTTTTAATTTCGGTAAAGGGAGCTAGTTGTGAACCTTCGGAAAAATAAATTTAGACACCTCCATCTCATTCTCTCGCTAACCAAATACTATGAATGATTGTGTCTCTTTTTAATGTCATCCCTTTCATTTCGAAATTCTATAAAGAAGTTATCTCTTATAAAAAAAGATGTCTTACTTCCGTCCATCATGTTCAACTTCGACCGTGTGATTGGTGACCCAGAAATCGAACTCCCTATCCAGCGTGTGTATGTGTTGCTTTAGGAAGTCTATGTCGAAGGAGTCCTCCATTATCAACTGCACCATAGGGATAAGTAGCGGAGGTTGGGACCTGAAAGGAAATAGGATTGCTTATTTTATTGATTGTTATGATGCAACAAATAAAGTTTTCTTTCTTATATTTGGCCTCTCTTCAGACGAAATAGGGGACTAACTAACTCAAAAACATACAAATGAAGCTAATATACAGCGAACAATAACCCAGTAATGCTGACACATAAAATTTAAAAATCACATTACATATGTAAATAAATATCTTCACGCAATTCCCAATACAGGGTTAGACAGAGTTTTAGTCTAGACAATTAAGTCCCTTCGACCACCTTCCACCGCAGATATTTTTCGGGACAACGTGACAGGTGGTGAGCCCGTCGCCGTCTTTATGTCCAAGCCGACGATGTAATTCGTACATAAGTTTTTGAAAAACCCATTGGTACGAGCCTGCCAACTGGGGTTCGAACTCAGGTCTCATGACTCGAAATTCCAACCATCCAACCTAGGCTATCGTGACACTTTAAAAAAAAAGATGTCTTACTTCCGTCCATCATGTTCAACTTCGACCGTGTGATTGGTGACCCAGAAATCGAACTCCCTATCCAGCGTGTGTATGTGTTGCTTTAGGAAGTCTATGTCGAAGAGTCCTCCATTATCAACTGCACCATAGGGATAAGTAGCGGAGGTTGGGACCTGAAAGGAAATAGGATTGCTTATTTTATTGATTGTTATGGTAATAATAATAAATTTGCCATTTATTTTCTCTTACATTGCGTAGTTCTTATGCTAATAATTACAATTTTATTAGATTGTTATGGTGCAACAAATAAAGTTTTCTTTCTTATATTTGGCCTCTCTTCAGACGAAATAGGGGACTAACTAACTCAAAAACATACAAATGAAGCTAATATACAGCGAACAATAACCCAGTAATGCTGACACATAAAATTTAAAAATCACATTACATATGTAAATAAATATAAATATCTTCACGTAATTTCCAATACAGGGTAGACAGAGTTTTAGTCTAGACAATTAAGTCCCTTTGACCCACTTTTCACCGTAGATAATTTCGGGACAACGTGACAGGTGATGAGCCCGTCGCCGCCTTTATGTCCAAGCCAACGATATAATTCGTACATAAGAAGTTTTTGAAACACTCATTGGTACGAGCCTGCCATTTGTGCATCGAACTCGGGTCTCTCGACTCGAAATTCCAACCATCCAACCTAGGCTATCGTGACACTTTAAAAAAAAAGATGTCTTACTTCCGTCCATCATGTTCAACTTCGACCGTGTGATTGGTGACCCAGAAATCGAACTCCCTATCCAGCGTGTGTATGTGTTGCTTTAGGAAGTCTATGTCGAAGGAGTCCTCCATTATCAACTGCACCATAGGGATAAGTAGCGGAGGTTGGGACCTGAAAGGAAATAGGATTGCTTATTTTATTGATTGTTATGGTAATAATAATAAATTTGCCATTTATTTTCTCTTACATTGCGTAGTTCTTATGCTAATAATTACAATTTTATTAGATTGTTATGGTGCAACAAATAAAGTTTTCTTTCTTATATTTGGCCTCTCTTCAGACGAAATAGGGGACTAACTAACTCAAAAACATACAAATGAAGCTAATATACAGCGAACAATAACCCAGTAATGCTGACACATAAAATTTAAAAATCACATTACATATGTAAATAAATATCTTCACGCAATTCCCAATACAGGGGTAGACAGAGTTTTAGTCTAGACAATTAAGTCCCTTTGACCCACTTTTCACCGTAGATAATTTCGGGACAACGTGACAGGTGATGAGCCCGTCGCCGCCTTTATAATTCGTATATAAGTGTTTGAAAGACTCTTTACGAGCCTGCCATTTGTGCATCGAACTCGGGTCTCTCGACTCGAAATTCTGACCACCCAACAAAACGGCTATCGTGACTTCATATTAGTTATGTACATAATAAAAATCTATACACCGCGATACAACAAAGCACAGCGACATCTATTATCGAAACCGCGAAACTTAACTTTAGTCATGTAAATAGCATTCATAAACTGCACATTATAAGATTTATATTTCTTTAATAAATAAAGACTATTATTATTATTAATTCGTAACAGCGGTGCACAAACCTCATCACGTAATAGATTCTTCCACCGTTAGGTATGAAACCGATCCTGTCCACGATGTCCAGGAAATTGGTGACCATGCCCCTCGCCGTGACCCTCATCTCGGAAAGCAGCAGCCCCTTGATGATCCAATAGGAGTCCCAATAATAGAACTCACGGAAACGTCCGCCTGTAACAATATTACGTAATAATATCTTTGTATTTATGCAAATGTTAGACATTTAAATAAATTATTAACGGATTTTAACACGTATTATTTAGCTCTTTGTATTTACGCGAATGTTACACATTTAAATACATTATTAACGGACTTTAACACGTGTTATTTAGTTTTTTTTAAACTCAGACGTTTCGAGTGCTGTAAAGCTTTAGTGTTGCAAAACACGGGTGCTGTAAAGGACTCGAAACGTCAGGAATCTATACGCCTAAATAAAATTTAAGTGTCTATTTGTGATTCTAAGAGTTTCAAGAGTTTCATTCTAAAGGTTCTTAAAAGTTTTCTCTGTCAGTCTGGGCCGATTTTAACAGGATTTTCACTTGCAGATATTTGTTGTTATAAGGATTATCTGTGCCTACTTTTAACTTTCTAAAAATAAGAAAAAGGCGCGGCGGGATGCTAATTTATAATAACTAAATAAATCGCGATAAAATCTATGACAGGGACATGGGATCGGATGAACCCTTACCTGGCACGATAACAGGATTATCCACGTATATGATAGAGTATAGGTCCTGGTTCTTCTTCACTTCTTCCTTCATCTTCCTGCCAAGCTCCAGCCACAGACGGTTTAATTCCGACGCCCACTGGTGCAGTAGAGGATCCTTGATCCTTTGGAGAAACGCTGCAAATTAATAATACCTTATATGTAAAAGTAAAACATTGAATACTCACGATTGTGGTCTCTTGGTGGAACTTAATCTTTAAATAAATCCAAATTTTATAATTATAATAATTTACATACACCATTCAAAGAACAATGCAAAAAACAATGTACAAAGCAATTTAAAAAAAAATGGCACCCCTATCAGCTTCTTTAATGCCTATAGGTACATAAAGAGGAAGACAGATAGACTGTACGTTTTGATCATCGCTTTATTTCGAATATAGAACGCTATACAGATGCAAATTTTGTTTACGATAATCTTGGGGTGTGTTTTTATTTACTTATTTATTTAAGTCACCACAGCCGAGTGGTTGGGTGGTCAGAATTTCGAATCCATGGACCCGAATTCGTAGCTGGCTCCAATGGGTTTTTCTAAAACCTAAGTACGAATTATATCGTTTGCTTGGACATAAAGACGGCAATTGGCTCACCACCTGTCACATTGTCCCGAAAATATCTTCGGTGGAAGGTGGGTCGAAAAGACTTAATTGTTGAGATCTCTGTCTACCGCTGTATTGTGGAGATATTTATTATTATTTTTATGTAAATAATTTTTACGTTTAAATGGACCATAAAAGTCCACAGCAAAGGATAAGGCAGCCAGTAAGGAAGAATTATCGCTACCCTTTTCAAGTTGATAGGTGGTCGCTGTACGAGACACCTTTCACCTTTGACGCTACAACACATTACCGGTCTGCTCTATTGAGAGAAGACAAGGCCACTTCTGTCGTATGATACTAAATACATAGATAGGGACAACTTCACATACTTTGCTCTGATCCCAAAGTAAGCAGCAAAAGCACGCGTGTTATGGAATCGGAAACTACGAAAACACCAACAAAATCACGATAGCCGAGTGGTTGGGTGGTCGGAATTTCAAGTCAAAAGACCCGAATTCGATCCCCAGATGGCAGGCTCGTACCAATAGGCTTTTTCATAAACTTATGTACGAATTTATCGTTGGCTTGAACATTGAGATGGCTACGGGCTCACCACCAGTAACGTAATCCCGAAAATATCTTCGATGGAAGGTGCGTCGAGGTGACTTAATTGTCTAGACTTGACCTCTGTCTATCCCTGTATTGGGAATTGCGTGAAGATATTTTTTTTACCAACAAAATTCAGACCGAGACAATGTGGATGCACGCATGCATGCATGACGTCAGCGTTACGAAAGCTGTGATCGGGTGTGTGCAACTGAAGTTAAGAGGGAGATATATAACCCATTATACATTTACATATTTGTAGAAAATTAACGTGACGTACACACCGGTTTTCATTGCGATGTCAGTAGCTTTCTAAATTAACCTGTCGAATCGAATTCGGAACCTCAGAGCTCAGAGCTCGGCAGAATGCAAACCGGTATGTTAACCACTGATCCATAGAGGATGAAGTTGCATAGCGTAAGTGCTATAGGCGTATAGCAATAAAAATTTACAATAATCTGTTCATAACACAGATGTTAAGAAAACATCGTGAACAGACCGTTGTCATATCGTTGGCTTGGACATAAAGACGGCGACGGGCTCACCACCTGTCACGTTGTCCCGAAAAAATATCTTCGGTGGAAGGTGGGTCGAAGGATCTTAATTGTCTAGACGTCTGTCTAACCCTGTATTGGGATTGCGTGAAGATTTTTTATATACTTAGAGACACTACCTTATAAAGGAAAGGCGCAACGCTTATACATCGCCATTCATGACAGAATAATCTTTAATCGGCCATCTCAGTATAACGTAGCAATGGAAAAGACTCAGTGAAGCCAATACCAAGAATTAATTTGTTTACGTGTAGAGACAGAAGGTTATTTCCATTAGTTCCGTAAGATGGATAAAATATTTTATAGTCGGTATTATTATTACAGTCGGTAACTATATTTGCAACGCTCACGTACGATTTATGTCGTTGGCTTGGACATAAAATACGTAGATGGGCTCACCACCTGTCACGTTGTCCTAAAGATATTTATTTTATTTAGTCATTTAAAACTTTATTTGCACACATTATAAAAAAATTACAAAACGGCGGACTTAGTGCCTAAAAGCATTCTCTACCAGTCTACCTTTGGTTTGTGCAGAGAATCTAGTGAAGGGTGCAAAACTCATAATTATAAAATTAAAGGTTTAAGGGAAAAAATCAAAATTATAATAGAATGATAATAAATACAATACACATACATATACATTTACATAACTACTTACATACATACAATAGTATTTTATACATATACACAAATACCCACAATAAATACATACATAATAAATAAATATGATATTTTTATATTATACATACTTGAGAATATTACAATTTCTGAGGTTTTTTTTTTTAATTTTTTATTACTATCAGAAACTACTACTGCTTCGTTAAGTAATATTCCCAGAGTAAACGTTTAAAGATTTCGTATTTGCTTCTTTAATATTTCTGGGTAACATGTTGCAGAGTCTTACTGCATTGGAAGTGAAAGGATTGTAAAGCCCGTGGATCTTTATTGAAGATAATCTTTGGTGGAAGGTGGAAGGAAGACCAAAATTATCAGACCGATGATGGGCGGCAGCGTCTGAGATGTGAGTGGTCTTTTGCTGCGATCGCCAATCCGCTTGCCAAGCGTGGCGAATATGAGAAATCCTCCTTGTGGGTGAGACCTATGTTAACAGGCCTTTATGTATGTATGTAAGTATGTATACAGAGAGAAACTTATACAGAGGACAAAATCCCTATTAGATTATTAATACTAACATAATTATTAAGTTTTATTATTGTTACTAAAGCTTAATGGACCTCTATATTGTCTGTTAATATATCAGATAAATAAATTGTGAATTTCAAAACTGCATTCTAAGCAGCAGCAAATAAATAAAGAAATAAAGATATATCTTCACGCAATTCCCAATACAGGGGTATACAGAGGTCTAGTCTAGACAATTCAGTCCCTTTGACCCACCTTCCACCGAAGATATTTTCGGGACAACGTGACAGGTGGTGAGCCCGTCGCCGTCTTTATGTACAAGCCAACGTTATGATTCGTACATAAGTTTTTGAAAAACCCATTGGTACGAGCCTGCCACCTGGGGATAGAACTCGGGTCTCCTGACTCGAAATTCCAACCACCCAACCACTCGGATATCTTGACTATCGATAGCATATCGCAGCAGCAAATGTTCACCGATATGAAAATGAAATCAAACTGATAATATGCTATTTATCCATAATATGTGTACCAACAAATGAATAATTAAATTCTGTGCAAACGTTAAATCAAAACAAAGACATCTTAATATCCGGCTAATGTATGTTAGAATCTCACCCGGATTATCCTTCCAATCAGTGGGCCTCCAGTCTTCGAACTCCGAACCCTCCGGATCAAAATTCTGGTTCACGAACTCCTGTATATCAGCTTTCGTCGGGGGCATGGGGTGCGACCTGGAATACACGATAAGTGTAACAAATTAGAGAAATATAATAAGGATGCTGTTATCTTTATGTAATGAAACTTAAACCATAAGTCAAAACTAGTCAGTGTCTCGAGTGTACTTATGTTTAGAATTGAATCTTTTTCTCTTGTTTTATCAACTTTTTATATTGATGAATACTTCAATTCTTTTTGAAAATTCCCATAAACACATTCGTGAGTCCACTAGTAACTGCCACCCTCATTATATACTTACACACATACATAACGGCCCTTTAAAATCGACTGCAGGACATAGTCCTCCCCATAGGGAGGATTTGCCATAATCGCCACGCTTGGCAAGCGGATTGGCGATCGCAATAACTGCACTTTGCATCTTAGGTGCTGCGGTCCATCACGATATTATATTGCACAATTCACAAGAATAATATTCAATTATACAATTAAAAGGTTACGATAGCCGAGTTTTTGGGAGATCGAGATTCGAGTTAAGAGACCCGATTTCGATCTCCAGGTGATAGCACTCGCTACCGAGCAACAGACCACTCGCACCTAAGACGTACTGCCCATTTTCGGTCTGATTATTTTGGTCTGATATATTTATAGATGGTTATCCCGCCATCTATGGGTTACCATAACAATATTCAAGGCTGTTTTCCTTAGACGCCTCTTACGACACCCACGGGAAGAAAGAGAGTGACAATATTCTTACACCGTTACCACACGGTACAATATACATTATTACTATTTAATTGTAAGATATCAGCAAATAATAGATTTTAAAAAATCATTTGACACAATTAATTAAATAAAATATTTGTAGTCAAATCAGCAATGGTATCCTTTTGCTACACGTGGAACAATACAATGTGTGCTAAATTATAATATTAACCCACATTTAAAATTTGAGAAATACAACACACAAATTATTTAATGGTATAAAAGAATAACTTGACCATACAACTAAATATAATGTAAATGTTACCTATTCATCATCTGAAAAAAGTGCTCCAATGTAATGTTGGGAGAAAACTTGATCTTCATATCTACAAAGGTCTTCGAGTCATTGTACAGGCCAGCCATCTGCACCGTATGCAATAAGGGTCCATGGCAATAAATCAAACTGAAAAAGAAAAGCACATTCGAAATTTAAAAATACCGCTATTCCTCGGAATCTGAAAACGAAAAATAAATTCGAAATTTAAACATTTTCACTATTCGATGGAATCTGAAAACGAAAAATAAATTCTAAATTTAAATGGTTTCGCATCCGATGGTTATTACACTTAATATTAAATACTGATATATTTTGCCTGCCACTTTGAGTATTTAATCGAATCGAACATTCCGCGGAATCCTTTAATTTTCGAAACTATACAATGGCCTGATTCCCTCTGCAAACCTCCAATTCTACAGATCAAAATACATCAAACAAAATCATGCTCAGTTATCAACCTAAGAAAACGTGAATTTTCCGGCATTAAAGTTACTCTTTACTTACTTCTTCACTTAACGACGTATAAGAGTTCACTGGAGGACATGCTCTCCCAAAGAAGGGTTTGCCATTATCCCAACGCTTGGCAAGCAGATCTATAGCTAGCCAATGGCATTTTCTAGCCTTTCCCCTTATAAGACTCACGGAAAGAAATGGGGTGGTATAATCTTAGCCATAACCACGCGGCGTAAATGATGTGTTAGCTAAATAAAATTAAGCTTCGACGTACTCTATCTCATTCTCTCACAGGCTACATCCTATAGATGTATCTCTTTTTAATGTCACTGTAGCAATATTAGTCACGATAGCCGAGTGGTTGGGTGGTCTGAATTTCGAGTTAATAGACCCGTGTTCCCCAGGTGGCAGGCTCGTAACGATGGGTTTTTCAAAAACTTATGTACGAATTATATCGTTGGCTTGGACATGAAGACGGCGACGGGCTCAGCACCTGTCACGTTGTCCCGAAAATATCTTCGGAGGAAGGTGGGTCGAAGGGACTTAATTGTCTAGACTAGACCTCTGTCTACCCCTGTATTGGAAATTGCGTGAAGATATTAATTTAATTATTTTATTTATCTTTTTAATTTCAGTAAAGGCTAAGTATTTACAGTCTCATGCTGAAACCACACGGTATGCAAATTATTAATTTTACCTCAACATTCGCAGATACTCGCGACTCTAGACACGAATCAGACAATGGGTTCGTGCGATGTTTGTACTATTGACATTTATACAAATATAACCGCTACTCGATACCGTTAAAGGTGACAATTGCTTGTACTTGCGACAGATATCGCAATAACCGGTTTGATCTAGTTCTCTGTCAGGTTATTGCCACAGAGAAGGAAGAAACGTAAAGTACGTACAAAGAACGCATGTGTAACGAATCTCTGTGTCGCGATTATTTTCTTAATTCTGTCTTTAAATAAAACATCTGGAATTTCAGCGAAATAAACTATGCTTACATTTTTAAGACACGTATCAATTATAGATATTACACAGTACAAATAACGTTCACACTATATCCTACCCCTTTTCGGGAGAGTCCTAAAATGTTATCTTCATTGGTTTTCATTTCAGAGATTTCGTGATTTATCAGTCTATTAAGTTTATTCTCTTTTATATTAAATGAAGATTGTATAAATATCAAAAG
The DNA here is from genome assembly GCA_029286605.1 of Sericinus montela. Taxonomy (NCBI): domain Eukaryota; kingdom Metazoa; phylum Arthropoda; class Insecta; order Lepidoptera; family Papilionidae; genus Sericinus; species Sericinus montela. The sequence goes on from JAGSMR010000002.1 coordinate 6,574,132, forward strand.
TATCTAAGTAAATAAACACCTTGACTTTAATATACTAAACGGACTTGTCTAGTAAAAATTTAAATTTATACAATACCGCAAACGAGAATATTCTAAGTTTATCCAGATAGTAGTAATTTTGAAGAAAATTAGTTTTCATTACTTTTCATTACATTAGTTTTCATTACATTGCTTTAAATTAACAATAAGTCAACCACACAATATTTTTCTTCAAAAAAATATCATATCACAGAGTTCACGCCTATATATACACATACGTATAAACTAAATATATATATATATATATATATATATATATATATATATATATATATATATATATATATATATATATATATATATATATATATATATATATATATATATATATATATATATATATATATATATATATATATATATATATTTAAAGTAGCGAGAGCATATTAACCTCATAAACAAGTTTGTTGATAAATTTGGCACGTTATTATATAACACGCAGACAGACAGACAGCAACATTAGGAGAGCTCTATGCTCATATAAATAGCTAACATCTACAGGTGTCCGCGCGGGACAAGGTCGCCAGCGGTTACGTTTCCGGTTACAACCATTAGCGTACGCAACGACCAGGCTCCTATTATATCTTCACGCAATTACCCGTACCGGGGTAGGCAGAGGTCTAGACAATTCAGTCCTTTCAACCCACATTTCACCGGAGCTTATTTTTGGACAATGTGACAGAACTTGTCGCCATATCCAAGCCAAGGATATACAAAAGTTTTGAAAAACTCATACGTAAATAAATAAATAAATACATGTATAGATAGGGACAACATCACATACATTGCTCCGATCCCAATGTAAGATGCTAAAGCACTTGAGGTATGGGAATCGGAACCAACGAAGGCACCACAAACACCCAGACCCGAGAAAATGTAGAAAAAGTGATTTTTCTACATAGACCCGACCTGGAATCGAACCCGGGACCTCGAGATGGCGACACCTTGAAAACCGGTGTTTACGCCACTCGTCCACGGAGGTCGTCAATTTATTATTATGACATCTACAGAACAAACCTCACACGTCTACAATCGTGTGTCATATGTTGTTTATGTGTTGACATTGGTCCTGTCATCGGTGTAACTGTGTGTGCGTATGCCTGTGTGCACGTATACGTTCATGTGTGCGTAGGTAATGTAGGAAACATCTCGGTGCCAAATGATTCTGACATTGAGTTAGATGTATTAGTACTTAGACGTCCCTTTATGCAACTATCCGTATGTCTCAGTCAATAGCCATCGCAATTAGAATCTTGATACTTGGGAATGGGACATGACAAGAGGGGCTGGTAAACTGGGCAGGCATCACACGACTTCAGCCCATAATATTGTGGAGTAATTATCATAAAAGTCACGATAGCCGAGTGGTTGGGTTGTCGGAATTTCGAGCCAAGGACCCGAGTTCGATCCCCAAGTGGCAGGCTCGTACCAATGGGTTTTTCAAAAACTTATGTACGAATTATATCATTGCCCTAGACATAAAGACGGCAACGTGCTCATATCATCATTGTCAGACTAAACGTCTGTCTACCCTTGTATTGGGAATTGCGTGAAGATATTTGTTAATTTATTTTAAATAATAAATAAATAAATATCTTCATTTTACCTAGGGATCGAACTCAGGTCTCTCAACTTGAAATTCCGACCACGCCTACCACTCGGCTACCGTAAGATCATACATTGATTGCATAAATCATTATATTCATTAAATAATCATTATTCATATAAATTCAAAAGTAATAATTAATTATTCATATAGTGCAGAGAAATATTATGTCCCTCGAGTTACTTTTTTGCGCATCTGCCTGCCATGTTAGAGTAACGAGAGTGTGAATTAATGTAGGTTTGTTATAAGAATGTTAATAGTGATGAATTCGCATAAATCGTGGCAAGTTTAAACAGGAAGTGAGGTAACTTATAATTGTACATCGATTGCTGGCTATATGTTAACTACCTCCGTGTACCAAGGTTTGTTTCCAAGACGGGTCAATGTGAACAAAACACTTTAAATTTTCACAGACAATTTTCTATATTGTCCTAGGTCTGGGAGTTTGCGGTATGTTCGTTGTTTCTGATTCCATAACTTAAGGGCTTCAGCTACTCACTTTGGGATCTCACTTTGGATAAGGGCTACACACTTTGGGATCGGAACAATGTATGTTATGTTGTCCCTATCTATTTATTTCTTCATATTTATGAAAAGGAAAACTGCACGAGTGTGAGAAGTGACGTCAAAATATAATCACAGCAGAGTTAGAAGTACATGGCGACCTATGGCATGCATTGCTAGACGTAGAGGCATCAGAAGCGCGCATATCTAGGCATTTGGCATTTCTGTTTCACGTAACGTGTATTCCATACCTAATACGATAATTCGCAAGAGTGGCATGCAAAGAATTACAGGAAGTTGATGGATTAGGTAGCTCAGAGCTGAACTCTTGCAACAAATATCAAGGACAAAGTTCGAATTCGGAATGTAGGTAATGCGAAGGTTACCTATAATAACTTTGCTTAACCATAAAGATTAGCCAAAAAAGGCGACACCATAGTATAGAATAGTTATCATAAAGCATACCATCAAGAGCAGAATATAAAATGTTATCTGTATATAGTAATTTAACGATATATTAGAACGCCATTAAACGAGGCATTAAGTTCCGGCATTAAGACATGCATCGGCTTAGAATATGCCAGCCCCTTTCTTCACGTGGGTATCATAAGAGGCGACTAAGAGAAAATATCAATGGCTACCGACATATAGCGGTACAACCGTCTTAATAAAAAAATAAGCCGAAATAAGCAGACCGATGACAGGCAACAACGTCTAAGGTGCAAGATATCGGCAATCAGCTAGCAGAGCGTCGCGATTCGGACAAACTGGGACAGGCCTATATCTACATACATACATAACGGCCTATTATGTCCACTGCAGGACATAGGCCTCTTCCATAGATAGACACGCAATTCCCAATACAGCGGTAGACAGAGGTCAAGTCTAGACAATTAAGTCCCTTTTTGTCCCACCTTCCACCGAAGATATTTTCGGGACAACGTGACAGGTGGTGAGCCCGTCGCCGTCTTTATGTCCAAGCCAACGATGAAATTCGTACATAAGTTTTTTGAAAAACTCATTGGTACTGCCACCTGGGGATCGAACTCGGGTCTCTCGACGCGAAATTCTGACCACCCAACAACTCGGCTATCGTGACTTATTCCATAGATAGGATTTACCATAATCGCCACGCTTGGCGATCGCGGTTCCTGACCACGCGCACCTCAGACGCTGCTCTGCCCATCTTCAATCTGATTACTTTGGTATTATATTTGTTTTAGAGATGGTTATCCCGTCATCTATCGGTTGCCATAACGATATTCAATACTGTGTCCCTTAGTCGCCTCTTACGAAACCCACGGGTAGAAAGGGAGTGGCAATATTCTTACACCGTTACCACACGGTACGGCCTATGTCTTTAAAAGTGGTAGAGCCACGCATCAGACCGGGGAAGTACCACGACCTCACAGAATACCGGCGTGAAGTAGAAGTCTAACAAACTTCTGCGTTTCGTCTGGTGAGTGCAGGTAACCGGTGGCCCACACACACCCCACCACCATTTCTGGGGGGGGAGGACATCGTAAGGGAGGCAACGCACCTGTTATGCCTTTCGTATTGCGGGTGTTCATGGGCGGCGGTAATCACTTACCATCACATGAGCCACCTGCTCGTTTGCCTCCCTTTTCTATAAAAAAAATGTCTAGTCATGGACTATATGAATAGATGGATAGACCTAAACTGACAAAATGGTCTACTGTTGGACTACTGGTCATAGCTCAATATAACCTCATGCTAGCTTTGAATAGAATCCACCTCTGGCACTCACAAAGCATACAGTTTGCGAAAAGTTGTTTAAAAACATGACTTGGCAACAATTTTAATTTATTGTATTTGCAATCTTTTTGCTATTTGTCAGTAAAAAAAACTGGTATAACTGGCAACCACGAAACCTGTCGGAAATTAAAAAAAAAAGCGACCTTGGAATCTCACATCTCTCAAGCATATACAATTACCTACTTACATAAATCATTTAATATCTGTCTCGTTGTACGTCTAGTTCAATTTTGTTCGTCGAGATTGAAGAACAGCTGTTCGGATTTGACAGAAATTTGGAATAAATCACAGTAACTAAGCACAGTAACTCTACCTCCGAAGCTAAAAATTGCAATTTTAATACCGGTAGAGATAAAACATTTTGGTAGATGAATAAGAATTTTCAAACAAACTTCGATGTTTATTTATCTGTGTGGGAATATTTATTTTATCACTGTATTTTTGGGTTCACTTATTCTTAGAATACACCTATCTAGATAATCTTGTAACATAAATACTATCTAAATAGAAAATAGTGACGAAATCGTTAACAGTTGATTCCAAAATAACAAAATGTATATTATTCATAATTATTACCCTTTTAAGTTTCATTCTAAGTCGTGCAAACAGTTCAAATAGAATTCAGTAAAACTTACCTATCACAAGTCGGTGGCAGATTACTCCGATCCGCCGCTACCAGCGTCACCAGCACGGCAAATAAATAATACACCTTCATTGTCGAACAGTCAATGGCACTTCACTACACTAACTTAACTAATATCACTCGAAATAAATTATTTATAAATAGAGGAACAAGAGATTTCACTAACTAAAGCTAGATCACTCCGAAAGTTTGGTGGACTTTGGTTTCTCTGCTTGATAATGTTAAGGTCCAAAGTTACGTGTTCAAGTAAGTGCTGAGTATTTTAAAAGGTTTCCTCCTGAACAGTTGGCTGGTCATCTTGGGTGCTATTGCTGCGGTTTGAGGACCTCCTTGAACGGCACTCGGGTGCCGAAATTCATCTGTAACAAAGAAAGTTAATAGTAGAAAAACAAATTGCTATTTATTTATCTTCACGCGTATGTAGCCCTATCCTGTCAAGCCGCGCGTTGCGCGAACAGGCGCGTGCGCGGCGGTATGTGAGCGAGAACTCATTCCACTCACCCTGATGAAGGACCTCCGATAGGTCCGAAACTAGTCGGTACCTACACCGGTTACTATAACGTGAGTTTAGCCGTAGAGTTAGGGAATAAAAGTCATAAGAGAGATTGTCTTGACAATGAAGTTTCACCGATCCACTTCTCACCGAAGTTTATTTCTGGCAACGTGAGAGGTGGTAAGCCTATCGCCGTGATAGTGTCCGAGCCAATTACCAAGCCAAGGTACTATATACTCACACACGAGAAGATAATTATTTATTATATATTCATATATACATATAGGCATCTATATCAAAAGTTAGCCCCTAGCGATTCGAACACGCAACCCGTTTCTTTGAAGGCAGGCTCACATCCTTTCGAGCTATCGAGTAGTCGAGGAATGCTATTATAATATCCCCTTTGTAGTAAGCCAACAATAGAAGACGCTACGCTATAGCTACTTCCATACTTCTCAGCCGATCTACTTTCATGTTACTTGCTAATAGATGGCGCTGCGTCGTGGCAACAATGGACGTCTTCAGCTAGTTCATTATAACTATGTTATGGACAATTGAAACAAATGAATTTTAGACGACGGAAGTTGTTTAGGTATTGAAATTGATGACGTGAAAGCGATCATTGCGTTTAATACCTATTCTCTATTAAGTCACATCTGCTTTATAATGTATTTGTTGTATGTACGCAGTAGTATCATTTTTGTATGCATTATCTTAAAAAAAATTGTCTAAAAAATGAAAAAAATTTAGGGTCGGACCACCCTTAACATATAGGGGAATAACAAATAGATGTTGTCCGATTCGCAGACCTAAACGACATGCACACAAAATTTCACGAAAATCGGTCGAGTCATTTCGGAGGAGCTTAATTACAAACACCGTGACACGTGAATTTTATATATCAGATATCTAATAGACTTTTTAGTTAATCGAACAGAATTTTTTTTTTTATAGAAAAGGGAGGCAAACGAGCAGGTGGCTCACGTGATGGTAAGTGATTACCGCCGCCCGTGAACACCCTCAATACCAGAGGCATAGCAGATGCGTTGCAGGCTTTGGAGTGCCCCCCCCCCCCACACAATTGGGGGTGGGGGGTTGGTTGGGCACCGGTTAACTGCACTCACCAGACGAAACGCAGAAATTTGTTAGACTTCTACTTCACGCCGGTATTCTGTGAGGTCGGGGTACTTCCCCGGTCGAGACGGCCCATTCATGCAACCACAAAAGCTGATGCGTGGCTCTACAACTGTTAAAACGTCAAAAAGTGTTTGTATATAATCTCAACGAACGGGGAAGTAGATACGAGCGAGCGTCTCAGTTTGTGTTACATACGTGACGTGTAAAGTTTAGAAAGCACTGGCCAAGGTTAGCACGAAGGTAGTACAATCATCCAATTGATACGCGAGAGGCAATTGGGTCGCCGTCGACGGATGCTCGCACTTTGCCTTCCTATGTGTGAGTGAATCCAGAATTTTCCCAAAGGATGATACGCGAAGGAATTTTGGTACTGTTTGTGTACTACTCATGATATGGCCTTCTCAAGGTGATCGTTGTCTGAAAGCAAGCAATACTTGAGTATTTTGGTGTTATGGGATGGGTAAGGGTTGTTCTTTTGGTATTTTTATCTCCACGCATTGCCGGGGAAGACAGTGGTCTAGGCAATAAAGTTCTTTCGGAAGACATATTTTTTTGGTACAATGTGACAGTTGGTGAGCGCTTCGCCATCTTTATGTAACCAAATCAACGACATAAATCGTAAATAAGTTTTGGAAAAACCCATGTGTCCTACTAGCCTGCCACCTGGGGACCGAACTCGGGTGTCTTGACACGAATTCCGATCACTCAAGCACTCAGCTATCGTGACTTCGATAAAAAATAAATAAATTAAACTTTCAAAATGCCTGCAAAATACGTCCTCCATTAGAAATACCCATCACTGAAATGCATAAAAAATGCACATTTAATTTTATGCACAATATAGTCTGACTTTTGGCATCCGGGGACGAGTGGCGTACACACGGGTTTTTATGGGATCGCCAGCTCCATAGTCCCGGAGTCCAGAGCTCCATAGTCAGCTCTTTATTTCCACATTGCCAAGGGTTTTGTTTGTGATATCTTCGTTGTTTCCCATTCCATAAAAAAACTGCTTTCGCTACTTACTTTGGGATCAGAGCAATGACTACTGCCCCTATCTATTTAATTAATTACATTTAAATTTTAATGTAAATTATAAATAATGGACGCGTCGACTTCAAATGTCGTCTAAAATGTAAATAATACGTTAGCGAATTCTCAATTGGCACATGACGAGAACATAAATAGAACAATTAGACTATAGCGTCAGTGGAGAGACAGAAACTGACCACGTGAGAGCCACTCCCACTTACACTAATGACACATAAGCTAGGGTTGACACCCATTTAAATATTATTATTAATAACTATTCGCTTCTTTCAAATTACGTAAAGTCACAAAGTTCGAGTGGTTGGGTGGTCGGAATTCAGAGTCAAGAGACCCGAGTTCGGTCCCCAGGTAGCAGGCTCGTACCAATGGGTGTTACAAAACTTATGTACGAATTATATCGTTAGCTTGGATATTAAGACGACGACAGGCTCACCACCTGTCACGTTGTCCCGAAAATATGTTCGGTGGAAGGTGGGTCAAAGGGACTTAATTGTCTAGACTAGACCTCTGTCTACCTGTTCGGTGGAAGGTGGGTCAAAGGGACTTAATTGTCTAGACTAGACCTCTGTCTACCCCTGTATTGGGAATTGCGTGAAGATATTTATATTTATTTATATTATTTATTATTGTTATTGTATGCTGCAACGATACAATAATACTGCCTTCCTCCCGGGGATCAAACACGGGTCTCCTGATTCAAATATAAACGCGACGATCACGCCTCTTGGTATCGCATGAGACGAGTAAAGAGAAGTATAAAATTGCCATTAGCTACCGACAGATGGTGGAATGACACCTCAAAAAATATCAGACCAAGATTCAGCCGGGCAACGTCTTAAGTTCATAATGTTATTGTTCTAGTATAATATAAAATGAAATAAATATCTTAATGCAATTTCCAATACAGGGGTAGACAGAGGTCTAGTCTAGACATTTAAGTCCCTTTGACCCACCTTCCACCGAATATATTATCGGGACAACGTGTAACTATAACCTACCAACGTATAGTCAACGATATAATTCGTACATAAGTTTTTGGAAACCTCTTTGGTACGAGCCTGCCACCTGAGGATCGAACTCGAATCTATTGACTCGTAATTCTGGACATGCAAACACTCGGCTATGGTGACTTCTAATTTATTATTATTTTATCTAATGCGTAAAAATCGATTTCGTAGATTTTCTAGAAGTTTCGTTTTATTAAAAAGCGGACATAAAATACTAAATGCTCATAAATATCTAGATATTCGTCTATCATCATCCCCGCCTAACATTCGAGATTCTCCTTCGCTCGTATCTGGTACAACGATTGCCAATCTCCCTGCTATATTTTATGATTACAGCAAAACCTCTCTGAGCGGCCGATACATACGCAAACACTTTTACATTATATATGTATGTTTGTATGTTTAAATTACAAGCTCAATATACCGTAGAGATCGCAATAACATTCAAAATAGAACAAATGCGCATAGCGTAGACGAAGACGTGAGTTTAGTCACGTGAGCGTACACCCACGGCCCAAAGGCGCAGCACAGATTTGTGCACAGGGTTGACCCTAAAGCAAATGCAATCTTACCATCCCATATATTATTGATCGTTGTGTCGGGTTTGAATACTGAAACAGTTACAGGCTCCAGTCACTTTATCCAAAATAAAGTGATATTTGGGTCAACAGGACTCAATTGTCTATAACTCAGTCTAGTCAGTATCGGGAATATGCGTGAAGACAAAAAGGTCACGATATCCGAGTGATTGTGTGATCAGAAACCTAATCGAAAGACCCGAGTTCGATAGTAGAGTAGGCAGGTATCAATAGGTTGTTATCAAAACTTACGCAAGATTTATATCGTTGGCTTGGACGTAAAGACGTCGACAGGGCACGACCTGTCATATCGTCCCCAAAAACTGTCTTCGGTGAAAAGTGTGTCGAAAGGACTAAACTGTCTAGACCTCTGTCTACCCCAGTGTTGGGAACGGCGTGAAGATATTTTTTTTCTTTGATTAAAAAATCTTATTTTTTAGTAAAGACTACTACGTAGTAAATACTATTATTTGACGTTCCGTGGACACGTTTCTGTCAAAATAGTCGAAGACGTGACTTTAGTCACGTGTGCTGTGCACACACGGCCTACAGCCACAGCGCAGATTAGTGGTCAGGGTTGACACTAAAGCAAATGCAATCTTGAAATAAATTGTTTAACCTAGACCTCTGTGGTAGTCTAGAATGAGGAAATACGTGAATGTAAAAAAATGTAATTGAATACACACAGAGGTCTAGACAATTAAGTCTTTCGCCTATCTTCTACTGAAGACATTTTTTGGTACTGTCGCCGTCTTTATGTCCAAGCCAACGATATTGGTACCCATTGGAACGAGCCTGCCACCTAGGGATCGAACTGGGGACTCTTGACTTTAATTCCGATCAGACAAGCGCTCGGCTATCGTGAATATTTGAAATGCAGAAAATATATATAGTTTCATGTATGAATATATTTGTGGTGAGAGTTTATCTGTATTATTCGAAGCAGTGAGAATGAATACTTACAAATAAATTAATATTACAAGAAATAACAATAAGCAATACAAAATAAAGAAAACATTTTTCCTCATGAGAACACACGAACAATTGGCGTTTCATGTCAAATAGTATTAATTTGCACATTATAATTTATTGGCTTATTCAAATAACATTCTTTACAGTAGTTATTTACATATCTTCACGCATTTTCCTAACACTGGGGTAGACAGATCACTTGACAATTAAAACCCTCGACTAACCTTTCACTGATGCATGTTAAGGACTACGTTCAAGTGGTTAGCCCAAAAATATTACCAGAATCAGATTATTTCGCGACAACCCTATGGATAAAGTGCAAATGGCGTGCGTGCACTGGCTCACGGCTCACGTGAGCGATTCACTTTCTAACGCAGTCACATCCCTAAAATATAAAAATTAGGTATTAAAGGTGAATATGCAACATTATTTCTATCATATATGTCTAACATACAACGACGGGAGATAAGATGCTGCCATAAAAGTACTTAGGCAAAGAATAAATTCTAAAAAAAATATTTTCACGCTTTTCCCAATTCTGGGGTAGACAAAGGTCCCTTCGACCCCACCTTTCAACGAAGAGATTTATTCAGACAACGTGGCAGAAAGTGAGGCTGTCGCCTTAATATCAATGCCAACGATATAAATCATACATAAGTTTTTTAAAAAAAACTCATGGGTACGAGCCTACCGCCTGGGGATCGAACTCGAGTCTCTCGACTCATATTCCGAACACCCAACCCCTAAGCTATCGTGACTCTAGAATAAATACTACGAATAAATGCTACGTAATTTAAATTACGATAGTGCTATGAGTACTGTAATTGTTCTACTTAATTTAGAGGTGTGACCTGGTGACGTATACGGTGTACGTAAATTATAAATAATCCTTGTGTTCATTGGTTAATAAATATGGTGTGATCTTTTAAAATGTTAGACATTCACGGCATTTTGGCATTTCGCCTAATAAATAAGTTATAGGAAAAAGAGAGTTATATTTCTCGATTTATATTCTCGATTTGAGTCCGATTATTTTAAGCTGCGGTTAACGAAGTTGTGAATGGTCAACAACTCTTGTTTATACTTTCAAATGGTAGCTCTTTTTTAATATAGCGAATAACAGCACGGCATCTCTGTGATACATATTTAAATCGGTGAATTATGATAATTTTTGAGGACTCGATAGCTGAGTGAGTAGTGAAACCTTCGAAGTAAGGTTTATGGGTTCAAATGCCATGCAGTATAAATACTAATGTTCATTTTTGTAATGAACATTAGTATTTATACTGGATGGTACATGAGTATTTATAATGGATACGTATAATAATATATAATCATAGATGTATAAGATTTATAAGAATTTATATCCATGTAAACATATAAATATGTAAGTGTATATCTTGGACATTAATAAATACATACATAAACGAAGCAAAACCACCAAGAAGGCAGAACTACATACATACATACATTACGGCCTAAGGTCCACTGCATTATGTAGGCTTCTCCCATAGGGAGGATTTGCGAGGCGAGCGCAGTACCAGACCTCTCGCACCTCAGACGATGTTGCTGCCCATCTTCGGTCTGATTATTTTGATCTGATAATTTAAGAGATGGTTATCCCGCTATCGGTTTCCATAATGTTATTCTAGGCTTTTCCATCAGTCGCCTCTTACGACACCCACGGAAAGATAGGGAGTGGCGGAAGGCGGAACTATTTATTTTCATATATTTATTAGTAACTGACTCCGTTTCCCGATAATTTACCCCAAAACGTGTCACTAATACACGTGCTAGCTCTACGCGCCTAACGCACCACTAGCTACGTAATTTTTTTTCTATTAGTGCATTTGTAAAGCTTCAAAGTTACGTTCCATTACTTGATTGGCCTCGCGCTTGACCTTGAATCGATGTCAAGTTATTCAACTCACTCGATATGAGAGCATAGCAAACAATTTCTCTTGTGTTAACTTCGATTCGAGATCGACGAGCTCGATTAAATATTTACTACACTGTATTTAATTAGATACGCTATCAAGATGTTACGTGGGTACTATGTTATAATAATGCTGGCAGGTTGGTAGGTGGATATAAAAAAATAAATTTATTTTTCTTAATTTTTAGGCTCATTTTAAATAGAGAAACAAACTATTATGTTTATGTAGGTTTAAAGTTATGCATGGGATCTCTTACTCTAAATCAGATCCCAATTTCATAAAAAGATGTTTCAACTTATGTTTCAGCGCTTGGTGAGTCCATACTCACACAGCAAATTCCGAGCCAGTTTATTTTATTATATTTTTTAAACTTGCTGTTACTGTTATATATGAACTATTTGTGCTGAATAAATATTTTACTATTCTATGTTAAATTAAACTGAAATTGATTTGGGATCGTATTATGAGATATATAAAAATAAATTAATATGTTTTTTTTTTTTTCATGATACTTTAAATATTAATGATTTGCATAGTCCAAATTTCCTCGTCGATATGTATAAGATACAAGTTAAACATGACCACGCTCCGCAGTCGTTTACCAAAATTAATAAAAATAGAATTCTTTGAACAATGGAATGAATGTAGTATATATTATTTTCTAAACCAAATGTCCATGGCAACCTTATTGAAGCAAATAATAATCTTCGAAGAAAGCAACGTAAACATTATCTATGATCAATGGCATTCTATCTAGCAATGGCAAGCCATAAAAAAATATTAAATGCTGCATTTAAAAGAAAACCTGTTCCCGTGGGGACTTCTAAAATCAAAGTTTGCACCAACTATTGGGTAAAAATGCAGTAACCTTTCAAAATTTCAAATCAGTTATCCAGAAACATACGGATGTTTATTTGTTTGTATAGATTACAGAAGATGACGGTGTCAAATATTTCGAGAAATCGTTTTTGAAGCCAAAACAAACAGTGGAATAACTGAAACATATCAATATTTTCCATTGACGAGACAGTGTGAATATCTTCAGCTCAATTAAATGGTCAAAATTAAACTCATCAAAGAAAGCAAGCGTCTAAATTAGAATAGAGTGCCAGTAATCTATAAATATATTGTAGCGGACGATCTGCTGCAGGAATAGGGGATCTACCCATCAGGTCGGGTGATCTGGGGATGATGTCTCCTCCACCACTGCGCTATCGGTACTCGTGTATGTGCCGATCGTAAGAACTTCGATAGCGGCGCAGTTATTTTCCACTAGAACTGGGATTTTGAGTGAGATTGAGAGATTTTACGGACAGCTGTACACATCGTCGCTAAAACCACACACGAGTAAGAGTGGCGATACAAGAGCCCAAGTTATACGACACTTTTCCGATGACATCCCGGAAGTCAGTCTGAGCGAGATTAGAATGGCTCTCAAACAGCTCAAAAACGGCAAGGGACCGGGTGGGGATGGAATTACTGCTGATCTTCTGAAAGCGGGTGGAAAGTGATACGATACTTGTGGTCCTTCAGAAGCTCTTCAATTCCGTCACCCAAGAAGGTGCTACACCGAAAGCTTGGAGTAAGAGCGTGGTTGTCCTGTTCTTCAAGAAAGGGGATAACTGCCTATTGAAGAACTATAGACCAATAGCGCTACTAAGCCGCGTCTACGTATTGTTTTCGAGAGTCATTACGAACCGTCTGGCAAGCAGACTTGACAACTTCCAGCCTCCCGAACAAGCCGGGTTCCGAAAAGGCTTCAGTAAATAATAAATATATTGTGTCCAGATTGTACAGAAGACAGAAGAATACAATCTACCACTATGTCTGACGTATGTGGACTATGAAAAAGCCTTTGATTCTGTCGAAATTTGGGCGGTGTTTCAGGCTCTTCAGCGATGTTAGATAGTCTATAGGTATATCGAAGTGTTGAAATGCTTATACGATGAGGCTACGATGTGTATCCGAGTACAGGACCAGAGCATGAAACCTATCCAATTGCAGAAAGGTGTAAGACAGGGAGACGGCATATCCCCGAAACTCTTCACCGCTATGTTGGAAGATGTTACTTAACTTAGTTTATAGATGAAGTTAAACTTCACCACGGCTTCGAAATTACAATGCCGTTCAGGTTTCTCGGGTCGTGCATATATTTTTATTCACAAAATAGTATACTATTATATGCGATCATCTCCGTAGACGAGTGGCGTGCACACCAGTTTTCATTCTGCCGTCAGCTCGGAGGTCCCGGGTTCGATTCCCGGTCGTGTCAATGCAGAAAACACTTTTTCTACATTTTCTCGGCTCTAGCTTTTTGTGTACCTTCATTGTTTCTGATACTATAATACAAGTGCATAAGCTTACTTTGGAATCAGAGCAATGTATCTCATGATGTCCATACTTATGTACGTGTGTATGTATGTATTAATTTAATAGATAATAAATTCACATTAAAACCGAACTCCTATCGGAAAGGTGAAAGTACGAAGACCCAGCGTACGTTCTTTAGAGATAATTAATATATCCATTCCCAATCGAAACGGTAGGTGTGTCTGTGTATGGGGATCATTTTGATAAGAAAACATAAACATCCTTGCGAGTAGCTACTTGCGAGAGTTCTTGCCACAAAGAGGAATATTCCGCTTGTAATTTGATAACGCTTCCTTTGTGACTGAGTTCGAAATAGGAAAGTAGAGTTCAATCACAATGTTTAAACGTGATGGTGATTGTTGTGAAGTAGCAGCAATGGTTGACTTGCAATAAAGCCTTCTCTCAAATATTTAATAGAGTTTAGAGCTGGAGAACGTCCACCACGCTGCTCTTCTAGTCTGTGTTGGCGACTTCACACGTCCTCCGAATAATATTTTCTTTATTATTTGTCAGACGGGCAGGTTTCCTCGCGATGTTTTGCTTTGCCTATGAGTTCATGGTAACTTTAGCATTTAACATTTAAGTAGATTTTTACTCAATGAGAACGAGACGCGCTCAAGGCTCCATCACCTGCAGCCATCACCTACAACTATGTAGGAGGGGTGCTGACTTGCGCTCAAGGTGCTCGCACGTTCAGCGCAAAAATCGGTTACGTCAGTCACCTGCGAGCACGCTGAAATCGGTCGGGATACGATACTAGATTTTTACTTCATCAAAACATATTTGGCATTTGTAATGTGGCATTTGTATTTTGTCTTCTCTATTGTCTGGGGAAGCCAAAATAGTGGCAAATTTATATTTGCACGTTATTTATGAACTGTATATGTATATTATTTGTTTTTTGTTCATCTCTAGTATATTTACGGAGATGGCATAGAAAAACAATTTTAGGGGATCGAACCTACGTCTAAAGTAAGAGTCCTGGCCACTAGGCTACCACGTCTTCCTTATCGTTATAATTGATCTAAAAACTGAGCTGCTAAAAACTGACCTATGACGTAACCATAGCAACCTATTTTACAACATAAAGTTTCTATAATTGTATTGTATTATATTGTTTTAACATGCGCGGCATGCACGTACAAAATATTGTAAAGATCAATGACATTGAGCCCGAGTAGAATGCACACAAACGAGTGATCTTTGTAAAAACTATTAATTTCAACTACTACCACTGGCCTTTTTACGACCAATGCCAAATATAAACTATAAGACAGTCAAGTAGTCATGATATCCGAGTGGTTGGGTGATCGGAATGCAAGTCTATAGACCTGAGTTCTAATGCCAAATGGTGGGCTCGTACCAATGACATTTTTTATCAAAACTTATATAAGGTAAACACGCATCAATACGGCGACAGGCTCACAACCTGTCACGTTCTGTCAGAGAGAGATTTTACCGATGACACCTCGTTACAGTCACGATTGCTGAGTGGTTGGGTGGTCGGAATTTCGAGTCAAGAGACCCGAGTTCGACCCTCAAGTGGCCGTACCAATGCGTTTTTCTAAAAACTTATATACGAAGTATATCGTTGGCCTGGACATAAAGACGGCGACGGGCTCATTGTCCCGAAAATATCTTCGGTGGAAGGTGGGTCGAAGGGACTTAAATGTTCTAGACTAGACCTCTGTCTACCCCTTTATTGGGAATTGCGTGAAGATATTTATATTTATTTTTATTTTACACGTCGTTACGCTCGGCAACATCCGCAACAACAGAGGAATGAAGACATCTTTTGGGACGGAAACAGGCTCACTGTTTTCGTCTTTATGTCCAAGCCAACGATATAAATCGTAAATAAGTTTTCATAAACCCTATAGTAGTCTGTCACCAGGAAATTGAACTTGGGTCTCTTGACCTCAGTTCCCATCACCCAACACGGCTATCATGATTTATTCGTTATGAAATTTATATTTCGCGAGAGGCTGGCTTCGTTATCGCTTAAGATCTTTACGATTAGAGCTACGTGGCTCTATTTACGATCAACACATCTCGAATATATAATAAGAGGAAAATTCTCTTAACAACACACTCTATATACGTATTTATTTAAATTCGAACTGTCTGCGATTGCCGTATGGTACAAGATCACCCTTTTGTCCCGTGAGAGATATAAACATGACAAAATTTACCAGACTAAAATTCAGAATACCTGTGACGGGCAGCAGCGTTTAGGTGCAAGGTATGGTACTGGTTGTCATGCGATTATAGCAAACCCTCCCTTACGAGAATAGCCTACATCCCTTTACAGCCCATAGCCTTTTGTAGGTCGTTAAATTAGTAGATGCAGATTGTACAGAATCTATGTGGCAAACTTTTGGGAGAGGCATATGTTCAGCAGTGGACTTTAGATAGGGTCTAATAATGATGATGATGAGTAAGTTAAGTTATTATTAGTGACTTCACGTAATTATCCATACTGGGATAGGCAGACGTCTAGACAATCAAGTCCTGTCGACAGTGTCCAAGCTAACGATACAATTACATACACACACACACATACATACATTACATGTTGCATTATTAAACATTAATATTAAAATATAAACCTCCGTTATTCGAGTACTAACATTCATATTAATTACACAAATATTTACCCCTAGCGCAATTCGAACTGGCAACCCTTAGTTTCGAAAACAATGTCATTACCGACTGTGCTATTGGGTCGATAAAAAAGGAAATTCATTAGTTTGATAATACAAAATCCTATTTCCAGCCTCCCTTTAACGTCTATGATATATGCAAGTATAGGAAAGCACGACAGCAATAATAAATAAATTAACTAATTCATTAATAAGTAAATAAATAAAAAACAAAATACAAACAAACAAACAAACATACATAGATAGGGACAACATCTTATAGATTGTTCTGTTGACAAATTAAGTTAAGCTGCTTTCTTTATATAATATAACGAATAATATATAAAGAAAGCAAAGCAAAATATATTATATATACAACGAATAAAAAGTCACGATAGTCGAGTGGTTGGGTGGTCGAAACTTTGAGTCGAAAGACCCGAGTTCGATCGCCAGGTGGAAAAACTTAAGTACGAATTATGTAGTTGGCTTGGACATAAAGACGACGACAGGCTCACCACCTGTCACGTTGTCCCGAAAATATCTTCGGTGGAAGGTGGGAGGAAGGGACTTAATTATTTAGACTAGACCTCTGTCTACCCCTGTATTGGAAATGGCGTGAAGATATTTATTTATTTATTATTTAAAAACAACGAATGTACCACAAACATTCTGAACCGAGATGAAAGTGTTTTCTATATTGACCCGACATCATGAAAACCGGTGCATACGTCACTCTTCCACGTAGGCTGTCGATGTTCTGCGCAATGAGGAAGCAATAAGGTAATTAAAGGATAATGAAGCTTGATATGATGCTAATAGTAATGAAGGAAGATTCTCTGATTGGGAAAAGGATAGTGTCAGTATAGATATACTTGTATACATGTATACCTAGATGTGCGTGATGAAGGAAATGATGAATTTGAAAGAAGCGAAAGAGGTAATGATCGAGACACGATCTGTTCTCTCTGGCTACCCCATCATGGGATATACGAAGATATTTATTTATTTAGATTTAGATATTTATTTAGGTTTACTTATATATCTAGCGGGTTTAGTTTAGTCATGCTATTTAATTATCATTAAGACGAGAGGCATTATAGATGAAAATCCTTGTAACAGTGTTGCTAAGGTAAGGTTACTTCTTTCACTCAACGAAACTCGGGATTAATCATCTCTATTTCCCGACCGTATTCTGCTAGGCTCCTATAACATAGAGACAAAGTCGACGAAAGCAAAAGCTGTTAATTTATTTTTAAAGAAAAATAATACTCGGAATACCAAATAACTTTGACTAACTGGAGTAGTTAATAATCGAATGGATGGCTCGAACCTGCGACGTGACGTTTTGCAAGTCGCAGCCTAAGCAATTACGCTACTGCTGCTAAAAACTGTCACTTGGCGTACTATGACGAGAAAAATCTATCAAACATGAAATTAAAACGAAGCACCACATCACGTCAAGCATCACTCTCTGTCACGTCTACAGATAACGGATTCGCTTATCTTTCACTAATCACGCCATTGACTCGACTAGACATTATTTCGCAATAAACTCATCAGTTGATGGTTCATTCTGCACAGTTTTATGGTTCTGTACAACTAAAGATAAAATAAAAACCCTAATGTACAATTAATAAAGATGAATATTTTGGTTATTACAATTTATCACATTTTCAACGCAAGAAAAAAACGCATGAGGGAATTAAAGTTTCTAACTAATTCAATCTTACAGAGTTATACAGACTTACATGTTTCAAATATCAAAATGGTATGACGATAGGCGCACTACCTGTCACGTAGGCCCAAACAGCATTCGGTGAGAAGTGGGTCGAAAGATTACTTAATCGTCTTAGACCTTTGCCTATCCCAGTCTGGTGACATTGCGTGAAGATATGAAGAAGAGAAACTACATTACCGTAAGTTACTATCAACCTATAATCTACAACCTTCTTAATTATAATTGGTGAATTATAAACATGGGGCATAGAATAACATTCAACCTAGATGACACTGGCTCTTTATTTTTCGATTCAAAATACTCCTGATAGGATAAAGATGGTCCTAACGATAATTAGAAGAAGGAAGAAACCACCTGGTACATACTAAAAGTAACTACGATACCAGAATAAAGTTTTTCTTACCGTTCCTTCTCCGTTAGAGGAACCTCATTGCGAAACCGTGGTTGTATAAAAAATTACTATCGGTAGATGTAATGTATGTTAGTTATCGATGCAGCAATATCATCAAATATTTTTTTATAATAAACATAGCATATTTGCGCAGGAATATGGCAAGAGTGCTTCAAGTTTAGAGACTCGTGCGGCGCGCAACGTAGAACTCGATTCCCTTCCGCCACTAATAAATTCTCGTACACTGGAACGTTCGCAGTATAAAAGGATCATCTTGACAGTGGTTTGCAAATTGCTCTAATTCAATCTAATTTTCCTGTTATTGTCGTCTACCTACACGAATTCCCGTCTCCGACTGACGGACAAATGGTGATATTGTATTTATATATAGAATGTACTTCAATGTAAGTGATATTTCGGGGTTTAAAGAGAACAGTTACAAATTTATGGCTTCGTATATGTATGTCACTAGCTAACCCGCGTAACGTCGACTCTGAGGTCCCGGGTTCTATTCCCGGTCGGGTCAGTATAGGACACAATTTTTCTGTATTTTCTCGGGTTTGGGTGCTTGTGGTACCTTCGTTGTTTCCAATTCTATAATTCATGTGATGTTGCCCTTATCTATATATGTATTTATACATATTTCGACACACAAACAGATCTGGATTTCTTCGGGTAATTCCTTAAACACGGAGTGAATTCCGTAGATAAGTAAAAATAAAAATAAATAAAGTGAAAAAGGAATACGCATATGATACGAATGGGCACACCAATAAGCTTTTTAGTATATCTACTCTGTCTTTTCGTCTGTGATCATCCATCCGTTGGATTAGTTAGATTGCTAGTTAAATTTTCGAAGAAGACTGATAAGTCCAACAAACTTTTGCGTTTCGTCTTAAACATATAGTAGAGTTGCATATTACGGCATGGACATCATAAATTGTTATTTTAACACTTACTTATCTTCACGCACAATTCCCGACGGGGTAGCCAGAGAGAACAGATCACCAAGTGTCACGATCCTTACATACCTCTTTCGCTCCTTTCAGATTCATTATCTTTTTCATACATGCGTATCCGAGTAGTCTAGACCATACCCTGTTTGCACACATGGTCTTCGAAAGTTAGTCTAGGCCTACCTCGACACATTTTAATATTTCGACACCTTTTAACTTTCGCGCTATATATTTTCTTCACCATTCGGTCTTCACTCATTCGCTCAACGTGCCTAATCCATCGAAGCGCGCCCTTGTCTATTTTTACCTTATCAATTTGTGCAG
Organism: Sericinus montela; assembly: GCA_029286605.1. Lineage (NCBI taxonomy): Eukaryota > Metazoa > Arthropoda > Insecta > Lepidoptera > Papilionidae > Sericinus > Sericinus montela. The sequence continues at coordinate 6,594,292 of JAGSMR010000002.1, forward strand.
AGTTGTTATTTCGATAAATATAGTTTTTGCAGTTACTTAATGGCAACTGGAGAACAGGGATATCTCCCGCATGCATTATTCGCCATAATCGCCAAGCTCGGCAAGCGGATTACCGATCAGAATACCTCGCATCTTTGTCGCTGCTCGGCACCGGTCTCCTTAGTTTTGATCTGATGTTACGAGATGATTATACTGACATCTGATGAATGCTACTACTATTTTCGAGGTCTTAAGTGTTTTACTGTTTTTAAAGACCACTTGTTTTTTAAATGGTGATCACACTATTGAAACTATGGGCAACGAAAGAGAATTTTATTTGCCACTTGCAATCCTCCACGTATCCTGGCGCGTAATTGCATCAAACCTTTAATTTATAGAAATAAACAAAAACAAAACACTACACTAATCTAAGCAAAATTTATTGACAACAGAATAATGAATCGATACTTCACTCTTCATTCAATTGTAATACAGACCTAAAAACAACGAAGCAAAGTGATGTCTTATACAATCACACAAGACTACAATTCATGCTCCCTAGTAGCCATTTGTATAGATCCGTATGATTTACACATTTGTTGTCCACAAAGTTCTTCGAATAAGTCCACTTTTATATGTACCGGATGAATCCTGTTGTTGCATTCGTCTGACACGTGGAAAAACACCATGGTCTGAACAGCTTGTTGACGCTAATTCGCACGTATGTGCAGACATAATTTATAGCGGAACAGAAAAATTTTGGTAAATAAACGTTGGTAGCGTAAATATTTGGAATTGCCGCGAATTCTGTTCACTTTTTAATTTAATGTTAGACAAAGACTAAAATTATAATGGATAGTGTAGGCGTGGAATGTGCCTCGGTTAAAATTATGTAGTTATGCAATTTGTGCAGAGTTGTTATTTTGATAAATATAGTTTTTGCAGTTACTTAATGGCAACTGCAGAACATTGATATCTCCCGCATGCATTATTCGCCATAATCGCCAAGCTTGGTATGCGGATTACCGATCAGAATACCTCGCATCTTTGTCGCTGCTCGGCACCGGTCTCCTTAGTTTTGATCTGATATGTTACGAGATGATTATACTGACATCTGAAGATTGCTACTACTATTTTCGAGGTCTTAAGTGTTATTCTTCTTTTAAAGACGACGTGTTTTTTAAATGGTGATCACACTATTGAAACTGCTGGTAATGAAAGAGAATTTTATTTGCCACTTGCAATCTTCCACGTATCCTGGCGCGTAAATGCATCAAACATTTTAATTTATAGAACTAAACAAAATAAAACACAGCAAAATTTACAAAAGAATAATGAATCGAGACTTCACTCTTCATTCAATTGTAAAACAGACCTAAAAACAACGAAGCAAAGTGATGTCTTATACAATCACACTAGACTACAATTCATGCTCCCGAGTAGACATTTGTATTGATCCGTGCGATTTAAACATTTGTTGTCCACAAACTTCTTCGAATTAGTCCACATTTATATGTACCAGATGAATACTGTTGTTGCATTTGTCTGACACGTGGAAAACACCAGGGTTTGAATAACTTGTTGACGCTAATTCGCACGTATGTGTAGGTACAGACAAAATTTATAGCGGAACAGAAAAATTTTGGGTAAACAAATGTTGGTAGCGAATCTCATAAAATACGTACCTACATAAATATTTGGAATTGCCGTCAATTCAGTTTACTTTTTAATTCAATGTGAGAAAAAGGTTAGAATTATAATGGATAGTATACGCGTGGAATGTGCCTCGGTTAAAATTATTTAGTTATTCTAATTGTAGTTACTTCAGATATTTCTGTATATACCAATTAGTTAGTTTTGAATTTTTTAATAATTAATATTGGATTTAACATGAATAATATAATGTCTAAAATACTAGAGGCCTGTGTTCATAAGCTAATTTCTGAGTTTCTCATAAGTCATAACCTATTGAATGTTTTTCAATCTGGGTTCCGTCCAGGTCACAGTACTACCACTGCTTTAATTAAGGTCACCGATGACATAAGAAAAGCCATGGATGAACAGAAGCTAACTGTGATAGTTCTTGTTGACTTTTCTAATGCTTTTAACACAGTTGACCACGACATCCTAATTTCCTTGCTGAAGTATCTGAGGTTTTCTTCCCCTGTCTTAGATTGGTTTTCATCATAGGATGAAGATAGCTTCGCGGCTGCCGGCAGTCAGTTCGTGTAGGACAACAGTTCTCTTCCTGGGCTGATATTGGATGCGGTGTGCCGCAAGGCGGTATTCTTTCTCCAATTTTGTTTTCTTTATTTATAAACTCCATTACTTCAGTTGTCAATTGGTCGTACCATCTGTATGCTGACGATCTCCAACTTTATGTGCAAACTAGTGTTAATGAACTTAACAATAATATTAATAACGATACCCTTGAAGCCATATGTAACTGGTCTAATAGATATGAGATTACGGTAAATCCCGGTAAATTCAAGACAATGATCGTAGGTAGCACAAAGAAGATGGCCAAGGTCGATTATGGTAGCATTATTTACAGCAGTACATTATAATGGAACAATCATTCCATTTTCAAGCTCCGTAAAAAACCTCGGCCTGCATATAGATCAGTGTATGACCTGGGAGACACAAATTGCTGAGATCTCTCGTAAAGTTATTGCCACTCTGCGTTGCCTTTACCGTTTTAACAATTTTATACCTTGTAAAACCATACTTATGCTTGTTTATACTCTTATCTTACCCATAATTGATTATGCAGATGTGTGCTACCCGGAACTAACACAAAACCTTCTCGATAAGTTGGAGCGCCTGCTTAACAATTGCATTCGTTACATTTTCGGTTTACGTAAGTATAACCATGTTTCTTCGTATCTTTCTAAGCTTAAATGGCTTACTATTCGTCAAAGGCGTAGCTCCAGAATTCTGTTAACATTATATTCTATTTTAACAGATCCTAATTCACCGTCCTATTTAAAGGATAACTTTAAAAATCTCCATTCAACTCTTTTACGAGAACCTCGTTCACTAAACAGATTAAAGCTTCATATCCCGCAGCATTGTACGGGCTTCTTCAGTTCTTCTTTCACAGTCAAGGCTATACTCCTCTGGAACGCTCTTCCTGATGACGTCAAGGCTGCTCCCAATAAACCATCGTTTAAAAGATCACTTAAAAAATATTTAATGGATAACACTATCTGAAGAATGTAACTTTCTCCTTATTATTTTCTGTATCGTGTATTTCATCTGATTTATACTTATTTTATATGTATGTATGTATTTATATTTGTATGTATCATGGTATAGACATGAGTATGGTTGTGTATGTATATTCATATATCTTTGTTATTATATATACATGTTTATGTTATTTATAGTATATTATGTATGGTAAAATTTTATAGCCTCATTAATATGTTTTTTTTTAAATGCACCTGCCACTTAATTTTTCCTCATCAAGTTAGGTTGGTAAAGAATGCCATATAGCATTAAGTCCGCCTATTGTTACATATTTTTAAATAAGGTGTAAACAATAAAGCATAAATAAATAAATAACAGTATTCTTTATAATTTGGATTTTGTTTTGCTCTAACATAAAAGTCACGATAGCAAGTGGTCGGGTGGTCGGAATTTTGAGTCAAGAGCCCTAAGCTCGTACCAATGGGTTTTTTAAAAACTTATGCACGAGTTATATCGATGGTTTGGACATAAAGAGGGCGACGGTTTCACCACCTGTCGCGTTGTCCTAAAAATATCTTCGGTGGAAGGTGGGTCAAAGGCACATAATTGTCTAGACTAAACCTCTGTCTACCCCTGTATTTGGAATTGCGTGAAGATAATTATTATTATTATTTCTAATATAAAAAGATAATCCACTTACTGGTGAAACATAATTAGATTTGTTCTAAAATAATGTTGCTTTATAAAAAAAACATGACTCCTTATAACTTTAAACGAGCCAATCTTGCATAGATATATAAAATTAAAAGCAATATACGTCCTTATGGTAATCCTTAATAAATAGATTAATAAAATAAACGAATTGCAGCTTAATAATGTATGTATAGATCGTGTTTTACATTCCTAATTCATCTATATATATGTCATCACAGAAATAAAATTCGTTTACAAAGAAAGCAAATAAACAACTTCGTATTAAAAATTTATAATAGCGCCATCTATTTTACATCATGCGAAGCTTTTTTATTTCGGGAATATGATGACAAATAATACATCAGCGAATACTCACCATTAAAAACTTGTGGCCACAGATTAAACACACAAGCCAATTTCTCGACAACGAACAAATCACAACTAATCACTATATATTATTAAATCGAATTATATAGTATAACAGAAGACAAAAGATAAGATATGACTGATCACAGATAACTAACGGATTATCGCATCCATCAACGTTCGCGATAAACTTGCAACTTCAGCTAATGGATGAGAGATTGGCAAATTACGTAATGACTGATTAGTAATTAAGTAAAGTAAGTAATAGTAGATAAAAGTCACGATAGCCGAGTGGTAGGGCCGGAACTTCGACTCGTGACAATGGGTTTTTTCAAAAGCAGGCAGGCTCGTACCAATGGGTTTTTTCAAAAAATTATCGTTGGCTTGGACATTTCGACGACGACGGGCTCACTACCTGTCACGTTGTCTGTGTGGAAGGAGGATCAAAAGGACTTAGTTGTATAAACTAGACCTCTGTTTACCCCTGTATTGGGAATTGCGTGAAGATATTTATTTATTTTATTTTACTTGATACGGTAAGATTATAGCCAAATTAAACAAAATCTAAAATTGTTGCGTATGTGTTATTCTGATGTATAAGCTATATCACTGTAAAGTTTCATCAAATCCTTTCTGTAGTTTTTGCGTAAAAGAGTAATAAACATCTACGAATCCTCACAAAATTTCGTAAAGTAGGATAGGATAATTCATAGATATTATCTATCGAACGTTTATGTCGCCATGGGGCAACGGTGTAAGAAAATATAATCCGTTTTCTTGGAAAGCTACTTTTCTATATTGTCTCTGGTCTGGTTGTAGTGTCACCGTTGTTTCCGATTCCATAACACCAGTGACTACTTACTTTGAGACCAAAGACTACTATATACTTGGGACAAATTGTATGTGTTATTGTCTTTATGTCGAAGCCAACGATATAATTATAAGTATATAAGTATCAAGTAAGGCCCATAAACAAATGTGACTCGGAAAAAGATACGTGGATCAGTTGGTACAACATCGAAGTGAAAACATTAAATTTTAGCAGTGTCGTAGTGGTCTTTTGGGTCATTGTCACATTGGGTATATAAACAAAAATGAACAATTTGCCGACACCTTCAAGGTTGTTTATAAGAGAGCATTCCTCAAAAAGAAGTTTGTTGGCAGTTTACAAAAATGTAGATGCTTTTTTTTATAGAAGGGGAGGCCGTGAACATCTGCAATACCGGAGGAATAGCGGATGCGTTGCTTTTATATAACAATAAAATATAAATATACTACATGTATTTCTTTAAAGACAGACAAAGAAATAAAATAAAATGATTGACAGAGGTCCAGACAATCAAGTACTTTCGACTCACCTTTCACCGAAGATATTTTGGGACAACGTGACAAGTAGTCACGTTGTCCCGAAGCTTGTTGTTCAAACTAACTATATTATTCGGTCTACTACCTGGAGATCGAACTTGGGTCTTTTGACTTGAATTCCGATAACCCAAACACTCGGCAATTAATCTCTATTTTAATTTCAAGAAATTTTCTCTTAACCGCCTCTTTCAACAAGCAGGGGAAGCGAGATGATTGTTAGTTCTCAGGCTGAAACTACCCGGAATTATGGTGTTATCTTATGGTTTCATATTCATGCATTTTCCTAATACTAGGGTAGTCAATAGGCCCTAAAATAGTCTTTACGATCCTATTTTCACTGACGTACAACGTAACAGGTGATGAGCCAGTTGCAGTCTAAGTTGTGGCGACATCCATGTCTCCGTATTGAAACCTGGCTAGTGAAAAACAATTCAGGAAACACGTCGACATTCTACATCGCACTATAGAAGTTAGTACAATTAGACGCATATAAAAAAGTACCACAACAAGACAAAACGTCCTCACCAGGTCACGAACATCGGACCTGGCGAGTAGCTATCATTTTCTTACAACACTTCACCCACCAAAGTGCCTAAGCCAACAATTTAAATCGTACATAAATTTCGAATATTTCGGAATCCTTATTCCTAGATCGAACTCTGGTCTCGTGTGTCGAATCCGATCATCGAACCACTTATTCATTGTACTTACTTTTCATAAAAACACATTCATATACAGCAACGAAAGAATCATTTTCACACAGACGATCCGTCAATGAAAGATTAAACGAGTTTTTTAAGAATATGAAATTTTAAGCCAGTCTGCTGGCTGACGTCACGTGGGCACAGTAGCTTTCATCATTATCATCATATCAGCCTATCAGAAGTCCACCGCTGAACATAGGCCTCACCCAAATATTGCCACGTAGAGCGGTGCAGTGCCATTTCTTATTATTCGTCAGTACCTTGACTCGAAAAATAACAGATGTCGGAACATTATCACAGTATAATAAATAAAAAAAACCTCATGCCATTCCCAACCTTTTCGACCCACCTCTCACAAAAGATATTTATTGTGTGACAAAGAGACAGGTGGCGAGCCTGTCACCATCTTTATTTTCAAGACAATAATATAAGTCGTATATAAGTTTTTGTAAAAACCAATAAGTATGAACATGCTATCGTGACTTTTTTTAATGAATCCATACATACGTAAAACCTAATAGTATAGTTGGTAGCGACACTAGCTTCGAAGCTATGGGTGGCGGGTTCAAATCCCGCTAGGACCAATTTGGGTGAGGAATATGAATGTTTGTACTTTCATAGATGTTTATATGTATACATAAATCTTTATATATAAAATTCCCGTTCCATAATGTTAGTTACCTTACTCCTCCGAAACGGCTCAACCGATTCTCATGAAATTTTGTGTGCATATTGGGTAGGTCTGAGAATCGGACAACATCTATTTTTCACCCTCCCTAAATGTTAAGGGTAGTCCACCCCTAATTTTTTTTATTTTGTTATGATATAACATTAAAAATACATACAATCCAAAATGTTTACCCCTCTACTATCAACCCCTATTTTTTATATGGCAAAACAACGTTTGCGGGGCCAGCTAGTACCTATATAAACATCTGTTTAAGAGTACTGTAACGTTCGCTTCGACACTCAGACGGTGACAAGCTTACCCCCTGTCACGTTGTCCTAAATAAGTTTTGGTGAAAAATGGGTCGAAAGGACCTCTATCTACCACAACTCTGGGACAATGCGTGAAGAAAAAATATACGTAACGGTCTTTAAAGAACACTGCAGGACATAGGACTCTCCCGTAAGTCCCAGAAAGTTTTGCATTATTGGCAAGTCAAAATGACGATCACGGTACCAGAACTTAGACTCTGCTGCCCGTCTCCAGTCTGTTCTCTGGTATTTATCGAGAAGGTTATCCTGTCATCAATCAGTAGCTAATAACATTTTTGAAGCTTCTACCTTAGTCGGCTTTTATGACACCCGAGGTATGAAAGGGAATGGTCAAATGTTATGCTTAAACCACACGGCAATTAAACTATGTTTACGACCTCCGTGAATGAGTGTCGTACGCCACGGTTTATGGTGTCACCAGATCTTAGGTCCCGTTTGATTCCCGGTCGGATCAATGGAGAAAATATATTTTTTACATTTTCTAGGGTCCGGATGTTTGTTGTTTCTGATCAAGTGCTTAAAGTAAAGCAACTTTTTTTAAATTAATAGAACGGTTTTCAGATTTTATCGCGTTTTTTAATTAGTTTTAAGCAACTTACTTTGGGATCAGAGCAATGTATGTGTTGTTGTCTATTTATGTATGTGTTCAATGTATGTACTGATTAATATTCTGTATATACGAGTATTTCATGTTCAAATTTAATAAATCGCTACCTGGCAACACAGGGTTTAGGTGGTCACAAAATAAAGAAAGAAATAATGTTAATTCGATGCCAAAAAAACAACAGTTATAACACATAATACACACAATTTTAATGCATTGATGGTAGATTTATAGCAACGGAAGGTAGCTATCATTAAAAATATAAAAAATAAAATTAATGATACCTCCCAATTATTTAGAAAAACACAGTTATTTGCTCAAAAATAGACTTAAGCTAAGTGAATAACGTTCATTAGTGAGAATTTTATTTTGTGATCAGAAAAAGGAAAATGTTTACCTATTCAACGTCTCATCAAGATTTGATTTCCGCGTCTTTTACTTAAACAATACTTTTAGTTTAAGTTTTAGTAGGGTTGCCACATTTTTTTTATAAATGCTAAGAAATATCAATTTAGGGGAAGAAAAGATTAGTAAAAGTATTAGTATAGTCTAAATAATAATAAAGTCACGATAGCCGAGTGGTTGGGTGGTTGGAATTTCGAGTCAAGAGACCTGAGTTCGATCCCCAGATGACAGGCTCGTACCAATGGTTTTTTCAAAAACCTTTTGTGCGAATGTGTCTTATGTGGCTTGGACATAAAGACGGCGACGGGCTCACCACCTTTCACCTGTAAATATATATATATATATATATATATATATATATATATATATATATATATATATATATATATATATATATATATATATATATATATATATATATATATATATATATATATATATATATATATATATATATATATATATATATATATATATATATGTATATGTATATGTATATATATATATATATATATATATATATATATATATATATATATATATATATATATATATATATATATATATATATATATATATATATATATATATATATAGTGTACTTGTAGTTGGCAACCCTAACTCCGAACTACTGTGCTACATTGACTAATGTAATGAAACTCAATGGCAAAACATTCAATCAGAGCACACAATTTACACGTAAGTTCACAGTAATTATTAATAGGTATCTACATTTTTTTAAATTTATTATATAACGATAAGTCGATTTTATAACTAAAAAATATTAATATATATTTCATATAAATATTAAGTCATGTCAGCCAAGTGGTTGAGTGGAACTTCGAGTCAAGAGACCCGAGTTCGATCCCATGTGGCAGACTCGTACCAATGGATTTTTCTAAAAACTTATTTACGAATTATAACGTTGGCTTGGACATATAGAAGGCGACGGTCTCACCATCTGTCACGTTGTCCCGAAAATATCTTCGGTGGAAGGTGGATCGAAGGGACTCAATCGTCTCAATTGTCTGGACTAGACCTCTTTCTACCCCTGTTTTGGGAATTGTGTGAAGATATTTTAATTATATAATTATGTTACAAATTACGTAAAGTCATCCCAAGAATCAAGATTAATTAGTATGCTGTTATAAGTTTTTGGTTAAATCCTGTAAAATTTGCGTTTTTGTCAGTACTACTTTGAAGCCTTAAAAGCTGATTTGGCAGGTTGATTAGCAATAGCAACATTAGTCGTTGACTTTAACCAGAATTGTTTCAGGATATTTCACGATTGAGCTTTTTTTAAAACTTTCAGTTTTGTAACAATTACTTAGGCAGCCACGAAAAAAGACACGATAGCCTAGTGATTGGGTGGTGGGAATTTCGAGTCGAGAGACCCGAGTTCGATCCCCTGGTGGCAGGCTCGTTCCAATAGGTTTTTCAAAAACTTATGTACTACTGAACTTCGCTATCGCTGGCTTGGACATAAAGACGGCGACGGGATAATAAATATCATAGATGTAAGGTGTGTTAAAGGGACCTAATTATCTGGACCAGACCTCTGGCTACTTTTGTATTGGGAATAGCGTGAAAATATGTAAATGTTTGAGATAAAATAAATAAATATATATATATATATATATATATATATATATATATATATATATATATATATATATATATATATATATATATATATATATATATATATATATATATATATATATATATATATATATATATATATATATATATATATATATATATACATATACATATATATATATATATATATATATATATATATATATATATATATATATATATATATATATATATATATATATATATATATATATATATATATATATATATTTATTTTATCTCAAACATTCCCCATTTCACCTTATTCTGACCACAAAAACCCATCGATATTTTCGGGATAACGTAACGAATTGGTTGTCCGTCGCGCCCGTCTTTGTGCCCAAGCCGGCGATGGCGAGCAGTGAGCTACGCCAGGTTTCTTTGAAAACCCATTGGTTCGGACGCCAGCTCTGTCGAGGCTCAAAGTCTCGGTAACCTGACTTCGAAAATAATTGTTACAAGGCTGAGGGATTTAAAAGCTCTGTCGTGGCTAATCGCAAACAATTCTGGTTAAAAATCGGCGATGTTGCTATTGCTCGGCTCTGTAAATATCACAGGCTGAAATGGCTGCGATGCACAGGTTTTGCAAGTTAAACCGAAACTTATGCCGGCATGCGAATTAATCAACAGTAAGCCGTATCTATGTTAGTTGGTATCAATGTTACGATAAGGTTGACATTCCTTTAAATATTACAAAACATCCTATTGGTTAAAATTGATTTAGAAAAAGATACACAGAAATTGCCTAACTCAACATCTCGCGCGGATAATGGTATCCTCACTAATACAAACCACCAAACCATCACCTAATGGTGATAAACTGGGATATTAAATGTACTTAACAAAATCAAAGATGAACATGTAATAAGAACAAACTATCAATTAATTATGCACGTAAGAAAATGAAATGAATCGATAAAATTTATACAATGGATAACAAAAAAGCATTTGACAGTTCTGCACGTTACTATTATTACGAAATAAAAGAGAAAAAGCTATAAAAAATCATCGCCAGGCGTTTCAAGGTAACGTCACTTTTTTAAATTAACAATCTTACAATATACAGTTCAAGTTCATTTGAAGGTCGTCAGTTTTAATCCCATTTTCACAAGGAACAACTTTGGGACCACAGTTGTTAATTGACTATAAAAGTTACCACGCTTCGTATTGAAACAATCGCGTGTAATTAGCATTGACCACCGAGTTCCTCTTATACTCTGATAATAAGCTGATCTATATAAAAAAAGTTTACAAGTACAAAAAGGATTGATCTCACGATACATACATTTAACACTGTAAAGAATACAATAGCACCGGATGATGAGTGTTAGAATATACACAAGTCTAAATTGACACGGACGGAAATATTTCTATTGCTAATCAACCTGCCAAATCAGCTTTTAAGGCTTCAAAGTAGTACTGACAAATACGCAAATTTTACAGGATTTAAACCAAAACTTATGCCAGCATACTAATTAATCTTGATTCTGGGATGACTTCTTTATGTAATTTGTAACATAATTATATAATTAAAATATCTTCACACAATTCCCAAAACAGGGGTAGAAAGAGGTCTAGTCCAGACAATTGAGACGATTGAGTCCTTCGATCCACCTTCCACCGAAGATATTTTCGGGACAACGACAGATGGTGAGACCGTCGCCTTCTATATGTCCAAGCCAACGTTATAATTCGTAAATAAGCTTTGTGAAAATCCATTGGTACGAGTCTGCCACATGACTGAACTCGGTCTCTTGACTGAAGTTCCACTCAACCACTTGGCTGACATGACTTAATATTTATATGAAATATATATTAAAATTTTTAGTTATAAAATCGACTTATCGTTATATAATAATAATATATATATATATGTATATATATATATATATATATACATATATATATATATATATATGTATATATATATATGTATATATATATATACATATATATATATATATATACATATATATACATATATATATATACATATACATATATATATATATATATATATATATATATATATATATATATATATATATATATATATATATATATATATATATATATATATATATATATATACATATATATATATATATATATATATATATATATATATATATATATATATATATATATATATATATATATATATATATATATATATATATATATATATATATATATATATATATATATATATATATATATATATATATATATATATATATATATATATATATATATATATATATATATTTACAGGTGAAAGGTGGTGAGCCTGTCGCCGTCTTTATGTCCAAGCCAGCGATAGCGAAGTTCAGTAGTACATAAGTTTCTTGAAAAACCCATTGGAACGAGACTGCCATCTGGGGATCGAACTCGGGTCTCTCGACTCGAAATTCCGACCACCCAATCACTAGGCTATCGTGTCTTTTTTCGTGGCTACCTAAGTAATTGTAACAAAACTGAAAGTTTTAAAAAGCTCAATCGTGAAATATCCTGAAACAATTCTGGTTAAAGTCAACGACTAATGTTGCTATTGCTAATCAACCTGCCAAATCAGCTTTTAAGGCTTCAAAGTAGTACTGACAAAAACGCAAATTTTACAGGATTTAAACCAAAAACTTATAACAGCATACTAATTAATCTTGATTCTTGGATGACTTTACGTAATTTGTACATAATTATATAATTAAAATATCTTCACACACAATTCCCAAAACAGGGGTAGAAAGAGGTCTAGTCCAGACAATTGAGACGATTGAGTCCTTCGATCCACCTTCCACCGAATATTTTCGGACAACGTGACAGGTGGTGAGCCCGTCGCCGTCTTTATGTCCAAGCCAACGTTATAATTCGTAAATAAGTTTTGAAAAATCCATTACAGGTACGAGGTCTGCCACATGGGATCTCGGGTCTCTTGACTCGAAGTTCCACTCAACCCTTGGCTGACATGACAATATTTACCGAGCCATATATTAAAATTTTTAGTTATAAAATCGACTTATCGTTATATAATAAATTTAAAAAATGTAGATACCTATTAATAATTACTGTGAACTTACGTGTAAATTGTGTGCTCTGATTGAATGTTTTGCCATTGAGTTTCATTACATTAGTCAATATAGCATGCAGTTCTGGAGTTAGTTGCCAAATCACAAGTACACTATATATATATATATATATATATATATATATATATATATATATATATATATATATATATATATATATATATATATATATATATATATATACATATATATATATACATATACATATATATATATATATATATATATATATATATATATATATATATATATATATATATATATATATGTATATATATATATATACATATATATATATATATATATATATATATATATATATATATATATATATATATATATATATATATGTATATATATATATATATATATATTTACAGGTGAAAGGTGGTGAGCCCGTCGCCGTCTTTATGTCCAAGCCAGTATATATATATATATATATATATATATATATATATATATATATATATATATATATATATATATATATATATATATATATATATATATATATATATATATATATATATATATATATATATATATATATATATATATATATATATATGACCACCTGTCACTCTCAATTAAGATGTGCCGGTGTGTTGAAAGGACTTAATATCCTAGACCTCTGTCTATCCCAGTATTGGAAAAATGCGTAAAGATAAATGCAAAATTTGACACATAATTTCTTTAAGAAACCACAGTATTATTATAAGCGCGCATTTTTGCGGTGTTTATTTGTTAACTCCTCACGCTATACCTAATGATTATGGTAACTTAAGTTCTTAATTAACACAGGGTTTGATTTTATCTCAAACATTTACATATTTTCACGCTATTCCCAATACAAAAGTAGCCAGAGGTCTGGTCCAGATAATTAGGTAACCCACCTTACATCGATGATATTTTCGGGATAACGTAACAAGTGGTTATCCCGTCGCCGTCTTTATGCCCAAGCCAGCGATAGCGAAGCTTAGTAGTACATAAGTTTCTTGAAAACCCATTGGAACGAGACTGCCATCTGGGGATCGAACTCGGGTCTCTCGACTCGAAATTCCGACCACCCAATCACTAGGCTATCGTGTCTTTTTTCGTGGCTACCTAAGTAATTGTTACAAAACTGAAAGTTTTAAAAAAAAGCTCTATCGTGAAATATCCTGAAACAATTCTGGTTAAAGTCAACGACTAATGTTGTTATTGCTAATCAACCTGCCAAATCAGCTTTTAAGGCTTCAAAGAAGTACTGACAAATACGCAAATTTTACAGGATTTAAACCAAAAACTTATGCCAGCATACTAATTAATCAACTAATTAAGCCGTATCTATGTTAGTTGGTATCAATGTTACGATAAGGTTGACATTCCTTTAAATATTACAAAACATCCTATTGGTTAAAATTGATTTAGAAAAAAGATACACAGAAATTGCCTAACTCAACATCTCGCGCGGATAATGGTATCCCTCACTAATACAAGCCACCAAACCATCACCTAATGGTGATAAACTGGGATATTAAAGGTACTTAACAAAATCAAAGATGAACATGTAATAAGAACAAACTATCAATTAATTATGCACGTAAGAAAATGAAATGAATCGATAAAATTTATACAATGGATAACAAAAAAGCATTTGACAGTTCTGCACGTTACTATTATTACGAAATAAAAGAGAAAAAGCTATAAAAAATCATCGCCAGGCGTTTCAAGGTAACGTCACTTTTTTAAATTAACAATCTTACAATATACAGTTCAAGTTCATTTGAAGGTCGTCAGTTTTAATCCCATTTTCACAAGGAACAACTTTGGGACCACAGTTTTTAATTAACTATAAAAATCAAAGTTACCACGCTTCGTATTGAAACAATCGCGTGTAATTAGCATTGACCACCGAGTTCCTCTTATACTCTGATAATAAGCTGATCTATATAAAAAAAGTTTACAAGTACAAAAAGGATTGATCTCACGATACATACATTTAACACTGTAAAGAATACAATAGCACCGGATGATGAGTGTTAGAATATACACAAGTCTAAATTGACACGGACGGAAATATTTCTATTGTATTAGGTAACACTTGTAAAAATATATATAAATTTTTTTTACGTTTATCTTTTACAATCACAAATTACTATAATTAGTATACTAATTTATTAAACTTGAAATTAAAATTCTGTGTACTACATACTAGAAATAATCTACCTATGAGGAAATTTTAAACAGAGCAATGTCAATTCTGCAGTCAAGGGCAAAACGTTGTGCCAAAAAGTTTATTTCTGTATGAAGAACAAGTGATACGTAAGAAAATCAGTGTAACAATTCGACACGGATGAAGACTCACCGAGGAATATGGCCAGTTAATTCCAACACAACACAGATGCACAGAATTGCAATTCAAAAGACGAAGCGTTCGCGCAAATAACGTTCAACACGTCCCTACCGTTCGACGGTCAGATAACAACTGAAAACTTATTATTTCACATCGTATAGCAATCCACGCACACATAAAAGACGAATGAAAGTGACGTGTTTGTATTATTCCTTTCGTATGTGTGTTCACTCAACATTACGCCTTGAATGACGCATGGTGATTGCGTTTGCCGATCGTACAGAATTAAAAAGTTTAGGAGGGACAAGGACGGAGTTTTGCAAACTGCAAAGTTTACGTCTCGTGAACAAGAAACAAGTCAGTCATGAAAACTGCTGTTACGTAACGCGAGTTAAATGTTACAGTTGTTATACAGTTAAATAAAGCTTTAACTAAAGCATCCGTCTTATCCGTACCAGTAGATTTTCAATTTTTATTTTAAACTTTTAAGTTTTAGTTTAAAGTAGTAATGAATCGCGTGACAAGACTAAAACATTGGTCATACTTCATTAAAATTATGCATGTTCATAGATGCTGTTACAGTAACGTCATTTTAAAGAACTTTGAAAAATAAGTAATAACGTACAATAATTTTCTCACTCAAGCACTTCATGGGAGAGTGATCAGCTCGAGGTAAAAAAGGAGGAGTTGGCAGTACTAAAATAAGTGAATAAAATTTTCCACAAACGCAGAATTTTCATTATATAAATTCAGTAAACATATTAAGATGCAGATATATCAAAGTGTTCAATCGAGATCCCACGCAATTTGGAATTCGGGAGATCAATAAACGTCAAGCTTGGTAGAATTCATGGGTAGTTGCCAATTTGTGAAAAGATATTTAAGTAAATAAAAACCAAATACGATCATACAAATTGTCACGATATTAATAACCACGATAACCGAGTTGTTGGGTGATCGGAACTCGAGTCAAGGGATCCGAGTTCGATCCCCAAAGGCTCGAACCAATAGTTTTTCAAAAACTTATGTACCTTTTATATCGCAGGCTTGGACATGACGACGGCGTCGGGCTCATCAGCTGTCACGTTGTCCCAAAAATATCCTCGGTGGAAAGTGGGTCGAAAAGACTTAATTGTCTAGACCTCTCGGGAAGAAATTTTTTACTATTATCTTTTTACTATCAATTGATATAGAATTAAAAGCTGATAAGTCCGATTAATACAAATTAAGTTTTGTATCTGTCAGCGGTAATGGGTGCGTCCGCGTATCGCGTTGTGATTGGTCCGTTCATAGTCTTACGATATCGAGTTTACTATTCTGTGCAGTAATGTTAATTAAACAAGCGAAATCTATTTAAATGAATGTGTATTTTAATCGGTTGCAATTAGGTTCAATTTGTTTTATTTCAGGCGTTCGAATGCACGTAATACATGGATAGTAACATAACTTACATAAATAAAAAATATACAATACTAATTTAAAAGATATTAGAGGACCTATTAATGGTTGCTTCTACTATAAGTAAATAAAACCAAATACGATCATACAAATTGTCACGATATTAATAACCACGATAACCGAGTTGTTGGGTGATCGGAACTCGAGTCAAGGGATCCGAGTTCGATCCCCAAAGGCTCGAACCAATAGTTTTTCAAAAACTTATGTACCTTTTATATCGCAGGCTTGGACATGACGACGGCGTCGGGCTCATCAGCTGTCACGTTGTCCCAAAAATATCCTCGGTGGAAAGTGGGTCGAAAAGACTTAATTGTCTAGACCTCTCGGGAAGAAATTTTTTACTATTATCTTTTTACTATCAATTGATATAGAATTAAAAGCTGATAAGTCCGATTAATACAAATTAAGTTTTGTATCTGTCAGCGGTAATGGGTGCGTCCGCGTATCGCGTTGTGATTGGTCCGTTCATAGTCTTACGATATCGAGTTTACTATTCTGTGCAGTAATGTTAATTAAACAAGCGAAATCTATTTAAATGAATGTGTATTTTAATCGGTTGCAATTAGGTTCAATTTGTTTTATTTCAGGCGTTCGAATGCACGTAATACATGGATAGTAACATAACTTACATAAATAAAAAATATACAATACTAATTTAAAAGATATTAGAGGACCTATTAATGGTTGCTTCTACTATAAGTAAAATAAAAAAAGTGAAATTCTCAAAGAAAAAACAACACATTTTAAAAATACATTAAAAAATAAAGTACTCATTATTTATTTACGTTTATACTGCAAATGATAAACACATAAAAGTCTGTAGTCTGTTGTCGGCACAAAGGCAACAACAAACAAAGCGAAGACGGTCGCCAAAGAATTTTAAAATGTTGCAACTCGACAATAGAAATTCTACAACAGTTTTAATAAATAAAAAAAAACAACTATTGTCGAATTTCGACCACTGTAACACTGTAACATGTCATTAGCGTAAATAATTTTTCACAACCGTGTATTGGATTTGAAATAAAAAAGTCATAATAAAATAAATATCTTCACGCCATTCCCAATACAGGGGCAGATAGAGATCTAGTCTAGAAAATTAAGTCCCTTCGACCCACCTTCCACCGAAGATATTTTCGAGACAACGTGACAGGTGGTGAGCCCGTCGCCGTCTTTATGTACAAGCCTTATATCGTTGGCGTACATAAGTTACTTATGGTGAGTACATAAGTTTTTGAAAAACCCATCGGTACGAGCCTGCCACCTGAGGATCGAACACGGGTCTCTTGACTCTAAATTCCGGCTATCGAGACTTCCAAAATGCCATAACGGCTTGGTTTATTGCCATGTATAAGTTCATGTTCAGCTAGATTTGCGACAGCTTGTAATGATCAGTCTAGATTTAATTTTCAAGGTCAAGTTTTCAATCTACATTTCACACGATTTGGAAAAACGAAGCCGATAGCCGGTCTGTAGCGGATTCTAGCTGTAGCCAATGGTAAATAACGTACATGAGTTTTGAATAAACTCATTGACTAGAACTTCTAGGACATCGATCTTCAGTCTTCTGGTTCGAATATCGAGCACTCAGTCACTTGGCTATCGTCACTATAGGAATATCGAACTAAGTTGTTTTAATTACTTTTCTTTAGTAAGGATATGATATCCGCAAACAAGTGAAAGATTTAAAATAATTGAGAGACATTTAAAATGATTGATGAATAATTAATTATCTTCACGCAAAATCCTTGACGGGGTAGCCAGAGTATCTTCAGCCCAGGGGAAAAGCAAAGGATACTATTTGTACCTTAAAAAATCATTTTGCAAGGTCAAATATTTCCAAGCAAAAGCTGCAGCAAACATTTGGTATATATCTTCCAGTTACTTGAAGTTTAATTAACTTGCCGTGAAAAGATGATGGCTCAAACCATAAGAGCATCGTGACCGGCCCATTTTGGAATCCTCTAAAAAATGAGATTGGATAATTATGTAGCAACTGTGTTTTTTTTTCTTTCAGTTCATTTACACGTGTCATTACGCGTACGTAAAATCACGATAGCATTGTGGTTGAATGATCGGAGTTCGAGCTCAGATACTAGAGATCAATCCCAGGAACTACGAGCGTTCCTGGGATTTTTTTCACGGAGGTTTTTTAAAACTTATGTACGATTTTTATCGTTGGCTTAGAGGTAATGACGACGATGGGCTCACCACATTTTTATGATGATAATTTGAATGATTTCAGTTCTTATATCTTCGACTGATCATTAAGGAAACAGCAATTTATCGCACAGATTTAATTCAGCACTCCAGTAGGAACAGGAATTGTGCAATTCTATGCCAACGCTCCCCCTTCCAGTATCTAGTTAACCGATTTAATAGATTTTGTCGATACATAGGTACGCCTCTTGCTAACTTCTTTTTTAAATAAATAAATACATACTTGTACTATAAGAACTTGTACTATGGAATCTGAAACAACGAAGGCATCACAAACACCCATACCCGAGAAAAATGTAAAAGAAAGTTTTATACAGTGATCCGACCAGGAATCGACCCCGGGACGACGGACGCCAATTGTCCAAGGAGGCCGTTTATTACTAACTACGTTAGTGCATAACACCTTTACGAAAAGAATTGTTAATTCAACTTACCACTATTTTCTACTAATAAATACGATGCGATCACTAATTCGGGAACGTTTGAAATTACTAAATTTATTGTTATTATAACTTCACAGTACTTGACGGAGTAGCCAGAGAGAACAGATCGCCAAGTATCAAGATCGTTACCTCTTACGCTTCTTTCAAATTCATCATCCGTTCTAGGTATCCGAGTATTCTTGACCCACCTCTCTTCAAGCAGTTTGTTCAAATGGCTTTGGTAAGAATATACCAACTTCTTTCTTCCCGTGGGTGTTAAAAGAGGTGACTTAGGGAAAAGCCTAATACCATTGGCTACTAAGAGATGGCAGGATCACCACCTTGAAAAGTACCAGACCAAAATTCAGGAGGCCAGAGACGGACAGCACCGCCTGTACAAGATGCCAGGTACTGCGATCGCTAATCCGCTTACCATGCGTGGCGATAATGGCAAACCTCCAAGAATGACCATGGAAGTGTTTATAAGCAAACTGAATAAGCAACTAGCTGAAATAACCCTACATTTTAATACATCGCTGCTAGATTAGCGCCTGGTAAGTTTGGTTCTAGAATAATAATACCATAATCGTCAAAATAAAGACGGCGGCATGCTCATCACCTACCACGTTGTGAAAAAAAATTCTTCGGTCAAAGGTGGGTCAAAGGACTTAATTGTTTAGACCTATATGGGTCCCTAGTATTGAGAGTAGCGTGACGTTCTTTTTTTAATCATCAGTAACTCGTAAGCTGCGCCCAAGCGTCTCACACTCTCTACTTAAACTATAACCATATAATATATGTATGGACCCATTACAGATTAATTCAAAAATGTCATCAATGGAAGGTGGGACGAAGGGACTTAATTATCTAGACTAGACCTCTGTCTACCCCTGTATTGGGAATGGCGTGAAGATACAATCTCTTCCTTTGCCTCTGTCATTTTAAATACATGTAAGCATGAAATTATTACATTTTTAAACGCCACACATTATTTTCCACTCCTAAAACGAGCGTAGCTCACAAACGTCGAGTCACGGTTATACATTCGCAGAATGGGATACGGGAGCAATCAAAAATGATTGCTACTCCATTCGGGCTAAGTTTCAATATCCGCTGTGAACAAACTGACAGTGAATCTGATGTCACATATAGTGGTTGTGCCCCCGCTTTGTGCTACTGTTCAGTTTGCTCATGGTTCAAGTGTCAAGCTTTATGCATCCGAATGTATCATTTACAGAAAATGTATAACACTGCCTAATACCATAGCATATAAATATGTCAAAACCAAAATAGATTTTACTTGTGAATAGACATTATTTATTAAATCTATCAAAGCATTTTATTACGCTTTTATTAGCTTCACCTGTGAGTTTGTATGTTTGTAACCGACTTCTTTGGGCGCGATTTTGACCCACTTTAAACGGCCAGATTTCGTTCAAACTTTGTAGATTTATCGAGGACCGATGACAATACACTAATTTGATAAAAAAAACTAAAAAGTAAAAAATAAATAATGGTTAAGAAACTAAAAAATCACGCTTTTTATAGAAAACTGAACTAAAAAATAGAAAATAAATTTTAATAAATTTATATTAAGAATAGCGTTAAAAATTTCAATAAATATAAATTGATAATAGTGTGAATAAAAAAAAAATTATTTTGAAAAAAGCGTGGGGTGCCACTTAATTGTCTAGACTAGATCTCTGTCTACCCCTGTATTGGGAATTGCTTGAAGATATTTATTTATTTAAATACATAAATTAAATAATTCAGATATGATAAAGAAACCAATTAATATTTTAAACATATTATAATAAAATCGGTACAGCTTATAACTAGCGCCATCTCCCATTGAAACCTGTCGTATTAATTGTTTGAAACGGCACGTGTGCCGGCATGAGTCCATGTAAATACTTACGTCACTGTCGCTTCATAGCAACACAGTGGAAAAAACTCCTGGGTATAGTCTACGTTGGATTATTTATGGGGGTGAGGCTCATTCAACAAAACAAGCATTATAAATAAATAAATTAATAAATATCTTCACGCAATTCCCAATACAGGTCTAGTCTAGACAATTAAGTCCCTTCGACACACCTTCCACCGAAGATATTTTCGGGACAACGTGACAGGTGGTGAGCCCGTCGCCGTCTTTATGTCCAAGCCAACGATATAATTCGTACATGAGTTTTTGAAAAACCCATTGGTACGAGCCTACCACTCTTCTCGAACTCGGGTCTCTTCACTCGATATTCCGACCAACCAACCACCCGGCAATCGTGACTTCTCGTGGTTGGAAACTAGGACTTAATTGGATATTTAACTATGCAATTTATTGATTTTTAAAGCATGTTTATGCTGAACTTTTATGTTATTAAATTATTAACATAAAAGTTATGTTATATTTAACGTTTTATATTGTTATATTAGTTATATTGGATATTTTACGTTTATGTCCGATAATAAGCCACGATAGCCGAGTGGTTGTGTGATCGGAGACCAGAGTACGATCCCCAAATGGCAGGCTCATAGCAATAAATAAATAAATACATATATAGATAGGGACAACATCACATACATTGCTCCGATCCCAGTGTAAGATGCTAAAGCACTTGTGGTATGGGAATCGAAAACAACGAAGGCATCACAAACACCCAGACCCGAGAAAATGTAGAAAAAGTGGTTTTTCTACAGTGACCCGACCGGGAATCGAACCCGGGACCTCGAGATGGCGACACGTTGAAAACCAGTGTTTACGCCACACGTCCACGGAGGTCGTCGGAAGCAATGAGTTTCTTTTTTAAAGTAAAGAACAAGTTATATCGTTGGCTTAGACATAAAGATAGCGACGGACTCATCACCTATAACGTTGTCCCAAAATATGTCTTCGGTGGAAGGGAACGAAAGCGAAGAGACACAAAAACCAAAGACTTAATTGTCTACATCTCTGTCTACTCCTGTATTGGGTATGGCGTGAAGATATTTATTTATTACTTTAATGTTATTACTTAAGTATACAGATTGTATGACCGAATATGAAGATTTATTAATCATGGTTACGGCGTAAGAATTTACACCACCCTCTTTCTTCCTGCAGGTATCGAAAGAGAGAACTAAGGGCCTATGCTCTCTCTTTGTTCCCGTGGGTGTCGAAAGAGAGGACTAACGGCTTATCCCCTCTCTTTCTTCCCGCCTGTGTCGAAAGAGAGGACTAAGGGCCTGTACCTTACCGATAAATGGAGGGATAACCACCTCGAAATATACCAGACCCAAATTCAGCACACCGGTAACCGGTAGCAGCGTCTACCGGTGAGGTGTCTTACGACGATCGTCAATCCGCTCGCCGAGCGAGGCGTTATAGCAAACCTTCTCGTAAGGTTATGTCCTGTGTCCTGTAGTGGATTTTAAAAGATAGACACAATGATGTATCAGGCAAATCAGGCTTCGACACATACTAGTATGGGTAGGTGTATCTATCTGTATTGTGTAGTTATTATTATTATTTGTAAACTGTATGTATCATTCTAATTTTAAATAAGTATCACGGCGTTATTTCTGCAAAAAAACCTTGCTTTCTTTCATTCTTTCAAATCTTTTCACAAGGAAGAGGTCCATGACCTGCAGTGGATTTTAACAGTTCGTTAAAATTATCTGTCACCAGAATATGTATATGATTTGTACCAACAGAATGGCGGTCCAGCAATTTCGCACCGCGTTGACATCATTAAACGTCAAATAATGACGGCAAAGTCATGAATTGCATGTATTTAATGACATTAATTATTACTATATTTTGACGCGTAGACGGGTCGTCTTAAGAGTCATGAGACCTGAGTTCGATCGCCAAGGCACGTACCAATGAGTTTTTTCAAAAACTTATGTACAATTATTTAGAGTTGTCTTAAATATGTCTTCGGTTGAAGGTGGGTCGAAAAGACTTAATTATCTTGACCTCTGCCTACCCCTGTATTGGGAATGGCGTGAAGATAGCTTAATTCAAGTTATAAATAAATATCCTCACGCAATTCCCAAGTCAAGCACCATTCCGACATAGGTGTAGGTCATCTACACAATTAGTGTATCTCGTTTGGCATCCAGCTCGTTATGGAAACAGAAACAAATAAGTTAATATCCTGTCGATACCATGAGGTATACGCCACTCGTCCACAGGGGTAGTTAAATTCAATTATAAGGAAGATTGGTAGTTTGTTTATTTTTTTCACAATACCAATAGCAGCTCATAATAAAACAAAACAGTTACGGCAGCAGCGTCTGAGGTCTGAACCACTTTTCACCGAAGCGAATAATGGATAACGTAACAGATGTAGAGCCTATCGTCGTTACAGTGTTCAAGCCAACGATGTTATATAATTTCAAAGATATTTTACATCATATACCTAGTCAGGTCATAAATTCTGTCACATGTTTAACCTAAAATAATTAAAACAAGTTTATTCATTATATAACTATTTATATACCAAAATGAACTTAACAAAACATAGATTTTTATGACACTAAAGTTTATTCAAAATGACCTCCGTGATTTTGAATACAGGCCTTCAATCTGTGCGGCCAGTCGTCTATCGCAGCACGAACGAGGTCCATGTCAATATCGGCGGCTGCCTTAGTCAAGGATGTCTTGAGTGACTCCAAATTGGGATGAGGCCTTGAGCACGCCTTTTCCTCCAAGTGTTGCCATATCTTGTAATCAAACGGATTCAAATCTGGACTGGAGGAGGGCCAGTCTTCGTGCCCGATGAAGTCGATTTCACGCGGCGCCAGCCAGTCTTGTGTGCTCTTCGCTCTGTGAGCTGGCGCCGAATCTAGTTGGAATACCCAGTGCCTGTTATTGAACATGGTATGAGAAACAGGTTCCACAAGGTTCGTCAGGACTGTATTTTGATACACAACTGCATTCGTTTTTACACCTTTATTGCAAAAATGTACCTCTGTTAAGCCCCAATAAGAAACTCCAAACCATACACCATGAGCGAGGATGGAAAATTACCTCGTTGGACACGCGGAATACGGCTGCTCGCTTCTTCACTACTGTGTGCGTACACCTTATCATTTTGTTTGTTGTAGCTCTCTTCTAGGGTAAAAAAATTTTCATCCGAAAAAAGAATTTCCCGATATTTTTCCCGCGTACCGCTTAAACAAAGCGCGGCATCTCTTCAGTCTCAGGTGTATTAGACGAGTATTCAAACAATGTCCTGTTTTTCTTCGATATGCCCGAAGCCCTAAGTCTTCATTTGACACCCTTTTCGCCGTGGTTCTGCTAAACCCCATCTGAAGGGCCAACAGTTTCTGCTTACGTTTGGGATTTCTTTGAATTTGAGCCTTCACAGCTTTTATCACTGCTGGAGTCCTAACAGACCGAGGGCGACCACTTCTTCACCTGTCATCTACACTAGAGTCTTCATTGTATCGTTTGATGGCACGATAAACGAATCTTTTGGTTATATTCAAATTTTTCAGTATGTCAAAAACTTGAATTGGCGCGTAACCGCAACGATGCAACGCAATAACTGCAACACGGTCTTCTTTAAGCGTCCACTCCATATTTAAAAATGAATAAAATTCTAAAAAGTATGTAGTTTTATTTTCATGAACAATTCGAAATTCGAATTCAATAAACTTTTTTGTGGCCAGCATTCTAAAAGAAAAGTTTTTACTGTGTGACAATACTTATGACCTGACTGTGTATACATATAAACATCCATAACTTGCATGATGCATAAAAGACGGCGACGGGCTCACCACCTATCAACTTGTCTCAAAAATATCTTATGGGCAAGATGGGTCGCAGGGACTTAACTGTCTAGACTAGAACTCTGTCTAACCCTGTATTGGGAATTGCGTGAAGATATATTTTTTTATGTTTGTCTGTAACCGACTTCTGTAACCGAGTTTTGTAACCCTTCAGCTTCGATACACTTTAAACGGTCAGATTTAATTTAAACTTCAAACATATATCAAGATCCGATGACAATATAATTTTTCTGTAATGTTATCCAATTATGCTGTTTAGGAACGCCAGGATTAATCGTTTTCTTTAAGATCTTTCGCGTGAGCGAGAGATATAGAGATAGTGTGCGATCTGCGCATGCCTACTGAACAAGAAAAAAATAATTTCACAATAAAACGAATATTTTTCTTCATTTCATCTCTTTATTGAGAATTTCTTTTTAGTTTTCAGTTCGATTCGTGCGTTTTTTTTTTTTTTATACTAAATTTTATTCCTTTACTATACACGTACTACATATATATAATCTGTATATTTTCTGTTCTATTCATGTGTTCAATAAACTGACAAGAGCGGGATTGATTTTTTTAACAAGAGGTGCTACATGGCTTACATACATCAAAAAACAATTAAAAAGCATCGTAAAAATTAATATTGATGAACGATTACTGGTTAAAAACATTAATTAATTTTTAACTTCAATTACCAATATACGTTATATATCGTTGGCATAAGGAAAGCGACGGGCCCACCACCTGTCACAGTGTCACAAAAAATTTTTACGCTGAAAGGATTTAATTGTCTAACCCTGTATCTACCGTTGTATTGAATATAGCGTGAAGATAATGACATTCGTGTTGAGCATCTCATTGTTTAAGCGTTTACCAAGTGTGTCTAGCATGTATGTTCTGTAAACAAATAACTACCAGCCCCGGCTTTGCGCGTGGTTTGAATGACTAATGTAAACAAAAGCAGTTACTGTGACCTAACTTTATATGTGTAAATGTAGACATTATTTTATATGTCACCAAGTTCTCGAAGCGCAAGACAATTCTTCCTTTGTATAGGTAATTTTTTATAGGTTAAGTTCTTAGTGATTTGCAATCACTAAGAGATTTCTAATTTATTTAAAAATAAAAAACAACTTAACCATTGGACGATCATTTAACTTTATATTGGTTAAATAAGAAAGTTCATAGTTCGCGAGTTCATAGATCTATTACAAACAAAAATATACAAAAAAAAATTCTTCTTTATGAGTTTATAAAAAGAACAATAAAAATCAGAACTAACATTTAAAAGATTTCAAAAGTGCCAGTATCACATTATATATTTATAATCATCGAAGTACAGTTGTACTAGAGTCCTTCGCAGCTCACAAATCACAAAACAACTGGTATTATAAATTACCGGGCAACATTTCAAATGCAAATAA
This sequence comes from Sericinus montela, assembly GCA_029286605.1. Classification (NCBI taxonomy): domain Eukaryota; kingdom Metazoa; phylum Arthropoda; class Insecta; order Lepidoptera; family Papilionidae; genus Sericinus; species Sericinus montela. The sequence goes on from JAGSMR010000002.1 coordinate 6,620,942, forward strand.
GCGAGTAAGGTGACCCTGACGAGCCCCTGCAATGCGCGCCTTTGATTGGTCGAAAACGTAACATGCCTCTGTGACGTCACTGACGCATACCAGCGCCATGTTGCACTGAATAGCGGGTGCACGCGCGTTTAAAGTATCAGTTTTCTTATATTTCCATGCGGTTTTTTAAGAATGCCGCATCGTATCGTATAAATAAAGATAACGATGTTTCGTAATTTTATGTTAATATAATTGTCTGTTAACTCCACTAGGAAATAGGCCCTTTTATAAGAGTTTAACACGCTTGGAAGCGGATTGACGATCGCAGATTGGTGTTAAGCATAAGTATATACCAGCCCCTTTCTTACCGAGGCAACAACGCCATAATACAGCGAAACTGATGACGGGAAGCAGCATCAAAGTTGCGAGTTGTCTAGTATTGCTATCGCCATCCCGCTTGCCAAGCGTGTCGATTGTGTGTCAGGCCGTTATGATCATTATTATGATTCAGTTTAGAAGCTAACAACTTATTCCGAGGGATTATTTTGTACAGATATACAAATCTCCGCGCCTCTCTATGTCGGGATACCCATTTAGAAAACATCGCCAAGTCCCTCGCTTCTTCCTCATTACAAATTCATAAATTTCTTCACAACCATATCCATGTATCCGATTACTCTTGATTACAGTTATTAATTACTTTATAACAACCATTTTTACGATGCCTTTGTTTCAACATTGTCCGCTTTCGCTTATCACTATGCTCTTTTACATTTAGAAAGTAGATTACCTTTAAACAGTTCAGTAGAATTGTACGTTTATGGTCGAATGAGACCTAGACGTTAGAAAGGCGTTTACTCAATATATAAATCTATTTGATTGAACATACTCTATGGCCTCATATTCTATAGGAAGTCACGATAGCCGAGTGGTTGGGTGGTCGGAATTACGAGTCAAGAGACCTGAGTTCGATCTCCAGGTGGCAGGCTCGTAGCAATGGGTTTTCAAAAAATTATGTACGAATTATATCGTTGGCTTGGGCATAAAGATGGTGACGGGCTCACCACCTGTCACGTTGTCCCGAAAATATCTTCAGTGGAAGGTGGGTCAAAGTGACTTAATTGTCTAGACGAAACCTCTGTCTACTCCTGTATTGAGAATTGCGTGAAGATGTATATACTCTATGGCTCGTTAAGAGTTTAAGGATGTGAAAGGATACCGATATACTTATCTCTCGAAGTCTATAGTTCATAGACTTCAAGAGATAAGCATACTGTTCAGCATTATATCGAGGCTCTGGTTAGAGGACGATCGCTGAAACCCCATCAATTTCGGCGTATCGTTTCCCAACGCAAGCACACCTTGATATCAGGAACTTGGAGCAATTTGTTAAATTTTAACTTTCAGTGCTAGCTCTTTAACAGACACATGTCTCCTAGACTGGCTTTCAATTAACTATCGCTCAAGGTTTAAATTAAAAGGTTTTGTAGACGTAAAAATTACTATATCGAACACTAATTTTGTTTCTTCTTTCGATAAACACATGATTTGATTTGACTTGAAAAGCCAAACTACCGTGTTTATCGATTGGTACGAATCCTAATTAAAGGCAATTTTTGGTTAAGGTTGATTGGCCTTATTTACGATTTATATCGTTGGCTTGGACATAAAGACGGCGACAGGCTCACCAGACACGTTGTCCCAAAAATCTTCGGTGAAAGGACGTGATTGTCTAGATCTATGTATCTCTGTCTGCCCTAGTATTGGGAATAGCGTGAAGAGATATTTTTTATATCAAATTTTTATGTCATATATATTTTTTATATTATATGATATTTTTAACTCATGATAGCCGATTGGTTGGGTGGGCGGGATTTCGAGTCGAGAGACCCGAGTTCGATCCTCAGATGGCAGGCTCGTACCAATGGGTTTTTCAAAACCTTATGTACGAATTATATCGCTGGCTTGGAGATAAAGACGGCGACGGTCTCACCACCTGTCACTTTGTCCCGAAAATATCATCGGTGGAAGGTGGGTCGAAGGGACTTAATTGTCTAGACTAGACCTCTGTCTACTCCTGTATTGGAAATTGCGTGAGTTAAGTGAAGATATTTTTCATTGTCCAGAAATTTTATAATAAATTGTAGCGGATGATGTGCAGCAGGAAATGGGTAGCTACCCGCCAGGTCGGGTGATCGTAACCTGGGGAGGACGTCTCCTCCACTGTGTGCGCTATCGGTAATCGTATATATACTTATAACCGTGCGAACTTCGATAGCGCGATGTAGAACGTCGATGTGTTTCCTGAATCCGCCACTTAGCGAGCTTCTAATGTGGAGACATAGATGTCGCCACAAAATTAATCTCTATCTTGTACCACTGGTAGGGTCCACATTAATATCAATTCAATGAAATGGATAGAAAATTTCCATCTTATTTATTATGGACACAACACTGTACTCGTAGATACTATAGATAGTAGGATATACATGTACAACTTATGGTGATGTTACTTGCTAAGGAATGTCACCATAGCCATAATTTTAATTAACGCATATTGATAGACATGTAAAACTAGACAAGCCTTTTAAATGCTGTTATAACCTTCTTTGGTTCTACGCTTATTTTTAAATAGTGTCATAGACAAGCCGCGGCGTCTACTGGCAAGCAGTCTTCATTTGTGCCGTTTAACCCTAGATGGGGCGGTTTACAAACCATAAATATACATCTTAGACTAGAGTGGTAGACAGAGGTCTAGTGGAATTTGAGTCGAAAGAATTAAATTGTCTAAACCTCTGGCTAAAAAACATTCATGACCCAGTTACAGACTTTAACGTAAGGATCTTGGCAATTGGCGATCTGTTTCTCCCGGCTACCCCGTCAGGAAATATGCGTGAATATATTTATTTATGTCACAGGAAATAAAATGTATAAATTAATTTTCTAGCGTATAAGATTCTGGTTATAATTAAACGAGGAAGTGTTTTTTTTATCGTTTTATCTTACCAAGAGCAAAAATTAGTGCAAATTATTCAAGGCAACGTTACACCGAAAACGTGACCAGTATGATAATTTCACGATAAATGTTCTCGGATATTAAATTAGCGAATAACTAGTTTAACTGTCGTAATGATACTCTACCGTGTTGTAATGGCCTAAGAATAATACAGTCCTCTCTCTCTCTCTCTGTGTGTGTCACAAGCCAGTCAGGATAGCCGAGTGGGTAATCGGAAATCGAATCAAGAGGCCCGAGAGACCTCCAGATGGTAAGTGACCATCAAACTTACCCGACTTCAAAACTTATGTCGTTGACTTGGACATAAAGACGGTGACGGGCTCACCACCTGTCACGTTGTCCCGAAAATGTCTTCGTTGGAAGGTGGGTCGAAGGGACTTAATTGTCTAGACTAGAACTCTGTCTACCCCTCTACAGGGAATAGCGTGAAGATATTTATTTTATTTATTTATCTCTCGGAATGTCATAACAGGCGACTAAGAGGAAAAATGGCAATGGCTACGAATAAATGGCCAGATAACTGGAAATTTACCGGACAAAAAATTATATAAACCTGTGACGGTCAGTGCGAGGTATGTGGTACTGTGTTGTCAACACCGAAATGAGATTTTGCCACCTCGAGGTGTGGACTTTCAAGCTAACTCTGACAGTTAGCAGCATGGTACTGCTGTTATAAATAATGTATAGGCGCCTTGATTGTAAAAACCTGATCTTGGCGTTCAAAGACGTCCTTACTTGCATTGGCATCTTCTAAAAACATTTCTTGCAAAACGTTGTTGTCTATTTTCCTTAGCTTTCAGACGACTTAATAGCCTAATTGGTAGTAAAAGATGCTTTCGAAGATACGAGTTGCGGGTTCGAATCCCGCTGAGGATCATATCAGAATATTAAAGGTGCTGAACATAGTCCCCTGTCAAAGATTGTCACATAGAATTGTCCGGAGCCATCTGCATCAACTCCCCGCAATATTGTGCAGGTCGTCGCTCTATTTTGTGGGTGGTCGTCCTAATTTATGAAGTTGCTACGAGAACCTACCTTTTTTTTTATTTATTTAATTTTTTTTCCCCTGGTGCTATTTGCTAGAGCTATGTGGCTGGCCAATTGGTACTTCAAAGTGCGGATCCTTAAGGTTATGTCGATTACCATGTTTCTGCTGCTGCTTTCTAGCATGCAGACAAACACTAAGCACTGACTAATTCATAGCACACTGAGGAACTTTGAGCTTTGTCATACGACCTTCAGTGATGGACCACGTCTCAGTTCCACTGGTATGTAACAAGATGCACTGCTATGCAAAACAATGCCATTTAATAGCATATGACATTGTACAGAAATGTAAAACAGAGGTCAAGAGAGATAGAATATCAATTAAGTCATTTCGGCCCACGTCTACTGACGACATTTTTGGTACTACGTGACAGATGGTGAGCCCGTCGCCGTCTTTATGTCCAAGCCAACGATGTAAATCGTACATAAGTTTTATAAAAAAGCGCTTGGCTCGAGCCTTCGGTATCGAACTCGGGTCTCTTGACTCGAATTACGATCACCCAAACACTAGGCTATCGTGACTATAGAAATATCAAGTTATATATAATTAATAGATAATACGTATATAATTGAGGATATAATTCTCTTGTCACGTTGTTTCTCACGATGTACTCCGCAAGTAACTAACCGATTTTCAGGTTTTTTTTTATAGAAAATATATTATATAAAAATAGTAACAGGATTTAATGTTTTTGTTAAATACCTCGTTTTATCTCATAATGTACTTTTAATTTAATATAAAAAAGACTAAAAATATAGCAAATAATTTTGACGACTCACGCCTTACTTTATGCCGTCGAAATGTTTGTGTAGTTTATACAAATATGTGATTATGAGACATGATGATAAATCTGAACATTCAATATCACGTAGCGCTTAAACTATATAAATTTTCTTCAGTCATCATTCTTGAGCATTTACTGTACTAGCTGACAATCCCAACGAGGAAATTAAAAACTATGTATATTAAATTAAAAGTCACGATAGCCGAGTGGTTGGGTGGTCGGAATTTCGAGTAAAGAGACCCGAGTTCGATCCCCAGGTTGCAGGCTCGTACCAATGGGTTTTTCAAAAACTTATATACGATTTAAAATAAAACAATTTTCACGGGGGGACCGTGGACCGGATGCTGTAAAGCATCCGAGACGTCGGGAAATAAAAATAGTTTAAAAAATTCCGAAAATCGTTTTATTTTAAATGTGTAGTATTCGCTAAATACAAGAAATCATTAACTTATATACGAATTATATCATTGGCTAGAACATAAAGACGGCGACAGGCTCCCCTGTCACGTTGTCCTGAAATATCTTCGGTGGAAGGTCAACGGGACTTAATTGTCTAGACTAGACCTCTGTCTATCCCTATATTAGAAAATCCGTGAAGATATTTATTCATTTATTTATTTATTGTTATCACGAAACATCATTCTTAATACTGGTGTATACAGAAGTTAAGACAATTAAGTCCTTACGACCCACCATTCACCGAAGACATTTTAGTGACAATGTTCCAGGCGGTGAGCCTGTCGCCGTCTTTTTGTCTGAGCCAACGACATAAATCGTAAATCTGTTGTATCATAAAGTACACGTGTCAAGAAGACCTTTTAGTCCTAATGTACACATTACACTGGCAGTTTCCTCGGCATCATGTCAACTGGATGATGAATGACCTGAATTGTTTAGAGCGAGCGAAGTCGGGTCATTTTATCGTCTGTGTCAGTGTCAACAAGTTGTGTAACTTTGATATAAGATCTCGGTGTGTTTTAAAAAAATAAAATAATAAATATAAATATAAATATCTTCACGCAATTCCCAATACAGAGGTAGACAGAGGTCTAGTCTAGACAACTAAGTCCCTTCGACCCACCTTTCGGGACAACGAGACAGGTGGTGGTGGTGAGCCTGTTGCCGTCTTTGTGCCGACGGCGGAAAGGCAGCAACGGGCTCACCACCTGTCACGTTGTCCCGAAAATATCTTCGTTGGAAGGTGGGTCAAAGGGACTTAATTGTCTAGACTAGACCTCTTTTGGTAATTGCGTGAAGATACTTATTTTTTTAAAAGTTTTGAAAAAACCCTTAGTCTTTTTGGATCTCTTGACTCGAATTCCGATCACCTAACTCGGCTATCGTGACTATAGAAATATCAAGTTATATATAATTAATAGATAATACGTATATAATTGAGGATATAATTCTCTTGTCACGTTGTTTCTCACGATGTACTCCGCAGGTATCTAACCGATTTTCAGGTTTTTTTTTATAGAAAATATATTATATAAAAATAGTAACAGGATTTAATGTTTTTGTTAAATACCTAGTTTTATCTCATAATGTACTTTTAATTTAATATAAAAAAGACCAAAAATATAGCAAATAATTTTTGACGACTCACGCCTTACTTTATGCCGTCGAAATGTTTGTGTAGTTTATACAAATATGTGATTATGAGACATGATGATAAATCTGAACATTCAATATCACGTAGCGCTTAAACTATATAAATTTTCTTCAGTCATCATTCTTGAGCATTTACTGTACTAGCTGACAATCCCAACGAGGAAATTAAAAACTATGTATATTAAATTAAAAGTCACGATAGCCGAGTGGTTGGGTGGTCGGAATTTCGAGTAAAGAGACCCGAGTTCGATCCCCAGGTTGCAGGCTCGTACCAATGGGTTTTTCAAAAACTTATATACGATTTAAAATAAAACAATTTTCACGGGGGGACCGTGGACCGGATGCTGTAAAGCATCCGAGACGTCGGGAAATAAAAATAGTTTAAAAAATTCCGAAAATCGTTTTATTTTAAATGTGTAGTATTCGCTAAATACAAGAAATCATTAACTTATATACGAATTATATCATTGGCTAGGACATAAAGACGGCGACAGGCTCCCCTGTCACGTTGTCCTGAAATATCTTCGGTGGAAGGTCAACGGGACTTAATTGTCGAGACTAGACCTCTGTCTATCCCTATATTAGAAAATCCGTGAAGATATTTATTCATTTATTTATTTATTGTTATCACGAAACATCATTCTTAATACTGGTGTATACAGAAGTTAAGAAAATTAAGTCCTTACGACCCACCATTCACCGAAGACATTTTAGTGACAATGTTCCAGGCGGTGAGCCTGTCGCCGTCTTTTTGTCCGAGCCAACGACATAAATCGTAAATCTGTTGTATCATAAAGTACACGTGTCAAGAAGACCTTTTAGTCCTAATGTACACATTACACTGGCAGTTTCCTCGGCATCATGTCAACTGGATGATGAATGACCTGAATTGTTTAGAGCGAGCGAAGTCGGGTCATTTTATCGTCTGTGTAAGTGTCAACAAGTTGTGTAACTTTGATATAAGATCTCGGTGTGTTTTAAAAAAATAAAATAATAAATATAAATATAAATATCTTCACGCAATTCCCAATACAGAGGTAGACAGAGGTCTAGTCTAGACAATTAAGTCCTTACGACCCACCATTCACCGAAGACATTTTAGTGACAATGTTCCAGGCGGTGAGCCTGTTGCCGTCTTTTGTCCGAGCCAACGACATAAATCGTAAATCTGTTGTATCATAAAGTACACGTGTCAAGAAGACCTTTTAGTCCTAATGTACACATTACACTGGCAGTTTCCTCGGCATCATGTCAACTGGATGATGAATGACCTGAATTGTTTAGAGCGAGCGAAGTCGGGTCATTTTATCGTCTGTGTAAGTGTCAACAAGTTGTGTAACTTTGATATAAGATCTCGGTGTGTTTTAAAAAATAAAATAATAAATATAAATATAAATATAAATATAAATATCTTCACGCAATTCCCAATACAGAGGTAGACAGAGGTCTAGTCTAGACAATTAAGTCCTTACGACCCACCATTCACCGAAGACATTTTAGTGACAATGTTCCAGGCGGTGAGCCTGTTGCCGTCTTTGTGCCGACGGCGGAAAGGCAGCAACGGGCTCACCACCTGTCACGTTGTCCCGAAAATATCTTCGTTGGAAGGTGGGTCAAAGGGACTTAATTGTCTAGACTAGACCTCTGTCTATCCCTATATTAGAAAATCCGTGAAGATATTTATTCATTATTTATTTATTGTTATCACGAAACATCATTCTTAATACTGGTGTGTAGAGTTAAGACAATTGAAAGTCCTTACGACCACCATTCACCGAAGACATTTTAGTGACAATGTTCAGGCGGTGAGCCTGTCGCCGTCTTTTGTCCGGGTAGCGACATAAATCGTAAATCTGTTGTATCATAAAGTACACGTGTCAAGAAGACCTTTTAGTCCTAATGTACATTACACGGCAGTTTCTCGGCATCATGTCAACTGGATGATAGACCAGCCTGAATTGTTTAAGAGCAGGCAGAAGTCAGGTCATTTGCATAAATAATATCGAGTGTCAACAAGTTGTGTAACTTTGATATAAGATCTCGGTGTGTTTAAAAAAATAAATAATAAATATAAATATAAATATCTTCACGCAATTCCCAATACAGAAGGAGTAGACAGAGTCTAGTCTAGACAATTAAGTCCTTCGACCCACCTTTCAGGACAACAGAGACAACAGGTGGTGGTGGTGAAACCTATTGCCAAATCTTTATTGCCGACGGCAGAAGGCAACAACAGGCTCTACCTGTCACGTTCATCCCCGAAAATATCTTCGTTGGAAGGTGGGTCGAGGGACTAATTAATGAACTAGACCTCTTTAACTTCAATGCGTGAAGATACTTATTTATTTATAAGTTTTGAAAAAACCCTTAGTCTTTTTGGATCTCTTGACTCGAATTCCGATCACCTAACTCGGCTATCGTGACTTGTGACAAATTCATTTCTGAACAAAATAAACAAGCCGCGCGACAGCCTTGCCGCAAATTAATGCGATATTATTTGTTAACGACACCGGACAGGTTCCACGCGGTCATTGCAGAGCTGAATTCATATTGCCAAAGCAACAGAGCTCAAATCCGCAGAAACATCAAGCGACGATAATATGGCGTAATATACGGAACTGATTGTGCTAAATTAACAGGGGGGTCAGTGTGACGCGGTAAAAGACGAATTGAAAAAATTGCGCAGTAATAAAAATTTTGTTCTTTGGGAGTGGGATTTCATTGTTGTAAGTAATATACGTTGCTCTGATCCCAATGTAAGTAGCTGAAGCAGTTGTTATAGAAGGTACCACAAACATGCACACACGAGAATATGTAGAAAAAGTCCACATTGACCCGACCGGTAATCGAACACGGAACCTCAGAGCTCGCGACACCATGAAAAGCGGTGTATACGCGACACGCTTGGACTGGACTTTCTTTCGAAAGCCGCACTGATTAGAGATGATAGGAAATATAACTTTAACTGCTGAAAGATACATCACTGAAACTGAAAGAGTACGTTAAGAGAGAGAGAGAGAGAGAGAGAGAGAAAGAGTACACTATATTGACTACCAAATAATATGTCAGTTATTTAAAACATAAGTCATAAGATTTAATGCTACCCACAATGAGCGGCCTCGTCGCTATAAGCGATTTCTTCGAGACAACCTTTAGATGGACAGGATATATCAGATTAGAAATCTTATGCGTCCATTGGTCCATTTTTAACCGACTTCAAAAAGGAGGAGGTTTGCAATACGATTGGTATATTTCTTTGTGGACTTGGACGAGAATTCCGTACAATACTAATATAAATCGATAGTAATAATAGTAATCTAGCAATGAAAATGGGTGTGTTCGCAACTTCTTGAAAATTTTAAACTTGTTAAAACTAGCGACCTATAAAACCCAAGACGTTTCACCAAAACATGCAAAACAGAAAAACCTGTTATTTAATGTAATTTATAATCTATGCGTATTAGATTTTGGCATTTAATTTGTATTTTACGACGACATCCGTGGAGTACACACCAGTGTTCAAGGTGTCGCCAGCTCAAAGGTACCGGGTTCGATTCCCTGTTCGGGTCGATGTAGAAAACACTTTTTTTAAATTTTCTCGGGTCTGGTTGTTTGTGGTAACTTTGTTGTTTTTGATTCCACATTACAAGTGCTTAAGCTGCTTACTTTGGAATCAGATCAATGTATGGGATGTTGTCTCTATGTATGTATGTATGTATGTATACGAGCGTGTTATGCGAAATTTGTGTAAGCGGTATCGGCGTTACTCGAACGGGTTAAGTTAGATAGTAAATTCTTGCGGGGATTGTAGGGGCAAGTTGGAATAACCTCCCGGGATGGGGGAAACGAAAGAAGGTGGCCCCTATTTCGTTTGGCTGTTGCTTAGAGTTTTGTTCGGTTGCGTACCGAACGGGGATCCCGTGACACCTCATTAACGCTGATGGTGACCACCGTGGGATTTTAGTCGGTAGGTGTCCGACATAGCCCAAGTCTCCTCCTCGGGATGCTGTGGTTATATCGTCGTCTCGCGGAAGGTAATGGTACATTCAAGGTTTCTTCTCGATTCGCCTCTATACGACAAAGAGAGACTATAAGTGAAGGTTGTATATTCTTCTGCCGATAACACAAGTCAATTGGTAACATACATAATAATTAGTTATTGTATATACATAATTATGTCAAATAAGATAGTTAATTGACTCAGGCGTTACTTTGCGGAAATTCATTGTAAAGTTGTTATTGAAAAAGTTACTTCGCAACGTTCCGCATGCAAATGTAAAAGGGAGGGGGGGGACCAGGACCAGGTAACATATACCTTTTTATATTTGCATGCGGAATGTTGCAATGTAACTTTTTCAATTTCAACTTTAATCAACTTTCAACTGTATGTCAAATAATTAAATCTCTATTTATAGGTCACGATAGCCGACTGGTTGGGTGGGCGGGATTTCGAGTCGAGAGACCCGAGTACGATCCCCAGGTGTCAGGCTCGTACCAATGGGTTTTTAAAACTTATGTACGAATTATATCGTTGGCGACGAGCACACTACCTGTCACGTTGTCCCGAAAATATCTTCGGTGGAAGATGAGTCGAAGGGTCTAGACTAGACCTCTGTCTACATGTATTGGGAATTCCGTGAAGATATTTATATATTTATGTATGTATGTATGTATGTATGTATGTATGTATGTATGTATGTATGTATGTATGTATGTATGTATGTATGTATGTATGTATGTATGTATGTATGTATGTATGTATGTATGTATGTATGTATGTATGTATGTATGTATGTATGTATGTATGTATGTATGTATGTATGTATGTATGTATGTATGTATGTATGTATGTATGTATGTATGTATGTATGTATGTATGTATGTATGTATGTATGTATGTATGTATGTATGTATGTATGTATGTATGTATGTATGTATGTATGTATGTATGTATGTATGTATGTATGTATGTATGTATGTATGTATGTATGTATGTATGTATGTATGTATGTATGTATGTATGTATGTATGTATGTATGTATGTATGTATGTATGTATGTATGTATGTATGTATGTATGTATGTATGTATGTATGTATGTATGTATGTATGTATGTATGTATATATATATATATATATATATATATATATATATATATATATATATATATATATATATATATATATATATATATATATATATATATATATATATATATATATATATATATATATATATATATATATATATATATATATATATATATATATATATATATATATATATATATATATATATATATATATATATATATATATATATATATATATATATATATATATATATATATATATATATATATATATATATATATATATATATATATATATATATATATATATATATATATATATATATATATATATATATATATATATATATATATATATATATATATATATATATATATATATATATATATATATATATATATATATATATATATATATATATATATATATATATATATATATATATATATATATATATATATATATATATATATATATATATATATATATATATATATATATATATATATATATATATATATATATATATATATATATATATATATATATATATATATATATATATATATATATATATATATATATATATATATATATATATATATATATATATATATATATATATATATATATATATATATATATATATATATATATATATATATATATATATATATATATATATATATATATATATATATATATATATATATATATATATATATATATATATATATATATATATATATATATATATATATATATATATATATATATATATATATATATATATATATATATATATATATATATATATATATATATATATATATTTATATATATATATATATATATATATATATATATATATATATATATATATATATATATATATATATATATATATATATATATATATATATATATATATATATATATATATATATATATATATATATATATATATATATATATATATATATATATATATATATATATATATATATATATATATATATATATATATATATATATATATATATATATATATATATATATATATATATATATATATATATATATATATATATATATATATATATATATATATATATATATATATATATATATATATATATATATATATATATATATATATATATATATATATATATATATATATATATATATATATATATATATATATATATATATATATATATATATATATATATATATATATATATATATATATATATATATATATATATATATATATATATATATATATATATATATATATATATATATATATATATATATATATATATATATATATATATATATATATATATATATATATATATATATATATATATATATATATATATATATATATATATATATATATATATATATATATATATATATATATATATATATATATATATATATATATATATATATATATATATATATATATATATATATATATATATATATATATATATATATATATATATATATATATATATATATATATATATATATATATATATATATATATATATATATATATATATATATATATATATATATATATATATATATATATATATATATATATATATATATATATATATATATATATATATATATATATATATATATATATATATATATATATATATATATATATATATATATATATATATATATATATATATATATATATATATATATATATATATATATATATATATATATATATATATATATATATATATATATATATATATATATATATATATATATATATATATATATATATATATATATATATATATATATATATATATATATATATATATATATATATATATATATATATATATATATATATATATATATATATATATATATATATATATATATATATATATATATATATATATATATATATATATATATATATATATATATATATATATATATATATATATATATATATATATATATATATATATATATATATATATATATATATATATATATATATATATATATATATATATATATATATATATATATATATATATATATATATATATATATATATATATATATATATATATATATATATATATATATATATATATATATATATATATATATATATATATATATATATATATATATATATATATATATATATATATATATATATATATATATATATATATATATATATATATATATATATATATATATATATATATATATATATATATATATATATATATATATATATATATATATATATATATATATATATATATATAATGAAGGTTAGAAATGTTGAAAGAAACGTTGACGACCTCCGTGGACGAGTGGCGTAAACACCGATTTTCAGGGTGTCACCTGCTCGAGGTCCCGGGTTCGATTCCCGGACGGGTCAATGTAGAAAAGCCAATATTTCTACATTTTCTCGGGTCTGGATGTTTGCAGTACCTTCGCTGTTTCCGATTTCCATACCACAAGTACTTTAGCTTCTTACATTGGGATCGGAGCAATGTATGTGATCTCGTCCCTATCTGTACATGTATTTATTTAAAAATTTATAACTCCAGTGCAGACAAACACACGTGTCGTGAGAATTCTAAGAAACCTTATCACAGAACTCTAATACGCGGTAATAATAGATGTTATCTACAATGAGTAAATATGTAGTGATAGTAATCGTATTGTATCACTACACATAACACGTTTAGTAAAATGAAGCATACTATTCGTAGAATTCATTCAGACAAACTAAATAGCCTTTTACAGACTACTGCAGTACATAGATCTCTACCGTAAGGAGGATTTATTATAATCGCCATTTTAGCGAGCGAATTGGCAAGCGTTTCGGACCATAGACAATGCTGTCAGTAACCGGACCGGTTGATTTTGATCTGATATATTTCGAGGTGATGGTCCCGCCATCTACCGGTCGGCATTACGATATTCAAAGGACGTTCCCCTTAGTCGTCTCTTTACACCCGCAGGAAGTAAAGGGATGGCATATTTATACTCTGTTAACCATAGGATTTTAAGTGTCGGATTACTTGTGTAGGTGTGCCTAAATAAATAATAAAATGTATCTATAAAAATCTTCATGTATATTCACTCCATCCCATTATAGGTGTAGAAAGAAACCTTCTACCGAAAACATTTTTTGGGACAACGTAACAGGTCGTAAGACCGTCGCTGTCTTTATGTCAAATCCAACAATACAAATATTACATGAGTTTTGAGAAAACTCATTAGTACGAGCCTACCTCCTGGGGATGGGACACGGGTCTCTTGACTCGAAATTCCGATCACTCAACAACTCGGCTATCGTGACTCTTTTCTACATGTACATAAGTATAATATACTGTTAGCTTGGTCACTATGACGGCGATAGCCTCACCTCTTGCCATGTTATCCCAAATAAGTTCCGTGAAAAGTGGGTCGAGACGACTTCATTTTCTAGACCTCTGCCTACCCCATTATGGAAGATAACTAAGAAGTCGTTACTCGTCTTAGCAAAGAATACTTAACGTGCAATTTCCTTATCGATTTTAAACGCCGTATCATCAAAGACTAATTATAGTTCAAATTGCAAGCGTCTGAATGCAAGGAGGAAAAAGGTTTCAAGTGAATAATTTGTTTGCCACCAAAACTTGTCCCCTCGTGCGTCAAGCCGCGCAATTAGACGATATGTTGCGTAAACGATGCGTCAGCGGCGCGCCTCCATGTTGGCGCGCTGTCATTGGTTTACGCGGGAGAATGCACGTAGCGCGGCACGTCAGTTGCGTACCTAATATGTAGAAGAATACGGTAACAATACCAAAGTCACGTACCGTATTGCCATGGTATATTACATTACATACATAAATAAACTAAAAATAAGTAAAATATACTTTATTGTGCACCAAGAAACATACATGTTATTACGACTAAAGGAACATGGTGTACCGATGTTCCTTCCTCCAAAGGCGGCTAAAAAAGCGACATTTTCCAGGCAACTTTAGGGCAGAGGATACATACATACATACGTAAAGGTCTATTAAAGTCCACTGCAGGACATAGGCCTCTCCCATGGGGAGAATTTCCCATAATCGCCACGCTTGGCAAGAGGATTGGCGTTCGCAGTATCAGACACCACGCACCTTAGACGCAGAGGATACTTTAAAAGAAAACGGAAGGGGTGTTCTGAATAAGATATAGAAAGATTAAAGAGAGAAAAAAAGAGTTATTGACTTAGTTTTAATTTATTTTCAAAGATCAGAAGGGATTTAGATTCTTTGATATGTCAAAGGATCTAAATCTCTTCAAATATTTGATTTCTTAATTTTCTGGATCGAGATTCTTTGACATATCAAGGAATCAAAATCTCTTTACATTAAATCTCCATTTCCATTAAATCTCTTTAGAATTCTCTCCCCTTCCATTTACGGGGAGATAATTGTAAAGTCGTATAATAGTTACCGTAAAAAATTAGAAAAGACGAAAGAGGAGTAACGAGAGAGATAAAGAGTGTAACTCTTTATCTTACCGCTTTTGCTTAAATATATAAATCTCCGTGTCAAGCGGATTGGCGATCACAGTACCAGACCTAACGCGCGCTACTCGCTGCCCGTCATATACTAATTAATTTTGGTCTGGTATTTTGGGGGTGGTGCTCCCGCCGTCTATCTATAGTCCATGGTATATCTAATATTCCATCGTCATTACGTAACTACGTACTAATATATTGGTAGTATGTAGTTTTATAAATAATGTATGAGCGTTTATAGGTGGGTGCTTGTTTATATTTGTGTGTGTATGTATGTATGTATATGTGTGTATGTGTATGTGTGTGTGTATGTGTGTGTATGTATGTGTATATGTATATGTGTATGTGTATGTATGTGTGTGTGTATATGTATGTGTATACATATGTGTATATATATGTGTGTGTTTATGTGTATATGTATGTGTATGTGTATATATATATGTGTATGTATATGTGTGTGTGTGTATGTATGTATATATATGTATATATATGTGTGTATGTGTGTGTATGTGTATGTGTATATATATATGTATATATATGTATTGAAGCAGTGTATGTATTTTGAATATACAAGGGTGCCACTGAAAATCAGGGTTGGGGTGTTCTACTTCTGATACATTCCAACATATCCTGAGTGGCTTTCCTTTTGGAGCATAGCAGCATTGACAGGTGGATTATCTGTGTAACACACCTTATACATTACTCCTTATTCTGTAGTTCTTTATCATTATTTTTTTATATATTATTGATTGCTTTTTTGTTACTTGTTTTTTTTTTTTTATTTAATTGTACCATACCTATAAAACAAGGAGTGAATGTCTTTTGTTTCGTGACTTCTATGTATAATTTTTTTATATTTTTTTGTTTTCTATGTCTACGCAAATGTTAATGTGTTTTATGTAATCCGCTTGTTTATGTTGCTTGTGCCAAATAAAATATTTCTTTCTTTCTTTCTTTCTTTCTTACTAACTAACGTAGTCCATTACTAAAGCTGTCAACCTTAATACGTGAATTTGAGGTAAGCTAGTTGCTGTTATCAAACACGTTACTAAAGAGACGTGATCGATAAAATTGATCTTATCAAGAAAGTTATAATAAGACAGTTAGTTAAAAAAAAATTTTTTTCTGTGCGATATCGGCGGACTAATTTGTCAAATAATTTCATTTTTAGGTTTTCCTATACGCAGATAGATAGATAGGGACAACATCACATACATTGCTCTGATCCCAAAGTACGTAGCTAAAGCACTTGTGTTATGTAATTAGATCCGAGGAAAGCACTACAAATATCCAGACACGACACCATAGATATAGTGGTTTTCCAAATTGATCCGTACGGGAATTCAAACCGAGACCTTAGAGCAGTCAACACCTTGTAAACCGGTGTGAACGCCACTCGTCCACGGAGGTTGTTAAAATCATAGCTGAGATAGAGCCGTCAATCATGATCATCTTTCAACTGGTAAGTCGCACCTACTTCGGACTACAGAAAACTCAGTGATCGCTTTTGCTATTAAATTATACAAGGCGCTTATGAAAATAAACGGGACAATTACGAGTTGAACACGCGTGAAGTGGGTTCGGTACACTGCCATCGCTAATATTATGATAACAATGTATAAATGTGTAGTTTAAGATTATGTGTTTATCCGTTTTCCCATAATCTATAAGTAGAAAATTATATATTTTCTACTTATAGATTTCTTACTATTTCTATATTTTCTTGCAAAAACTTAGGTTCAGTATTTTCAGCACGCCATTCGCAATACTGGGGCAGATAGACGTCTAGACAATTAAGACCTTTCGATCCACCGAAGCCATTTTTGGGACAACGTGACAGGTGGTGAGCCCAACGCCGTCTTTATGTCCAAACCAACGATTTAAATCGCACAAAGTTTATGAAAAAACCCGAAGATATGATTTTGCCACTTGGCGATCGAACTCGTGTCTTGAGATTCGAATTCAAATCACCCAATCACTCAGCTATCGTGATTTCAGCATTCTTTTATGGAAGTAATCTGCATTAGTTTGCTTTCCCCGTCCACAAGTGAAAATAGAGAGGCATGTTGAGGGCACGCACGAGTGCAAGTACTTCCGTTCGCTTCCATACATATTTATCTTAGTTGTAAATTTTCATCTGTCCATGATACTACGTATTCAGATTCCAACAATAAGAAACGCACCGTGCGGGTGACCGGGCGGGAAAGATACGCGAGGTGCGAACGGCGAATTCGCCTAATTTGGACGATTAATAAATATTAAACTATGTTTTTTTTTAAAGTATGATATGGTGATTTTTATTATTAAATAAAATAAATAAATATCTTAACGGTCTTCCCAATGCAGGGGTAGACAGAGGTCTAGTCTAGACAATTAAGTCCCTTTGACCGGAACTACTACTTATTACTAGATTAATGAAATATCATTTTAAATGTGGTCAATGTTTTCAGACTGCGAAGCGGAGACGGAAGATTATTCCAGCACTTGGAGACAGA
Source organism: Sericinus montela (assembly GCA_029286605.1). Taxonomy (NCBI): domain Eukaryota; kingdom Metazoa; phylum Arthropoda; class Insecta; order Lepidoptera; family Papilionidae; genus Sericinus; species Sericinus montela. The sequence continues at coordinate 6,639,550 of JAGSMR010000002.1, forward strand.
TTATTTGAAGCTTACACCAAAGGCGAAATTACAGAATTATTTGAGGTCTTCACAACAAGCGGTTTCATTGGACAAATCACTCTATGCTTACATCACGCTATGTTTACATAACTTTTTTTTTATTTTGCATCTTGCCCCCCAAAAGTGCCCCGAGCCCAACTCAGCGTTTTGGTCACAGAAATTGATGTGTAAAAGTCACACATCAAATAGCCGAGTGGTTGGGTGGTCGGAATTTCGAGTCGAGAGACCCGAGTTCGATCCCCAGGTGGCTCGTACCAATGGGTTTTTCAAAAAACTTATGTACATATATGACATTAAGGCGGCGACAGGCTCACCACCTGTCCCGTTGTCCCGAAAATATCTTCGGTGGAAGGTGGGTCGAAGGGACTTAACTGTCTAGACTAGACCTCTGTCTCCCCCTGTATTGGGAATTGCGTGAAGATATTTATTTATTTATTTCATTTTATCATTTTCTTCGTACGCGCTTCTTCTTCTTTCGTCTTCATCTTCATTCTTCTTCTTCTTCTTCATTCGTCTAAGTATCCGAGTAATCTTGATCCTACTCTTCGAATAATTTGCTCATATGGTCTTCGAAAGTTAGCCTCAGTCTAACTCGACACATTTTAACACATTAACACATTTTTCCATTTTTAGTGTAGCAAAACCAAAGTATGTATTGGCTCGATAATATTCTGCTCTCCCAAACTCAAGAGTCCAAAACATGAAAGAGGGTATAGTTAGTCGTCTTGATAATGCTAATGATGAATAAGAGTAATGAGTGAAACGATATACGAAAAGCCTACTGACCAGTCTCTGGGAAGTATATTTATTCTATCTATTATTATCTAATAAGGTTCTGGTATTTGAAAGGGACGAAGAAAGAACGAAGTGCGAAATTTGGGTAAATCAGGAATGTTTAGAACAGGTGAATGAAATTGTATACTTGGGGAGTGCGTTTAGCCGGGATGGAAGATGTGATTTAGATGTGGACAGGCGTGTCGCCGCCGGGAACAAAGTCAATGGTGCCCTGACTGCGTTAATCAAAAGGCAAGGCGTTGTGAAAAGTGCACGCCTTGCAATACATAACGCAGTGTTGGTACCGACTTTGTTATATGGCAGCGAAACCTTGGTATGCCAGAAGAAGCATAAAAGCAGGTTGAATGCAGTGGAGATGCGATTTCTACGTAAAATGTGCAGCCTTACCATGGCCAACCGAAAGCGAAACGAAGAGATTCGCAATATGGCAGGTTTGAAAGATGACCTTGTCACAAAAATGGATAAGGGCGTGCTTCGATGGTTTGGGCACGTTGAGCGAATGAGTGAAGACCGAATGGTGAAGAAAATATATAGCGCGAAAGTTAATATTAAAAGGTGTCGAGGTAGACCGAGACTAACTTTCGAAGACCATGTGAGCAAATTGCTCGAAGAGAGGAGGATCAAGAGTACTCGGATACCTAGACGTGCATGTATGAAGAAGATGATGAATCTGAAAGAAGCGAAAGAAGTATGTAGGGATCGTGACACTTGGCGATCTATTATCTCTGGCCACCCCGTCAGGGATTGTGCGTGAAGATAAATAAAAAAAAATCTAATAAGTCTACAGTGCATTTTCTGTGGTTAAATGGTATATTATATCACCTCAGCAGCCTTAAACGATGATCCATAAACCCAAGACAAACTGAATTATAACATACAAGAGCTGAGACACTCAAAATACTTATTTTCAATAATTAATAATTAAAAAAACTCCAGAGTAGAGAATCTCCTATTTTTTTTAAGTTGGCCAAAAAATAAACAAATCCATGTGATAAATGATGACGAATCAGAACAAAGCAAATGAGTTATGTAACGATTGTGACACTTGGCGATTTGTTCTCTCTGGCTACCCCGCTAGGGACTGTGCGTGAAGATAAATTATAATAATAACCCATGTAAATCCAGGGGCCTGTGGCGAACCTACCCAACATAATGCATTAATACAGAAGTGGGTGTACAATGTTGTACAACAGTAGATATTCACTGTACAAATGTTTTTGTTAATTTGTATTATTTTGCCTTTTGTATTATTTGGTAATAGTTTAAAATATTTTAAACGACACTAAACATTAATATGAAAAGTTTAATAGTAGATAATAAAGGTTGTTAAAATTTAAAACTAGAATTTTTATCTTTTTAGAAAGAGTCACTGAACTCATTGAATTAATGAGCTGACCTCAAATAGAAAAAGGTTAAAAACCCCTGAAATAAGATAAAAATAACATAAAAATAAATTTATTTAGCATTGGCACAGGAAATATGCCGATAAGCACAGGAAAAATTCTAGAAAAATATTAAAAAAAGATGTGATGCATAACTTGAGAACATATTTAAACTTAGAATTTTAATTTATTTTAGTTTGTTTAAGTTAAAAATTTTATTTATTTTTTATATATTTGACAACCTCCGTGGACGCATTGTTACCTGTTTAATGGTTAACCTTTTTTTAAGGTGTCGCGATCTCTGAAGTCCCGGGTTCAATTCCCAGATGGGGCTATGTAGAAAACCCCTTTTTACATGTTCTCGGGACTGAGTTGGTGATGTATAAGTAAGTGCTTTAGCTGATTACTTTGGGATTAGACCAATATGTGTGATGTTGTCCAAATCTATGTATGTATGTATAGAGCTGTTGTCCAGTCCAAGTATGGTAGACAAAATATTATGCCATTGCAAACGGATGGCCATGTCTCGTATTTGAAACCTCGGATGGAAACAATGTCATGTACAGAATGGGGTAGACAGAAGATAAAAAGTAATATATAAAACAATTACAGTATCTCAACTGAGATAGTTGCATAGTTTTACATTATAATTATTATCCAAAATATAATAAAAATGTTATATGTATCATCATGGTTTAGGATTGATCCCATGAGAAGCAAAGATTATGAATTTTGAAGAAAACTTTTGCTGGATGAGTGTCTTCCATTAGTATGCCAATTGCTTCTAGTTGTAGGTACTACTGATAGAATTTTTTTCCCGGCATTTCCTAAAACAAGGGTAGACAGTAGTCTACAAAATTTTGCCCATTTCAACCAACATTTCATTCATTTATTTTGGGACGATAGCCAAATTAGTCACGATAGCAGAGTGGGTGGGTGAACAGAATTCAAGTCAAGAGACCTGAGTTCGATCCCCAGGTGGCAGGCTCATACAAATAAAAAAAAATACAAATAGATTTTTCAAAACCTATTGGTATGAGCTATATTGGGAATGGCATGAAGATATATGTATTATTTTGGGACACTGACCAGTGGTAAGTCCATCGCCAGCTTTATACCCAAGCTAATGATACAATCCTACATAATTTTCTCATTGGTACAAAACCTACCTCCTACAGATCAAAGTAGAGGCTATTGACAAAAATTCTGATCACCCAACCCCTTGATTATTGTAACTTCAGATAGCATGGTTGCCATTTTTAGAGGTCCTCATGGCAATCCTTATCAGAATTAAAGAAACAAAGAGATATAACATCTGTGCTGTTGCTATGGTATTAAAACTGAGGCCTCCAGAAATGTCTACCTTTTAGAAATGGATTGTACTCAGTTATAGTCTTATTTCTAATCGAGGAAGAGTATGAGTTCATAAAGAGGTTTGCTTGGTATTTAGCTGCATGATAGAATTAGCTAAGATATATGCAACATTTCTAAGGTAGCCAACATAGTCACAACAATCAAAAATTTACAAAGCAAAATTATGTGGTACTAACTAAACTAGACAATACCTAGAAAGAAAAATAACCTGCTGCAAATAATATTAAATAGCCAATAAAGCATAAGAAGTTATTGAAGAAAGTATAGAAGGATATTCCGGATTTAGTCTGGGTAGATTTAATAGTATCAGGACCTAGTATCTACGAAAATATGCATAGTATATAACAAACAGTACTCATTATCAGTTACCAAACTACTCTGATCAGTTTTTTGAACAGTGGTAGAGCCATGCATCAACTTTTGTTGTTGCATGAATGGGCCGGCTCGACCGGGGAAGTACCACGACCTCACAGAATACCGGCGTAAAGTAGAAGTCTAACAAACTTCTGCGTTTCGTCTGGTGAGTGCAGGTAACCGGTGGCCCACACACCCTTCTCCCCAATTATGAGGAAGGGGGGGACACTCTAAGGGAGGCAACGCATCTGCTAAGCCTCTGGTATTGTGGGTGTTCATGGGCGGCGGTAATCACTTACCATCACATGAGCCACCTGCTTGTTTGCCTCCCTTTTTCCTATAAAAAAAAAAAAGATCATTCTTTGGAGGAATACTCCAGACTGTTTTCCTTGTTCAATGGAACTTGGGATCGAATTATACGAATTTAGAATATATATCTACGAATTAATCAAAATTTCAAACTTAATAAGTTGGAAAATTAGACAAGTGGAACACTTGTCTATTACTGCTAATCTTGATGTGATGTTAATTTTTATATATAAATTTAAATGGATAAATCTAGCTCTAGACGCTTCCTGTAAGATGCAGAATTTGTGGCAAAGCACTGCGACAAGTCATTGAGATTTTTACATAATCAATATGTAAAAACTCGATGACCTATTATATTAAAAAGGCTAAAAATTTTATCTTTGATTTAAAAATACTTACCAAGTTACTGGCACGTGAACGAATTCGAAATTCAAACTAAATGCTTAATTACACTGTACGGTTTACACAAATAACTTAACACTGGTTTAATATAATGGCATTTAATATTTTTTAATACTGTGTGGTTTTCAGGAATGAGAAAATATAAAGCTAAATAATAATATTCACTACAAAATTGCCGAATAAGCATAAGTGCAAAAACGCCGCACTGGAACGTCAGTGACATTACTAAGAACAGCTGATTATAGAGCAGCACAGAGTTGCCAACTCATAGAAGGCCAAAAAACTGGTCTTTTTGCCAAAAAAGGCTAAGTTAAAAAAAGATATAGCTGAATACGTAACTTCCACAGAATACGGCCTATAAAAGTTTAGTACAGGACATAGGCGTCTACCGTTAGATTCTCAAGATCCACAAAAGCACAGAAAATCGTCTGGTTAGCGGCCAGAAGCTTTCCCGTGATCATGCGCAGAGAAAACATTTGATCCATGCATCTTTCTTCTAGGTCTAAATCTAGGTCTAATAAATTCTAAAGGTCTAGGTCCGGTTCCACAAAAATCTTTCCGATTTCACTTGCATCCTACGCGTCAAAACCTTCGAATAAACTTTACTTGCTAAACTAGTTAAGCTGATCGCTCAATAACATCCGCAGTCATAATGGGAACCTTTATATAAAGGCACAATGATCGCAGATCGCTAATCATCCGCGAACAGATTTCTTAATCTAGTAATCACTAGATAGTGATCCGTTCCCAGGTCGGCACTCCTGAACACTCGCGTATCCATCACCTCTCACTCTTACTTTCTCTAGTACACATATGGATCTTCTTGTGGTTAAATACAGTGTTTGTCACGACCCTTTACAGACGCTTTTCGATGCATACAGCCAGTATAAGCTTGCCAGCATTGTAAACCCTTTTATCACCAAACTTTCCAAGTACCGATCCATTGAAATCACCACATACAACAATTTTTTCGTTTCCTCTTGCAAATCTAGAACTTCTCTAACATACTCTCAAAATTCTTCCAGCATGTACAGCCAGAAGGAATAGCAGATAAGTCTTGAGTTCACAGTTTGATATTCAGTCATAGCATCGACGAACCGTGACGAAAGCAGACAGCCTGGGTGTGGTGGCCCTAGCAGGCGCTCTCGCTTTCCAGCACTCCGGACCATAGAGCCAATGCCCTTCCGTTTGGTTCCGGCAAACTCATGACATCTAATTCTCTTTCTTTCATTCGTTAAGACGAATGCGCTGATCGAAATAATGAAAGAAGTCGAAGATCGAAATAATGAAAGAGAAATAAGTCTCTTATGACTCATTTATCAACTGTGGAAACTCTGCACTCCGTCCTCCACCTTCCGCCGTATCGGGCTGTGCGTGATGAGTGGCGGTCCCCATCGCCGCTTTGCTCGCTGCATTCTGCACCAACGGGGACGAGCTGATGTGCGTCGTCTTGGGGGGACGCCCTTACCCTCGATGGCATGTGGGCTTGGTCAGCCCACATCGGATGCGTGTTGGTGAGTTGTGGAGGGAGTGTTTGCGACGTTGCCTTCGCACCGCTCTCCGCGCCCTCCGCAGCCGAATGGATTCGCGGCGGAAGAGGAGTACTGGATGTACTGCGAGATGCGGATGTGTGCGAGAGCGTTGATCTATTTTGAAATTCTTTCAACAGTGTTATACTGATAAACGACATCTATTGAACAATTGTGAAATAAAATCGATTCGCAACTGAAAATGAACTGATTTCTACAGATAACAATAGATGGTATTAAATTGCTATTGCAATGGCGATGGAATTAACTATATAAATAAAAAATATCTTCAAACATAGTACGACGGAGTAATCAGGGAAATAAATCACCAAGTGTCACGATCCCTGCACACCATGCTTACTACTTTTGCTTCTTCCAAATTCATCATTTTCTTCACACACAAACCAATGCAAGTACCATTTTGAGCAATTTGCTCACGAAACATAATTACTGACCTATTTATTTATATATTAATTATAATGATTTTTATATTTATAAGTATAAATTAATTATAATTGTTTTTAAATGTCGTTACTGATATAATCACTAAATATAATTACAAGTGTAATAATTGTTTTTCAGATTTTCGAGTAACAGCCTTATCTAGTTATTGTTTGTCATATTTATAATTCATTGTTTCCAGTGCTGCCAGGATTACGTTTTTTAAAAGAAAAAGTTTATCGCAATCCGTTCATGTAATGAAGTTAAAATATGCATTTCATAATAGCGCTATCTATTGCACTCCTCCAGAACTGTTATTAATCGTCATATCATCTAGCAATAGATGGCGTCATTACCCCGATTCCATTGTGTTACTCAGCCTCCAACGCAAATTAATAAAAAACTGAGCATACAATAATGTAAATACAAAAGATATATTAAATATTATTTTTTTTTAAATAGTAAAACACTCTTTTCTAAGTAAGTAAATAATAGAGAAAGTCTGAAAAGTAAACAATAATATTTAAATAGTATAAATAAAATAGAGTGAAGCCAAAATTTTAGAGAGATATATTACACATTGAATTTTAATTACCGCGTTACACAATATATATCTGGACCAGGTACCACTGGTGGAGGACTCGAGGACATTTCATGATTCCATATTTTGGATATGACATCTTTATCTTACCCTGCGAATTGCAATTGGATTAATCTGGCAACTAATCACAATTAGAAGCAATCTTTGATAGTCGTAAATACATCGTTTTCAGAATTGCACAGAAATATTTGTATGTAACTAGGAGACTATATATTTATTTATTATGCACTCAACGCTTTATAAGTGGCGTTTCAAATGTGTCTTAGAAACGTAAGCATGCGCCCCAATGACTGATTTACTATTTTAATAAAATAGTAAATCACGATAGCCGAGTGGTTAGGTGTTCGGAATTTCGAGTCGAGAGACCCGAGTTCGATCACCAGGTGGCAGGCTCGCACCAATGGGTTTTTCAAAAAAAAACTTACGTACGATTTATATCGTTAGCTAGGACATAAAGACGGCGACGAGCTCAATACCCGTCACGTTGTCCCGAAAATATCTTCGGTGGAAGGTGGGTCGACGGGACTTATTTATCTAGATTAGACGTTTGTCTACCCCTATATTGGGAATTGCGTGAAGATATTTAATTAATTATTTTTTTTCGATTTCAGTAATTCTTGCATCAGTTTAAGTTGGCTTTTAAACTTCCTTCCGATCAAGGTAAAGGTAATTCTGGTGCAGTCTCTTATTTTGCCTATTATTGATTATGCAGATGTGTGTTGCACTGATCTTTATGAAAACCATCTAGACAAGCTGGATCGTCTCGTAAATAACTGCGTCCGATTCATCTACTGCCTTCGTAAGTTTGATCATGTTTCTCCTTTCCGATCTCAGCTAAATTGGCTTCCCATTCGTCAACGAAGACACTAGGACACTCTTTACACTTTTTTCTATATTATTCGACGACCGTCTACCAGATAATTTGAAACGAAAGTTTCAATTTCTGTGTGATACACACGATAGAGTAAGAGTCTCCGAAGAACGAAGAGGTTCTTCGGAGACTCTTACTCTCTCCATTCCACTTCACCGTTCTGGTTTCACTTCTTTCTTTGAGACAACCCTGCAGTAAACTTACATTTAGAAATAATGTTAAAGCTCATATTTTAAACCTTGTTAAGTAATTAAGGAGTTGTCATCATCATTATAGTTATCTTGTCCTAATATTCTATCTTCACTATTCACATTTATTTAATCCAAGTATGTATTTATGTATGTATATTTATATGTGTATTTATGTATTTATGTATATGTATGTGAGTATGTATGTGCGTGTATTTATATATTACTATTATTATCGTATTAATTATATTTAATATTTATGCTTTGCCGTTTTTTTTTGTCTTTTTTATGGTAACCGCCTTCGATGTTTTTCCACTCCTAAAGGTTGACAGGCAGAGAATGCTTTTAGCATTATGTCGGCCTTTTGTTCCTATATAGTTTTATAAGGTGCAATAAAGTTGAATAAATAAATAAATAAATATGTGAAACAGGTTCCATATGGTTCGTCGGGACTGTATTTTGATACACAACTGCATTCATTTTTACACCTTTCTCACAAAAATGTACCTCTGTTAAGCCTCTATAAGAAACTCCCAACCATACCATGAGCGTGGATGGAAAAGGACCTCGTTGGACACGCGGAATACAGTTGCTTGCTTCTTCACTACTGTGTGCGTACCTTATCATTTTGTTTGTTGTAGCTCTCTTCTATGGTAAAAACTTTTTCATCTGAAAAAAGAATTTCCCGATATTTTTTCCCGTGTACCGCTTCAACAAAGCGCGACATCTCTTTTGTCTCAGGTCCAGTAGACGAAAATTCAAACGTTTTTCTTCGATATGCGAAGCCCTAAGTCTTCATTTAACACCCTTTTTACCGCGGTTCTGCTTAACCCCATCTGAAGGGCCAACAGTTTCTGCTTACGTTTGGGATTTCTTTGAATACGCGCCTTCACAGCTATTATCACTGCTGGAGTCCTAACAGACCGAAGGCGACCACTTCTTGACCTGTCATCTACACTAGAGTCTTCATTGTATCGTTTGATGGTACGATAAACGAATCTTTTGGTTATATTAAAATTTTTCAGCATGTCAAAAATTTGAATTGGCGCGTAACCGCAACGATGCAACGCAATAACTGCAACACGGTCTTCTTTAAGAGTCCACTCCATATTTAAAAATGAGTAAAATTCTAAAAAGTATACAGTTTTATTTTCATGAACAATTCGAAATTCGAATTCAATAAACTTTTTTGTGGCCAGCATTCTAAAAGAAAAGTTTTTACTGTGTGGCAATACTTATGACCTGACTGTGTATGTACATTACTTTATTGTAAAGTACGGATGACAACTCTCGTCTCAACAGTTAAAAGGACCTACGTCGCAACAACTGAACAAAAACTTTTCAAATTCAAATGTTTATTTGTAAGAAATCGTACATTTACAGGCGTTAACAATTAAATTCAGTATTTATGTCATCAATATAAGTCAGTATTTATGTCATCAATTGTTATTATTATTATTATTAGAAAGTAATATTAACAAAGTTGTTTGTACAATAAATGCGAAATTTAATTACAAATTTAAAATAATTATAAACTATTAATTATAAAATATTTAAAATAACACTGATTCATAATAGCATGCGCATTACAGTTTACTTCTTATTTATAATTATAATAATCTTGGATGCTTTAAAAAGGAATATAGGACGTAAGAGGCCACGGATCGGCAAAGGTCGCACGTTCGTATCCCGCCCATGTCAAATGAAATTTTAAATTTATTTTACAATGAAAACCAGTGTGAAATGCACTCGTCTACAATGGTCATCAGAAAAAGTTAGTTAATTTTGGAACCAAAAAATTTGTAACTAGTTTTGTAACTGCATCACAGGTGGTTGAATTAGATCACCTTTTATTTGCGCTATGCCTTTTATTTAGAATTTCTTTTTTTTTCTTTTTTTTATTAATTATGAAATTTTCAAATAAAACTTTTTTTTAACCCAACGCTTGCAAATATTTGAAATATTTGTAGTATGAGATGACACTAATTTCAGTCTATTTAATAAGCCAAACATTTGTGACTGTTGTGTATTGCCTTGAACTATCAGTCAGTCAGTCAGTCAGTAGTTCAAATGTTATGGAAGAAAATTCAAGAAAAATAACCGTTTAACATGTGAGATTGTATATTTCATATATAAATATGAATATATTGTACATAAATAAATATTTTTTTTTATTTTTTTTTAACTTGCTCGCTAAGTCTATTCTATAATATATATAATAATACTATAGATAAATAAAATCAGCTCATACACATGATATATACATTATTTTGATAAATAAATACTATAAAGCCGAAACATTACATCATACTATACAATATAAATATATACATATAACATTATAAAACAAATATAGTAAGTATATTGAGATTTCCGATCCTTTTATGAAACCTGGTCAAGTGCTTAAAAATAATATTTTACGCCTTGCAGGAACTAGGCACCTTGTATTGTTTGTTCTGGGGTACTCCAGTTACTTGTGGGTTCTGGCCCAGGCGAATTTGGTCCCTGAATGTGAGGAACTGCTGGTCCCACTTCGGTTGGCAAACTACTTGAACTGCTTGAACCTTGTAACCTTCACCGGTGCAGTACGATTGGCATGCGTTCAACGGAGTGGTGGTGATGCAAATCTCCCCTTGATTTTCGTAATATTGGACCTGCTTCTGTAGCTTGCACGGCCCTCGCTGCTTCTGATAGCTCCTTGACCTGTACACGCTCTGAGTTCCCCAATCTTCTTCAGAGGATGACGACGACAGCATCGCGTTTCTCCACTCTTGATCGGAACGGAGAATAGTCGTGAATTTGTGTTCCCTCTGATAAGCCTTCTGTTTGGCCTGTTCCTTCAGCTGTTTGGTCCTGGGGTCGCTGTTCTCGTCATCCAAGGCGTAAGAGGCACCGAAGTGGTCGGGTCTGTCAACAAGGCCGTTGGGACTCCAGTAGTCGTCGCGTCTATCGCCAGTCATCAGTCCGCAGATGCCTCGGGCACTGTAGCGACTGTCTTTATCCAGAACCACTACCCTACGTCCGTCGTACATCATTCGGAGTCGATCTTCACGGATGTTCAGCAACAACACTCCATCAGAGTCAGTGTAGTACTGTAGTATGGGTATCTCTTGCTCATCGTCCCAGTAGATAGTCAAAGCTCCTTCGGAAATCTTTTTCGCGTTGGTGGTTACTTTCAGTTGGTGCTGTCTGGATCCTTCTGGTGCTGGTTTGATTTCGATTTCTAAGTTCTTACCGTTCTCCGATCTGTTAAAGAGGAGATATTTGTGATTGTTGGTGTGTATATAAAAACAATTGTAATGTAAAATTACTTTCTTGTGTAATTTTATTGATTTTAAAGCATTATAAGATAAATGATGGGTTAACCCTCACTAAAAATATCAGACAAAAATAATCATACCGAAGATTTGCAGCAGCGTCTGAGGTGCTACTGGTCTGGTACTGCGTTTGCCAATCAACTTGCCAAGCGTGGCGATTATGGCAAGGTCTCCCTATGGGAGAGGTCAATGTCCTGCAGTGGACTTTAACAGGCACTTATGTATGTAATCTATTACATCACCCACGGGATGAAATGCAAGATAACCGACCCCTATCAAATGTCTCAATATATTTTCCGTACTTACTGGTATGAAATGTATATTTCCTGCTGTTTCTCGTTGGGTCTCTTGGCTAAAACTACAAACTGTTCCCTTCCTTGGTTGTTTTGCGCTATGTTTTGTTGCATGGCATTTTCAAGCGTCACTACATGCCAGGAGCTAGTCAAGGGGTATTCGTAGGTCCTGTTGCTGAAAGTCTTCACTTTGGTTCCATCAACGGAGCAGAAAGCTAATGAAAAAAAATGAAGCCGTTAACCCTTTAATTGTATAAGTTACTCTGTCTGTGGCTAGGCTATTTTAATAAAAAGTGTGTTGTTTTCTTTCTGTTATTGTAGAATAATAATGTCCCATAAAGATTTATTACACCATAGATGCACTGATTTCACTTAATCTTATAGCATCTGAAATGAAGCTGGCAGGGAACAGAACTTGCACCTGGCTTAATCAGGATTTGTCAAAAAAGTACACTTAAGATGGTTATTCCTAAAGGACACAAAAACAATATTATACTTACGTTGGAATTGATCCTGAGTATAGTAGTTGTACACGAGCTCGTAGGTGTGGAAGGGTCTGTAAGTAGATAGTGCGTAAACTGTCTCTTCAGGTATAGGCAAGCTCTTCACACGCACTACACCAAATGGTGAGCTCAGAACCAAATTAAAAGACTTGGTCAAGAAAGAAGTCTCTGCAGTGATTTCAAGCTTTCCTTCAGGTGGTGTTTTCAAATTAATTTCAGTGAACCAGAAGATAAAGTTTCCAACAATCTTGTAGGCTTGGAAGATAAAGTTCTTTACTGATGGGTTGACGTCTTTGTACGTTACTGTAGCCTTATAACTGTCAGGAGCCGAGGACATGACAATCATTTTATAACAGGCGGGCTGGTACTGATTATCTTGAATGATCTCTTGATCGCACTGTTTAGCTAGAGGAAGAGATTTAAGAGCATCTACGTATTTCTTGCTACGCTCTGCTTGTCCACTGACGTGAATGTTTCCACTTGCTCCATAACGGATGTCGAAATCGAATGGTATCTTGAAGTCCTTCTTCAGGGCCTCTTGGTAGTTGAAAGTGGATATTTCTGGTATTCTCATTTTACCAACGCCATTAATCTGACTATTACCTTGCTGAGCGGAGTTTTTGCTAGCAAAGAATGTAAACTGAATGTTAGAATCTACCAGGCTTTGACCGAGAGCAGCGGTCGCCACGTATTCCACTTTTTGCATACCGTCAAACATTACACTAAGGTCAATGACGTCAGCATTCGCTGTGTTGATTCCAGTCACCACTCTCTTGACTAATTCCTTACGACGTTCTTCACTGTTAGGTGTAACATCCTTAATTTCGGATGGGACGGGATTCATCTGACCTTCTTGTTTTTGGTTGTAATAGGTATCTGTAAAAATAAAGTAAAGTTTTTTTACTTATATTATTCTAACGCGATGTATACAATCGCAAATTTTATTAAAAAGTACCTACCGTAGACTGCAGTTAATGTAACAGCTTTGTTCTTAGATTGCTTTCCGAGGTACCTAATATTGAAATGAGTTTGAGCAATATCGCTCTGATAAATAGCTGATACCAGACTTGTAAGAGGATTGTTCCATCGGAGTTTTTCTACAATGCTGATGAAATCATTTGAATATGAGTAGCCTTGGAGTTGGAATAGAACTCCAAATTCTTGACCATACTTAGAATCAAGTGAAACAACTTTGTGACTGCGTGATACCACTTTGGTAGTAGGGTCTTGCGATATTGGGGTGAGTGTATCTTTCTTTTGGTTAGCAGTGTAAGGCCAAGCACTGTAGTGAACAATGGTGTTGTCCTGTTCAGGTTCGAGTGGAGTAAACTCTACTTTGACTTCTCCGGATTTCATCTGCATCTGCATTTTAACTGGGATGTATAACTGAATTTTATTGATAACTCCTGCACTAGCATGTTGATTGGCTAGAGTATCCAAAAAGCCAACGCTTCCATCAATATTCCTTGCGTATATTAATTGAATAGTTTTGTCAAGTGATCCAGAGAAATCTCTCTCCGATTTCAGATTGAATTGAGACTTTAATTTACTCTGAATGTGAATGAGAGTAGGTTCTTTATATTTGAAGATAAACGGCATACCCGTGGCGACTGGGAACATGACCGATACCTGAGCTTGGTTTAAGACTTTGGTATAATGTTTGTCCATTCCTTCTTCAAGATCATGGAAGTACTCTCTTACGCTTTGGGTAAGCTGTTCAAATTCACTTTCACCGAAAGCAAAGTATCTTTCCTGGTTCATTAAGTCAAATTCAAATGATGCCTGTAAGGGTTCTTGATTATCTCGCTTGATGTTAAGCATTTGAGCGACCGTCTCTGGGGTGTATTTGTGATTTGGATTAACATTTTTGTTCTTTTCATTATTGGCAAACAATTTTTGTTTGAAATAGTCAACAAATTGCTTCACACTTGAGAATGAAGCAGAGAGCTGAAAAAAAATTATAATTCGGTATAGTTTTTATCGTAATTTAGTTTGTTTCTAAGTAACTGCGTTCGTACTGCCGATTACTATAAATTGCTTGGTATTGAGGTAATAATAATTCTAATTAAGCATTTACATTTGAACAAGTTCAAAAATGATGATCCTTTAACAAACATTTATCTATGTATTAACCTGTAGGCACAGGTTAGAATATGGATGAGGCAGTTTAACCGTCGTTGATGTTCAACAATGGTTATATAATTCATAATTGCAATCAAAAGCTTACACAGGAAGCCCATATGGCTGCGCACAAACTTCCACTCCTCTTTCCACTGGTCATTCTTTTTATGGGAAAAATTTTCTGAAATCCTTTCTTAGCTGGCATCTATAGCTCATAATACACCTCCGTGTAAAATTTATTTTGTAATTAGTCAGTATAAAGTTTTAAAATTTTGTAATTTTTATGTAGATGTCATCGATATACCATTTCTTTATCAAATATACTAATATGAGCAAATTGTCGAAGAAATTAGGATCCTGCGTGATTTCGCTGACACTTCGATGCAGAAGCAACAGCATTTGTGGATTTTTACAGTGGCAGACAATAAAATTTACTTACTTTGTTCCATCCACCGGCATTGTTCTTCGAAGCGTATTTCAGGTATTTAGGGATGAAACTGTCTTCACTTCCAATATGCGACAGGATATTTAAGATAGTGTTTTCATCGTCATAGTATTCATTAAAGTATTTAGTAGAATGCTGGTAACCGAATGTCTCCTTGGTTAGCATATCCTTCACCGCTTGTGCAGTTCTGGCACTGTAAATAACATTAAATTAATAACACTGAAAAGTAAGTAAATATGCATCTCCATTAATACTAACACTTTGAAGTAACGAGGATTCCTTAGAGTAGCAACGGATTCAATGCCTGATTTCAGAGCAGAACGAACTTGAATGCTAGGATCATCGTGTGTCATTTCAGCCATCGTTTGCATCATTGCACTGTTAGGGTATGTCGCGAAAATCATCTTGATAGCGGCAACTCTCACTTCGTAGGGTTCTGCTGTGTTTTTCAGGATACTGAACAAAACGGCGCGAACATTGCTGTCCCTTTCTTGGGCCAGGACTTGCAAATTGTTGACCATGTGTGTACGAATGTAAGTTGAAACTACCATCTTGCCCTCTAGATACGGAGCAAATACGTCCAAGATAGATCGGTGACCTAGATTGCCGATTGCTTTAATGTAAATTTGTTGCTTGTAGCGATCATCCTCCTGAATAGCTTGTGTCAGTTCTTGTTGAAGACGTGGAAGGACTTCTTCGAGAACGAAAGCATCATGTTTACTTGAAAGACGACCATACATGTGCGTTGGGTAGTAAGAATGTGCCGTATAATTGTTAACTTGGCCCATGTTTATAAATTTAGTTGCAGCAAACAAAGCGGAGGTGTTAAGATATCTCTGTTGACGAACTTCAACGCTCATAGCAAGTTCAAATAATTGAGTCATTAGTTCCTTTGTCGGGTAACGCAGAGTGGTAGGTAACGCAGCCATCACCTCTGCAGCTTCCTCGCCCTGGATTTTTTTTGATTGTATCCATGTTTTTATTTGTTGGAACGCGGGTAAGGTACCGGCTTGAGTTACTGCATCGCGGAAGATCATCCACATGTCTGATTTGACGATATCATTTGAAGACTTCGCAATCTCAATGCTGCGACTCGTTTGGCTGAGTTGACCAGAGCTCATTGACGCAATAATTCGTACTAAGATGTTGAACTTTGAAAGAAAATCAGATTTAGGCAAATTGTTAGGATTTTGTAGCTGTTGAGCAATTTCTTGGACAAGTTTCTGAGCGTTCATTGGGTTCTGTTTTTTATCTCCGTGAGGTTGAGGGTTCATATACAGAGCAGCATATGCCGGTTCGTTACTTCTAGGAACTTCGTCGTTGATGTAAACCGATGAGGAGTCGCTAGAGCTGGAAGAACTGGATGAACTAGATGAACTGGAGTGATCGTTGCGTTTTTGAACGATCACTTTATTTACAGCCACGATCTTTTTGGGTTTTGCCGAACGGCGAGATCTTGTCACAGGCCATTCCTCGCCCTGGCTTTGGGGCTTATATTTCTCATGCGATTCTGATGACGATGATGAAGATGACGATGAAGAGCTGTCATCAATGGTAACCTGATTGGGAGTTAAGGAGTACAAGAGATTTTGGATTGGTCGGTTGCCCTCTGGTTTCTCCCACTCTGGTTCACTATCTTGTTCTTGAGTAGCTAAGTAAAATTTGACATAACTGTGAACTTCAGCTTTCTGCTTTCCGTATAAATGAGGGTGCACATGGACGGTGCTGGTGGTTTCCGATTTGTAAATAGGTCCTTGCTTTCCGACGAGAATTCGGGAAACAGTAGCGCGTTTAATCAACTGTTCTTCACGAGTTTGATGGGCAGTACCTGACCATTCTGCACCATCGGGCACGCCGAAGTGATAATCAACACGGTGATGACAATGACCGTAGTCCTTGCTCTTGGTGATTTCAATAGGTTCCTCATCATTCGCGAATTCGGGAAGCTCCCGGCGCCACTCTGATGCAACAGGCGAAACTGTGTACAAAGTCCTGCAGTCACCTGTGACGTCAGTTTCCATTTTCCTGAAATTTCCTTGCTGGATCTGTTTGTCATAGGTGTCGTGAGCAGTGCGGACATTTCTGTGTGGCGAGAGGTCTACTTGAAGAGCGCCGATTAGACCCTTAAGCAAGTTCTCCTGAGCTAAAGGCACTGTTGCTGGCATGCTTAGGGAAAGAACGCGACCACCCTCTAACGTCACTTCGAATGGCTTGTCCAAGTTCTGCGCTGGTTGGTACTTCAAGTTTGCAGGTAACTGACCCTCCGGTCCCAATTCTTGGTGGACCTGGGCATGCTGTGGACTTTCCAACCTGACTTGGAGTCGACCTGGAGCCTTGACGCGGACAATGAAGCGGGCTTTGAATGCGTTACCAGAACTCGTGCCTTCGTGAAGACGAGCCAACGTGTGTGTTTCCACATCGTAGCGGTACAGTTTTCCAACTTGCCAGGGCCATTGGGTCGTTTCCTGTGGTTTATTATCACTGCTGAGTCGGCCTGATGAAACGGCGACTGTAAAGTAATAAAATGTGTAATAATAAGGAAATAATTTAGACATATTTAAGTTCTAATGCTACAAATTAACTTTGTGGCAACGGATTGTTCATTTCGTTACATAATTGTTATATAATTTTACACATATATTAACATACACAAAACAGACTGCCCTGAGTTTCTTAACAAAACAGGACTACGTACGGAGTGTACGGTTGTTGTGTACGTTGGAGTGTACTTTCGGTTTGCGGAAGTCTGTCTTATTATCAATACGTACTGTTATAAGTGCGTATAGGTAAAATTCTTTTTAATTCGGTCTTGTAGATATTTTAATACTACGTCGCGCAGAGTAGACTTTGATCTATTTCATACCAGTGTACCCCATCTTAAGAAATTGCTCTATTTTTTTTTTATATTTAATTCGCTTTCTTTTCATTTGTTATCGTGTACTGATATTTATTTTTAACAATGTGTACGTTTATGCTTATATGTTTTCTAAACGTGTTTTAATGCTCTCTTTACATCTCTAAGTGAATATTTGTAATTGTCTTTCATTTCTTCTAATTCCATTTGTATCATTTTCTAAATTCGTTGTAAGTTTTCCTATGACACAAAAATAAAATGAAATACAAAAATATTGTAAAAGTGAATATTACTTTGTCGTGTCTACTTCCCTTTTCGTAGCGTTCTCATAAAACCACTGAACTGAACTCTACAAAATTTAATATTAAAGATATATTGCATCATTTTTTTTATTTCAAATTTCATAACTAATTATTTGTGTGTGTGATAGTGATTATTAACAATTATTATTTGCTTTTCTTTGATTTTTTGCTAAACATTTGATTATTTGCTTTTCTTGACATTTTAGTACTTTACTATTATTTACTACAATACACTAGAGTGTTCACGATAACTATACTAGTTTTAGTTATTATTATTACAGTACAGTTTCCAAAAACTCGTGTGATACACGGGGAACTAATTCAAATCTCAACATAAAATCTCATCATAGACTATCTCATCTATAGTCTATAGTCTAATAGTATAGTAGTGAGACTACACCCACGGGAATGGAATAATCTTACACCAATACTACGGTTTTTTTGACACACTATAAGTATTGCTATCTGGTTAGGGCGTAAGAATACCACCCACTCCCGTGAGTGTCGTAAGATGCGATTAAGGAAAAATCCTTGAAATGTATTGGGCTACCAACAGGTGGCGGGATAACCATCTTGAAAAATACTTCCCGTCGAAGCAGCGTCTAAGGTGCAAGATGTCTGATACTGTGCTCGCGAATTCGCTCGCCAAGCGTGGTGATTATTTCAAATACTCTCATATGGGAGAGGACTATGTTCTGCATTTATATAGGCGCTTATGATGACGAAAACGGAGTTCTGCCGTAGCCCTTTCTAGTCCTGCGACTAGTCAAAACGACTGCGTCGAAACGACTTAATTGTCTAGACCTCTGTTTACCCCTGTATTGGGAATGGCGTGAAGATATTTTTTTTGTCGCCTTTTATGTCCACCCATGCACCCTATTACGCTTTTTGAATATAAGTTTGAAAGGAATTTATATCACAAAAAATGTGAGCTTACAAAAGGCTGATGTAGTTAAAAGTTATTATGTGTATATTATGCTCACCAATCAGCGCCGTTAGCACCAATATCTTCATATTAAACCGGTTGCTCTCAGCTGGTCTTCGGATGGTATGTCCTCTTGAGAAGATCCTTCTGATTGATTCGCTTCGGACCACAGCTTATATACCAAACTACACGTGCGCCTTTTTGACCCCTTGTCATGTACTTTCCGTGATAACAACATTGTTACAAGACTCTGTATGTACTGTTTAGTGTTTAGGCCAATGCTAGGTTACTTGATTTGATAATACCTAGCCTGGAACAGAATAATTGATAAGCTATCTAACAAATAACCGATACTGTAGGTAATATGTGATACATGTGAACATCAATTATGGCTATCATGTCCTATTTCTACATTGACAACTTTTAATTAGCTTTCTTCCTTTTGACTGTAGCTATAAGATCTGTTATGTATGTATTAATTTATATTTAGAATTACTTAAACTTATCTGGTAGGTATTTATTAATTTTTTTTAGAGTAGTGGCAATACCCGATATCCTAGTTGGTTATCGCCTTGCCTTCGACGCTAAGGGTTCCGGGTTTTTTTCTCTTTATTTCACAAATTACATTTTCATTTACAATTTAATTTCTTAGTGCCACTAAACAGAAGTTGGTTGTCTTGGCATTGCACAGTAAGCTCTTATTATTATGGTGTGTAAATGTCTACATGTTACCTTTACAATCCACACACATTTTACAATTACCATTTAGAGGTCGAATCCCGCAACCAAATGCAATACAAATGTTTGCTTTTAACATTTAAATAATAATAATAAATATCTTCACGCAATTCCCTATACAGGGGTAGACAGAGGTCTAGTCTAGACAATTAAGTCCCCTCGACGCACCTTCTACCAAAGATATTTTTGGGACAACGTGACAGGTGGTGAGGGATTAACATTTGTATATGTAAATAATTATCTTTGTAAGTATATTATAACGTTGATTTAGTCACGATAGTTGGGTGGTCGGAATTTCGAGTCACGAGACCCGAGTTCGATCCCCAGGTGGCAGTCTCTTACCAATGGGTTTTGCAAAAAACTTATGTACGAATTACATCGTGGGCTAGGATATGAAGACGGCTACGGACTCACCACCTGTCACGTTGTCCCGAAAAATATCTTCGGTGGAAGGTGGGTCAAAGGGACTTAATTGTCTATACTAGACCTCTGACTACCCCTGCAAAACCCCCTAAAATATCTACGGTGGAAGGGGGGTCGAACGGACTTCATTGTCTAGTCTAGATCTCTGACTCGTGAAGATATTTATTTATTTATTATTTGATTTAATCACTAAGACGGCGGTAGGCTCTGGTGAAAAGCGATAGACCATCGTTAGGCAATATTTTTTTGTACACATCTCAAATCGTTGGCAAATTCTATTTTATCGAACTGATATGATGACGGAATTGAAAGTGAAACTTTTAAGCCTTTTACACTCATAAATCTTGCAAAATTAAAAGTAAAGAGTAGCAAAAAGTACAAATAAAAAAAAACCGCCTAAATGTTTTAATTAACCATTGACATAAGAAACCTCAATAAATTTATTTTTTGCTGGAGCATGCTTAGTGATAGCCGCGATAGCCGAGTGGTTGGATGATCGGAATTAGATCGAGTAGAATCGACTTCAAACTCCAAGAGGAAGACTCGTACTGGTAAAGCTGGTTTAAACAACAGGAAATTTATACAAAAAATCTTGGGAAGAGAGAGGAAGAAATCGATTCATCCCACCGAGGACGAAACACGTTGGTTTTTATGGTGTCGCCAACTTTGAGTTTCCGAGTTAGATCCCCAGACGGTTCAATGAAGAAAACCACGTAGTCTCGGGTCTGAGTGTTTGTGGTACTTTCGTTATTTCTGATCATAACACAAGTGCTTTAGCTACTTACCTTGGTATCAGATAAATGCTTGTGATGTTGTCCCTATCTATTTGTTTATTCAAAATACCAAAAAATATGGATGAGCCATCTTTTTTTATTGGTATTTTGCCTTCACCTTATTCACAGGACGATAAGCAAAAGGATGAGATGCTTCTACGAAACGCCTGATTCTTCAAGAACTTAGTACATCCAGCTGATCCTGGCTTCAATCGGAATTTAGCACATGACTCGAATATATCAGTCGATTGTTACGTTGTGATCTGAAAGAAGATGTAGTGACTAAAATTGAGAAAGGTATGCTAAGATGGTTTGGCCATTTCGAGAGAATAAATGAAGTACGATTGACGAAAAAAGTGTATAAGGCGAGTGTGAACGGAAGTGTAGGAAGGGGAAGACCTAGGCTGACGTTTCGAGACCAAATCAGGGACGTCCTGAAAAAAGGCCATGTCAAGAGTACCCTAAATCGAAGAGAATGTATGAAGGGAATAAGGAAAGTGGCCGAAGCGAAACAAGTATGTAAGGATCGTAGCAAGTGGAAATAATTGGTCTCTGCCTACCCCTACGGGAAAGAGGCGTGAATATATATGTATGTATGTATGTAATAAACATTTATTTAGCACCAGTACAAAAAACTAATACATATTATCACAAATACAAAAAATTTAATTGTGCCGAAATGAGGTTGGTTCAACATTAGCTGAGCAAGGATAATCTTAATTGAACAGAATTTTGACGACCCCAGTGGAGGAGTGGCGGACACACCGGTTGTCATAGTTTGTGGTGCCTACGCTGTTTCCGATTCAAATACCAAGTGCTTACTTTGGGATCAGAACATGTATGTGATGTTATCCTTATCGATGTATGTATATGTGTATAATATACGTGGCGAAATCGGCCTGATACACAAACGCAAACGTGTCGTAGTTTTCCAGGAAGTCTCCGAAGGTTGGATAGTTGAGGGAAGTTCAATCATTGATGATCTAGGTGGGCGTGAGGTGTACACATCCCGGACGTGTCAATGGCAGGGTCTCGGTATTTATATTTATATGTATATATTATTCTTCATTCTGGTTCTTGTAATCAGTCATTTTAATATTTAGTCTCTTTGGCCTAGACATCTCTTATTACATAAACGAAAAAGAATGAGGTAGACAAAAAAAACAATCAAATTAGAAAATTAAATTTTATTATTTGTCTTTAATTACAATAATTGACAGCAGCTGTCATTCTTAAACACTACCTAATAATAATAAAAAAAAAATGAGCAAAATGGAGATCTTAAAATGGAAATTACTTTAATAACTACATTACGATCAAAGAGATTCTCTGGAAAGCATGCAAATTTGTACATTAATAACTTAACAATATCAAATTCAATCATCGACATCTAGGATTGATTCACTTTGTTTTCCTCCTCTCTCTTTCCTAGTAGGACTCCTCAAGAAAGAGTTTCTTGTAGGAGTCTCAAGCTTCCTTGGAACCTATTCGTTGTTTTTGAGTAGTATTTGAGATAATTTATTCGTCTATGACGATAATTCAATGTCCTAATGACATATCAAGACAGGACGTCTGCCGTTTATCAACCTACACTACATCATAGACCCCCGGTCCACTCGCTAAAGCCGAGATACACTAAATGGTATTGCAAGGCCAGCAGAAGCTCTAATTTAAAGAAGTTTTTCTTCTTTAAATTAGAGCTTCTGCTGGCTTTACAATAGGATATCTTCGATATTAATATGCCTAACAGTAATAAAATTCACTTATAATAAATTGAGCAAATGTAGGTGTTTTGGAATTAATTATTACAATACATAACGTAATACTGTATTGTACGAAGTATTACCGTCTAAATATTTATTATCATGCATATACTGTGTGGTTTAGGAATATTGTCACCGGTTTTCTTTCCGTAAGTGTTGCAAGACTAAGGGAAGTCTTAAATAATATATAAATCATCATAAAAACCATGCCAATCCGCTTGCCATGCGTCGCGATTATCCCTTATCCTCTATGTGCTAGACCTGGCTTGCATTGTACTTTAGTGGGTGCAGTAACTCAGGCCAAGAAGAACATCTTTATCATGATCACTCTGAGAAGAATATCCGAAAAATAAATAGAAGAACAGGGCCTTGGAGGCATTACCATTACATTATACATAATAAAACACAAATGTTGATACACTGCTATTTGGTGGCAGAAATGGTAAAGACTACATTCCTTCACTAAACATATTTCATACTCCTATCACACACAAAACACAAATCTTTGTGAAGTGATCTCATGTGTTAGACACGGCGACGAGTAAAACATTTTTTCTATATTAATAAAGTACGTTAAGTACAATTGGACCCCGTAACCAGGTGATGCGTTTTAAAAACACACTCAGAACATTTCACTTATAATTAATTAAAAATATTAATTAACTTATTTACACTAGTTGAGCCTTATTTTTTTACAGTCTTTAGATTGAGCTTTAATTATTTACAGTCTGTTCGTAAAATTGTCGAACGTAACATATTACATTTCTTATTAATTCTCAAATTAAACATTTTAATGTAAAAATATGTAGTTTTCAAATTAAAAATAAAAAATTTATAAATGTCATCTATTATTCATTATAACTTATAACAAATCCACTTTATACCATAACCGTTACTAAGCACGGTCTTGACGAAAGAAGTCAGCTGATTCCCAATACTTGTAGACAATTCCGTGCATTAATATCCATAATTTAAAAAAGATTCGCGCAAATCAGTTGGACTGAACGGAAATTTCATAAATTATTTTTATATAAATTATATAATAAGAGAGAATGTATAAGATCGCGTTAAAACTCAATTATTAAATAAATAAACAGGCAATGCTTTTCGGAAATTATTTGTTATAAAGATGTTAGAATATAAAATAACTTTGCAAAACTCCGCATGCGTATATTGTTATTTAACAATATACGTGCCGTCAAATACGCAACACGTGTTTCGCCTCTTAACAAGGCATTATAGAGGGAATAGATTACGTCTGGCAGCAGAGTCGTATCTGTCTATAAATGTTATTTAAAGACGAGAACGGAATGAACTCGGCTATCGTGACTTATTATATTAATACCTTTATAATAATGAATTTTCACAGAGTAACGTCTGCCTCTGAAAACAATACAACTACAGCTTCTGTAATTTAGGCACGGTCAGTTTGTCCCTGATACACCTCAGCGTCGCCAGCTTGGCGGGAGAGCTCGGCACCATCTGTTCCTGGTGGGGTTTCCGCACGGGCCGGGCTGGTGGGACGCAGGCTCGTGGTACGTTCGCTATGTGGGGATGAGACTTCACGTGCTTACGGAGGGAAGACGGATCCGTGTAGCGTTTCCCACACCCGGCCGCACCACAGGCATATGGCCTCTGAAGGAGTAAATTAACTTTAGTACTACAGGATTTTAAATACGTTACTTTATACAAAAAATATTTTTACGTCTTTTCCAATACTGGGGTAGACAATACAGTACTTTTGTCTCACCTTTCAGCGAAGATATTTTTGGGCAACGTGATAGGTGACAATCCTTTCGCCGTCTTTATGTCAAAGCCAATGGTAAAATTGTACATAAGTTTTGCAAAAACCCATTCGTATCAGCCTACCACCTGAGGAGCCAACTCGCGAGGAACCAACGGCGTCTCATGTGTCGAATTTCGATCACCAAACCACTCTGCGATCGTTACTATTACTTGATACAAGAATTAATAAAGCAAATGGATATTAGAGCCGTGATGGTGTTGGCTGAAAAATATGCGATCTTCTTTCTTCTCTTGGGTGTCGCAAGAGGCGGCTAAGTGAAAAGACTTGAAAATATCCACAACTGTAGGCAGTAGTTTATTTTCCATTTCGAAAAAAAATTTCCACACCAAAATACACAAACCGGCGAGGGGCAACGGCGTCTCGTCAAGGTTCAGGAGTCCGGTACTGCGATCGCCAATCTGTTTGCTGAGCGTGGCGATTATGGCAAACTATCCAGCACCAGATTTATATCCAGCAGTGGACTTCTAGAGACCGTCATGAATGTTATGTTAGAGCTCTCGTGGTTAGTTAATCCGGGCTTGGTGTAATTTTGTTTTACCAGTGGTAGAGCCACGCATCAGCCTTTGTTATTGCATGAATGGGCCGGCTCGACCGGGGAAGTCCCACGACCTCACAGAATACCGGCGTGAATTAGAAGTCTAACAAACTTCTGCGTTTCGTCTGGTGAGTGCAGGCAACCGGAGTCCCACACACCTTCCCCCAATCTGGGGGGAGGGGGGGGGTCACTCTAGGGCAACGCATCTGCTATGCCTAGTATTACGGGTTTTCATGGGCGGCGGTAATCACTTACCATCACGTGAGCCGTCTGCTCGTTTCCCTTATCCATAAAAAAAAAATCATGAGAATGTCGACTTACGGCGTTGAAGTGGGTCCTCTGGTGCTTGGCGCGGTCGGAGGAGTTGGAGAAGGCCTTGCGGCAGAGCGGCGCGGGGCAGGCGTAGGGCCGCTCGCCCGTGTGCGAGCGCACGTGGATCTTCAGGTTCTCCAGCCGCGAGAACGCTTTCCCGCAACCCGGATGCTGTTCGATTAAAGGCCTTTTTTTATCTGACGGTCGCAGAGGAAGAGTGGTGTACACACTGGTTTCACAATGTATTGGCAGCTCTGAGATCCCGGGTACGATTTCCGGACAGATCAGTGTAGAACATTTTTTTTTTAATCTCCGATCTGGGTGTAGTACACCATACTGGAGTAGGCGGAGGTCTAGACAGTGGAGTCCACTTAATCACTTTTCATCGAAGCTTATTTTGGAAAACGTGACAGATGGTGAGCACATCGCCGTATAAAAGATTAATGGGCGAAATAGTCTAGACCTCTATATATGGCTACCCCTGTCATAAGAACTAGTGTGAAACTAAGTGAGAAAAAACTAAACAAGTACAGATCGATTTTTTTTTAATAGAAAAGGGAGGCAAACGAGCAGGTGGCTCACGTAAGTGATTACCGCCGCCCATGAACACCCGCAATACCAGAGGCATCGCAGATTCGTCGCCTCCTTAAGAGTACCCACCCCCCCAGAATTAGGGGGGGGGGCACCGGTTACCTGCACTCACCAGACGAAACGCAGAAGTTTGTTAGACTTCTACTTCACGCCGGTATTCTGTGAGGTCGCGGTACTTCCCCGGTCGAGCCAGCCCAATCATGCATCAACAAAAGCTGATGCGTGGCTCTACCACTGTTAGACGATATATAGATCGATAAGTAAGTATTGTCTTTTAGAAAGTAAAATAAATAAATAAATATCTTCATGCAATTCCCAACACAGTGGTAGACAGAGGTCAAGATAATTAAGTCATTTCGACCCACCTTCCACCGAAGATATTTTTAGGACATAGTGACAGGTGATGAGCCCGTCGCCGTCTTAATGTCATAGCTGTACTCGTACATAAGTTTTTGAAAAAACCCGTAGGTACGAGTCTGCCATCTGGGGATTGAACTCGGGTCTCTTGACTCGAATTCCGTTTAGCCAACCACTCGGCTATCGTTACTATATAAGAGAGATACTTTTAAAAGTGCTTAATATTTTTGAATAGAACTACACTACTAAGTGTAGTTCTATTCAAAAATATTAAGACTCTTTAAATATAAGTCACGATAGCCGAGTGGTTGGGTGGTCGGAATTTCGAGTCAATAGACCCGAGTTCGATCCCCAGTTGGTAGGCTCGTACCAATGGGTTTTTCAGAAACTTATGTACGAATATCGTTGGCTTGGACATAAAGACGGCGATGGGCTCACCACCTGTCACGTTGTCCCGAAAATATCTTCGGTGGAAGGTGGGTCGAAGGGACTTAATTGTCAAGACTCGACCTCTGTATTGGGAATTGCGTGAAGATATTTTATATTTTTTATTTATCTTTAAATATAATAATAATAAGAAAAGAAGTAACTTACGTGACATCGATTGGGTTTATGCCCCGAATGTACACGCATGTGTATTAGGAGCTTGTAGCGAGCGTTGAACGGTCGCCTTGCGCGTGCGCAGTCCCGCCATAGGCAGCTGAATTCGTCACCTTCGGAAGAAAAAAAAGTATTGGTAAAATTTATTATTTTAAGAACCATTATGTCCAATAAAATATTTTTGTAGCAGAGTATTTTCAAGAAAAATAGAAAAAAAAATTTCATCGCGATTAAAACATTTTTTTCAATATTTCTTGAGATATTAATGTTGAGTAAAAGTAACCTACGTTCCTCTCTGTACTCTTAAATCAAAATACGTTAAGTTAAATTTTACTTCACAGTCCTTGAAATGATCCTGGATGAAATTGTATGTAATTTATCCAGTGCGTCATCCATCTATCAAATAATAAATATAAATATTTTCACGCAATTCCCAATACAGGGGTAGACAGAGGTCAAGTCTAGACAATTAAGTCCCTTGGACCCACCTTTCACCGAAGATATTTTCGGGACAACATGACAGGTGGTGAGCCCGTCGCCGTCTTTATGTCCAAGCCAACGATGAAATTCGTACATAAGTTTTTGAAAAACTCATTGGTACTGCCACCTGGGGATCGAACTCGGGTCTCTCGACTCGAAATTCCGACCACTCAACAACTCGACTATCGTGACGATCTATCAAATCGAATACAAATAAAATACAAGGTGTTGAGGTTTGAAGAAACATCCAAACATACTAACTTATTCATTAAGAAGTATTTATCACTATTAATGTGTAAAGACCAGGTGCTTAATCTTGGAGACATAAACTGATTTTAAAATATTATGTGTGACAATTAAAAAGAAAAATTAAAAAGGAAATAAATCCTAAAAACATAACATAATAGAAACAAAATAATTTAATTGTTGTTATTAAATTAAAGCGAAAAAATGTTTTAAAATTTAAACTGACACGGACGGGATTGAATCCGCAACCTTTGTCGAACCGCAGCAACGCTCTTACCTCTGAGCCACCGTGTCTTACACGGACCAGTTGAAATTTTAAATATCTTTAT
Source organism: Sericinus montela (assembly GCA_029286605.1). Taxonomy (NCBI): domain Eukaryota; kingdom Metazoa; phylum Arthropoda; class Insecta; order Lepidoptera; family Papilionidae; genus Sericinus; species Sericinus montela. Next base: position 6,667,531 of record JAGSMR010000002.1, read on the forward strand.
TCATGCCCTATCTTTAATTTAATAACAAAAAGTTCAACAGAACTTATATGCTTTAAAATCAATAAAAAATTGCTTTAATAATTGTTTCTTAAAAATTTGCAATACAGTACAAATTAAGTCGTAAATCATCGAATTAAATTCCATAGTAAAATTTACCCTTATAAGTGTTAACGTGAGCCCTCTCAATGTGCTCCACCAGCGTATTTTGATTTGGATATCTCTCTAAACAGTTCTCCCATAGACAAACTCTTTCACCTGAAACATAAACAATGTTATTGACGTTTGAAAAAAGCTTTTAAAAGTTAACTTTGTTTAACTTAAAGCTGATATCTTTGTTTGAAAACAGCGCTGTTAAACATAACACAATTAAGCATTCTGTGTTTTCATCATGACTAGGCCGATGTTGTCTTCAGAAGGACATTGACCTTTCTTTACCACGAAAATTAGTTTTGAATACATAAAAAATATATAAAGGAATATCCTCACGCTATTCCCAATACTGTGGTAGACAGTGGTCTAGACAATTAAGACCTTTCGATCCTTCTTTCACCGAGGATATTTTTTCGCACAACGTGACAGGTGATGTCGCCGTTTTTATGTCCAATAAATAAATAAATATCTTCTTCTTCTTCCCAATACAGGGGTAGATAGAGGTCTAGTCTAGACAATTAAGACCTTTCGATCCTTCTTTCACCGAGGATATTTTTCGCACAACGTGACAGGTGATGTCGCCGTTTTTATGTCCAATAAATAAATAAATATCTTCTTCTTCTTCCCAATACAGGGGTAGATAGAGGTCTAGTCTAGACAATTAAATCCCTTTGACCCACCTTCTACCGAAGATATTAATGGAACAATGTGACAGGTGGTGATCCCGTCACCGTCTTAATGTCCAAGCTAACGATATAATTCGTACATAAAATTTTGAAAAAACTCATTGGCGCGAGCTTTCCACCAGGAGATCGATCTCGGGTCTCTTGACTCGAATTCCGACCACCCAACCACTCGAGTATCGTGACATTTGATTTTAATAGGGAAAAGGATATAGCAATTTCCTTATAATAAAATGTATAAATATAATGTAGAGCACCAACAAGTAATCTCTGGCAACGGAATAATGTATGTTTGTCGGCGCAAAAACATACTAACTTATTCATTAAGAAGTATTTATCACTATTAATGTGTAAAGACCAGGTGCTTAATCTTGGAGACATAAACTGATTTTAAAATATTATGTGTGACAATTAAAAAGAAAAATTAAAAAGGAAATAAATCCTAAAAACATAACATAATAGAAACAAAATAATTTAATTGTTGTTATTAAATTAAAGCGAAAAAATGTTTTTAAAATTTAAACTGACACGGACGGGATTGAATCCGCAACCTTTGTCGAACCGCAGCAACGCTCTTACCTCTGAGCCACCGTGTCTTACACGGACCAGTTGAAATTTTAAATATCTTTATTCATGCCTTATCTTTAATTTAATAACAAAAAGTTCAACAGAACTTATATGCTTTAAAATCAATAAAAAATTGCTTTAATAATTGTTTCTTAAAAATTTGCAATACAGTACAAATTAAGTCGTAAATCATCGAATTAAATTCCATAGTAAAATTTACCCTTATAAGTGTTAACGTGAGCCCTCTCAATGTGCTCCACCAGTGTATTTTGATTTGGATATCTCTCTAAACAGTTCTCCCATAGACAAACTCTTTCACCTGAAACATAAACAATGTTATTGACGTTTGAAAAAAAGCTTTTAAAAGTTAACTTTGTTTAACTTAAAGCTTAATCTTTGTTTGAAAACAGCGCTGTTAAACATAACACAATTAAGCATTCTGTGTTTTCATCATGACTAGGCCGATGTTGTCTTCAGAAGGACATTGACCTTTCTTTACCACGAAAATTAGTTTTGAATACATAAAAAATATATAAAGGAATATCCTCACGCTATTCCCAATACTGTGGTAGACAGTGGTCTAGACAATTAAGACATTTCGATCCTTCTTTCACCGAGGATATTTTTTCGCACAACGTGACAGGTGATGTCGCCGTTTTTATGTCCAATAAATAAATAAATATCTTCTTCTTCTTCCCAATACAGGGGTAGATAGAGGTCTAGTCTAGACAATTAAATCCCTTTGACCCACCTTCTACCGAAGATATTAATGGAACAATGTGACAGGTGGTGATCCCGTCACCGTCTTAATGTCCAAGCTAACGATATAATTCGTACATAAAATTTTGAAAAAACTCATTGGCGCGAGCTTTCCACCAGGAGATCGATCTCGGGTCTCTTGACTCGAATTCCGACCACCCAACCACTCGAGTATCGTGACATTTGATTTTTAATAGGGAAAAGGATATAGCAATTTCCTTATAATAAAATGTATAAATATAATGTAGAGCACCAACAAGTAATCTCTGGCAACGGAATAATGTATGTTTGTCGGCGCAAAAACATACCATAATAATAAATGGAAACTTACTTTGAGTTCTATCTTTTTCGGACTTCCTTTCAATTCTGTTATTGGTTTTATTGCTTTCAACAAAACTATTAACTTCTGCATCCTTTTCGAATGTCAAACCAAAATCATCCAAGTTAATAAAAAGTTCATCCTCCTCAAAATTTTCTGAATTCTCATCATAGTAACATGAGCTTTGCACATCGCTTTCTATGGAATCAGATATAGAAGCTTTCCTTTCGTTTCTGTCAAAATTAAATTCTGTACAACTTGTTGGAGTATCAGGTAGAATATATTTCTTTTCATTATCTAAGTTATATAAAATGTTATTGGGATAACTGTAATGTTCTATGCTATTTATAACAGGTGTGGTCTCTGGTAATTGTGGTGTACTGAGGTTATATTCTTGAGTATTATATTCTTCAGTGTTACTAAAATTGCAATACCGTTTAGCAAACGCCGTTTCTATAGATGGTAATAGATTATCATTTGTGATTGAATTTAAATATTCCTCATTGAAACTTTCAGGCGATATACATTCTCCATCTTCCCTGCATAGCTCGTCAATTAAAGATTCATCATCGATGTAATCATTTGTGTTTGTTTCCATTTCTTTATTCTTGCCTGAAGATTCTGGTTTGTAACACTCGTCGAACTCAATGCCGTCTAAATCTAAAAGAACCTCTTTGATATTTTGTTCACTAATATTACTATCAATGACATCGCCCATCGTTTCGAAATCAGTTTTATTTTCGTTATTGCTCCATCCATCAAGAACTTCGAAATCAAAGCTTTCTTCTACACCATACTTAAAACTATCTTTGGTTTTGCTCTTACCATTTTTCTAATTCTAAATTGAACTGTGACATATAATAAGCGTGCAAATCTGTTACGTTGTCGTTTCTATCTTGAAACATTTCGTCGTCATCGTAACAAGGTATGATATCATAATCCGCCATTTTACTAAGTTCAATTGCCTTTAAGTTCAGTTATCTTTGTAGAGGTAGTAATTGACATGTGGTCCGCTCTCGGGTTTGCGCATGTGGCTCCGCTATTATTATAAAAATAAACTTTCTCTGCTCATGATCTCGCGTGGCTTCGGCATCTGCGAATTATAAATTTAATTATTGTTAGTTGTACCTACACGTTCAGAACACGTGTTCAGTTTGACTACCTAGTTTCATTGACTTGCCAGGAAGTTGTTTCTGTAATTGCTTTCGTTGTTCTATCATTAGTTGGTGCAATATGTATTTCTTATTTAGATATATTTGAATATAAAAAACACCTACTTGTTTAAGCTTAAATTTTTGTAATTATAACTACTTGTTACGGAATGTCAATGTCTTACCTATTTATATGTTTACGAGTACGTAGAAATAAATAAACAATATATAGAAACATCTTCATATACATTGCACCGATCTCAAAGTAAGTAGCTAAAGCACTTGTGTTATGGAATCAGATATAGAAGCTTTCCTTTCGTTTCTGTCAAAATTAAATTCTGTACAACTTGTTGGAGTATCAGGTAGAATATATTTCTTTTCATTATCTAAGTTATATAAAATGTTATTGGGATAACTGTAATGTTCTATGCTATTTATAACAGGTGTGGTCTCTGGTAATTGTGGTGTACTGAGGTTATATTCTTGAGTATTATATTCTTCAGTGTTACTAAAATTGCAATACCGTTTAGCAAACGCCGTTTCTATAGATGGTAATAGATTATCATTTGTGATTGAATTTAAATATTCCTCATTGAAACTTTCAGGCGATATACATTCACCATCTTCCCTGCATAGCTCGTCAATTAAAGATTCATCATCGATGTAATCATTTGTGTTTGTTTCCATTTCTTTGTTCTTGCCTGAAGATTCTGGTTTGTAACACTCGTCGAACTCAATGCCGTCTAAATCTAAAAGAACCTCTTTGATATTTTGTTCACTAATATTACTATCAATGACATCGCCCATCGTTTCGAAATCAGTTTTATTTTCGTTATTGCTCCATCCATCAAGAACTTCGAAATCAAAGCTTTCTTCTACACCATACTTAAAACTATCTTTGGTTTTGCTCTTACCATTTCTAATTCTCATCATAGTAACATGAGCTTTGCACATCGCTTTCTATGGAATCAGATATAGAAGCTTTCCTTTCGTTTCTGTCAAAATTAAATTCTGTACAACTTGTTGGAGTATCAGGTAGAATATATTTCTTTTCATTATCTAAGTTATACAAAATGTTATTGGGATAACTGTAATGTTCTATGCTATTTATAATAGGTGTGGTCTCTGGTAATTGTTGTGTACTGAGGTTATATTCTTGAGTATTATATTCTTCAGTGTTACTAAAATTGCAATACCGTTTAGCAAACGCCGTTTCTATAGATGGTAATAGATTATCATTTGTGATTGAATTTAAATATTCCTCATTGAAACTTTCAGGCGATATACATTCTCCATCTTCCCTGCATAGCTCGTCGATTAAAGATTCATCATCGATGTAATCATTTGTGTTTGTTTCCATTTCTTTATTCTTGCCTGAAGATTCTGGTTTGTAACACTCGTCGAACTCAATGCCGTCTAAATCTAAAAGAACCTCTTTGATATTTTGTTCACTAATATTGCTATCAATGACATCGCCCATCGTTTCGAAATCAGTTTTATTTTCGTTATTGCTCCATCCATCAAGAACTTCGAAATCAAAGCTTTCTTCTACACCATACTTAAAACTATCTTTGGTTTTGCTCTTACCATTTTCTAATTCTAAATTGAACTGTGACATATAATAAGCGTGCAAATCTGTTACGTTGTCGTTTCTATCTTGAAACATTTCGTCGTCATCGTAACAAGGTATGATATCATAATCCGCCATTTTACTACGTTCAATTGCCTTTAAGTTCAGTTATCTTTGTAGAGGTAGTAATTGACATGTGGTCCGCTCTCGGGTTTGCGCATGTGGCTCCGCTATTATTATAAAAATAAACTTTCTCTGCTCATGATCTCGCGTGGCTTCGGCATCTGCGAATTATAAATTTAATTATTGTTAGTTGTACCTACACGTTCAGAACACGTGTTCAGCTTGACTACCTAGTTTCATTGACTTGCCAGGAAGTTGTTTCTGTAATTGCTTTCGTTGTTCTATCATTAGTTGCTGCAATATGTATTTCTTATTTAGATACATTTGAATATAAAAACATCTACTTGTTTAAGCTTAAATTTTGTAATTCAAATGTTCAGTGTTTTTATATAATTTTAAAATTTTAAAATTTTAAAATTTTTATATAAGTTTAAAAATTAATATGAATATATAATTATATATGAATATTAAATTTGTAATCTTACCCTTTTCTTTCAAATGAGTTTATTACACTAGCTTATAAGTCACTAAATTGGCGCGCTGTCAATTTGACACTTGACGTTTCTATCAGTATAATTTCGTCACTCGCGCGGGACGGTCACGACCGCACCCGTTCGAGTTTCAACCGGGAATAACACGGGAGCTGTCATTTTCAGGATAGGGAAAAAACTTAGCTACTACTAAAAATAGGCTTCCCATAATCGATGGTTTAACATCAGGATTTGTACCATTTTGGTCCCGGAATTTCTGGCTTACATAACCGTTAAAGGAATTTTAAAAATTAATATGAATATATAATTATATATGAATATTAAATTTGTAATCTTACCCTTTTCTTTCAAATGAGTTTGTTTCACTAGCTTATAAGTCACTAAATTGGCGCGCTGTCAATTTGACACTTGACGTTTCTATCAGTATAATTTCGTCACTCGCGCGGGACGGTCACGACCGCACCCGTTCGGGTTTCAACCGGGAATAACACGGGAGCTGTCATTTTCAGGATAGGGAAAAAACTTAGCTACTACTAAAAATAGGCTTCCCATAATCGATGGTTTAACATCAGGATTTGTACCATTTTGGTCCCGGAATTTCTGGCTTACATAACCGTTAAAGGAATTTTAAAATTAAAAATTTTAAAATTTTAAAATTTTAAAATTTTAAAATTTTAAAATTTTTTAAAAATTTATCTATGCATTAATTTTTACTAATATAATACATAGGAATTCATGACTCGAGTACAAACTTTTGATCCTAGCGGGACATGAATCCGCAGTCTTTAACTTTGAAAACAGGGTAATACAGGTTACATACTAAAGTTGCAATATAAGTCTCCGGTGTAGTATTTGTACAAAAAGATAATTTAGAATAACGAATAAAATCGAAATATTAAGGAACGCGCTTTGCCTAAACAGTATTATATGAATACATAGATAGGTACAACATTACATACATTACTCTGGTCCCAAAATAGCACATGTGTAAACAATGAAGGTACTACAAACATTCAGACTCGTGACAATGTAGGAAAAGTGCTTTTCTATATTGTCCCGTCGGGAAATTAACATGGCGACACCATGAAAACCGGTGTTTACGCCACTCATCCACAAATAAATAATTTAAAATATTAATAATAAAAAAGCCTAAATAAATTAATAAAAATAGCTGCCTGTAAATGCGCTGGGCAAAGGCCTTCACTAGAAAGTTTCAGAGAGAAATTGGAGCAAGGGAACGTAGGGAACTTTTTTATTTGGCGCACACCCTGGTTTTCTTACGACCTTTTTATTCACAGTCGAGCTCTAAGTAAAGTAAGCACTTCAAAGTGTTTTTTTAAACAATTTTAGTGGTGCCGGACGTGAGGTAAACCTGGGCCATTCGCGTTTAAAGCAAGCATCCTGACCGCTAGGTTACCACGGCTCTTTACGAAATATCCATACAATAAATTAATATTTTGAAAATTCAAACTTTTAAAATCCATGTATGTATTCATCACAATAAATATGGAAAAAACAAAAATAAAAACTTAAGAAGTAAAGCAGGGTAAAGTAGGAGATGCAAAAAATTATATATATATTGATTATAATCTATGATTTGATTATTTCTAGAAAAAGCTAGATATGCTACCACTACTACTTCTTGAGATATGCTTCTTACGGTATGAATTTGTTAATCAGATATAAGATATTTGGTGGAATACAACACAAATGAAATTATAAGTATAAAAATATAGTACGTACAAAATAGTTCATTTGTTTCGGTCAGAATATAAATTTTGTAATTCAAATGTTCAGTGTTTTTATATAATTTTAAAATTTTAAAAATTAAAAATTTTTATATAAGTTTAAAAATTAATATGAATATATAATTATATATGAATATTAAATTTGTAATCTTACCCTTTTCTTTCAAATGAGTTTATTACACTAGCTTATAAGTCACTAAATTGGCGCGCTGTCAATTTGACACTTGACGTTTCTATCAGTATAAGTTCGTCACTCGCGCGGGACGGTCACGACCGCACCCGTTCGGGTTTCAACCGGGAATAACACGGGAGCTGTCATTTTCAGAATAGGGAAAAAAACTTAGCTACTACTAAAAATAGGCTTCCCATAATCGATGGTTTAACATCGGGATTTGTACCATTTTGGTCCCGGAATTTCTGGCTTACATAACCGTTAAAGGAATTTTAAAAAATTTAGAGATTAAGAAAAACGAAACGTTTTTTAAGATATCTTTAATGGAATTTTTTAGAGTTATTTATTAAGTTTGTTTTAAAATGTTATTCCAATATTATAGCGTTTTAAATAGGAATATAATTATTGTTTTAAATAATTTATTATAATAGTATTTGAAACATTTTTTGGTGAATACTACATCTATTGTTGTTGTCTAGTCTTGTTGTGTGAGGTACATCGGAAAATGTCTGTCAGAAGTTATATTTTTTATAATATAATAAAGGAAATCTTATATATATTGGGTTGTCGAAAATAGCTGTGAATCTTGAGCGAGTCCTGAAAAAAATCAAATTAATGGAGATCCTACTCGAAACACATGTGGTTTTTAGATTACAAGTTTATAGTTTCATCTCACATTTTATAAATATCATTTCTGTAACTTCTTAGTTCATTTGTATAAGAAATAAATTATATTAACTTTAACTTACACTTATAGACGCCGTAATAACATTTTAAATAACTTTTTTTCATATCACAAACACATAATGGCCTTTGAAAATCTCCAGGGGATTTCAACCACGTTACGTTTGACAAGCGGATTGGCGATCGCATTACCAGACCAATTTATTTTTTCTGACCAGATAAATTTTTTCTGTCTGTGTGTCTGTCTGTTTGTTTGGGTTAATCTCTAAACCGGCTGCACCGATTTCAACAGGACTCTCTCTGGCAGATCGCTGATGTTACATGGAGTAACTTAGGCTCCGCGTTTGGGGGTAGCTAGTGTAACATAAAGCTCTTGCATGAGACGCTACTTGCGTGGATACATAGCCGTACTTCGATAAGGCCGGGGGCGGCATCAGAGGCAGTTGAATCGGGTAAGTGATGTAAATATGAGTTTGAAAGGATATTTGTTCCATTTGCCTTAGAGGCGATCGGTCTGTTGAGACCTCGTGCGATGAATTTTCTAATGTAATTGTATCCGTGACAGGTCGTAGCCGCTGGTGACAAGAGGGCTGGTTATTTTCTCGCTCAACGGTTAAGTCTAGCCATTCAACGTGGAAATGCAGCCAGCGTTCTTGGTACCATGCCACGAGGAGTAGGGCTCTATGATTGTAGTAGTTTTTAGTTAATAAGTATTGTAAATATTATCATAATTTTATTTCTTTAAATAAAGTATTTGTGAACGTTAATAAAATTTTCACTTTTCTGATCACAGAGGGATAGGCCATAACTAGCTTATTGCAACACATCTAATTCTATATAGCCCCTCAAAATTTCAAAATTCTGAACATAACCCTCTCTCTTAAACTAAGAAAGGTTCAAATCCACGTGCACCCATCACCTCTTCATAACTTTATGCAGGTCATAAGCATCTTGTTGGGTCTGTGCTACACTGCGGGAGCTGTAAGTTGCCATTCGAGAACTTTTCTTAGAAGATGGCTGTCAGTTCTGCAAGTTTTATGGCCGGTTTATTGCCACTTCAAAGTGCTTCTTTCGCCAAAGTCAGTTTTGACCCAGGTTTTATTGTGGATGTCTAAGATACAGATTCTGTCATGGAGATAGAAGAAAGATGGAACGAGAAGCTTAATTCTTAACTTGAGACTTGCTTAGAACTTAGCTTCTGAAAGGAGTTTTTCCCTTAGTAAAAGTTGCCTATGTTTGTTTAACATAGCAAAAAATATAGTAATAAAAATACTATCACTGACTTTTTTCAATAATTGATTCTTCTCTTCTTTACAGCCAATCAAGAGTCAACTGCCGAACATAGTTCTCCTCCAAAGTTTTGGCCTTTAGCCATCTGCATCTATTGCCTTCCAGCAACATTTTTCCAGTCGCAATACTTGATTAATTGAAAAATATTTAAAATACTAATTAACCATCAACTACTACCAAATACCAAAAAAATATGAGAAAATAAATATAACTAATATATAAGTATGTTATGCGAAACTATTACTATAAAAAAAAAAAAATAGCCTAGTCGGTAGTGACCTTGTAGCGAATGATGTGCTGCAGGAAGTGGATTTCTACCCGTCTGGTCGAGTGATCGTGACCTGGAGAGGACGTCTCCTCCACCAGAGTGCTATCAGTACTCGTATATATGATTCGAATAGTAAGAAGAAGAAAAGTCACGAGTGGTTGGGTGGTCGAAATTTCGATCAAGAGACCCGAGTTCGATCCCGGCTCGTATGCCTGACTTTTTGAAAAAACTTATGTACGAATTATATCGTTGGTTTGGACATAAAGACGGCGACGGGCTCACCACCTGTCACGTTGTCCTGAAAATATCTACGGTGGAAGGTGGGTCGAAGGGATTTAATTGTCTAGATTGTCCTCTGTCTACATCTGTATTGGAAATTGCGTGAATAGTAAGAACTTCGATACCGTGATGTAGGATGGTGTGTTTCCTGAATTGTCCGCACCAACCGAGCTTCTAATTTAGAGACATACATTTCGCCACTTTACTACCCCGCTGGGACTGAAAGTCATGACTGAGGAGAGCTTGACGGCGATGCTGTGAGAGGCTGTGACCAGATCTACGGTTAATTGAGATGTATGGTCACGGTACCGATGCCAAGTCTGCCTGAGGAGAAGGCACCCCGGCGTTGATCCTCAGTGGCTGAGAAAGAATTGGACGCACGCGTTGTCTCGAGATCCGAGTTTGAGCCCCAATGTTCGTACCAATGGGTTTTTTCAAAACCTATGTACGACTTGTAGCGTCGGCTTGGAGAAAAGAGGCGACGGACTCACAACGTTGCCCCTAATAAAGTCTTCGGTGGAAGGTGGGTCGAAAACACTCAATAGACGAAATGACTGTCTACCCCTATACTGGAAAAGGCGTAAAGATATTTATTTATTTTACGAGGTTTTTGAATGTTTCCACTCCCTTTCTTCCCGTGGGTGTCGTAAGAGGCTACTAAGGGAAAGAGAATATCCTTATGGCAACCGATAGATGCCGGGGTAACCATCTCTAAAAATGGCAGACCAAAATAATCAGACCGATGGGCTGAGCTGGGCAGCAGCGTCTGAGGTGCGAGTTGTCTGGTACTGCGATCGCCAATCCGCCCGCCAAGCGTGGCGATTGTGGCAAATCCTCCTTATTGGAGAGGCCATATATATATTAATATTAGATAGATTGATTTAGAGATGAACTTCATGCTATTAATTGAGTATTTAAATTATGGTGTTCATAGCATAAACTTTATTTCTCCCTTCAGAAATTCTTCACGACATTCCAAATACTGGGGAAGACAAAGGTCTAGAAAATTAAGTCCTTTCAATCCACCTTCCACCGAACACATTTTTGGGACATATCATACATTACATATGTCCAAACCAACGACATAAATTTGAAAAAATCTGTTGGTACGAGACTCGTGGTGCGGGAATCGAACTCGGGTGTCTTATCTAGAATTCCGATTACCCAACCACTCCGCAATCGTGCCGCTAAAATTAAATAGTATGTTATTAATAGTGAAACAGGAAAGAAAATTACGTAGTATTGACTAAAGACTACAAACATTTTTTTCTTTGTAGTAAGGTTGCAATTTTGAAATTACATTATACACATTGTCGCTGAATTCTTCTTATGTAGTCGAAACAATATATATAATTACTTGCATCATATTGCACATATATATAATTACTTGCATCACAATCTTTAAGCTTCAGAATATAGATATTCTAAAGACTTTATGTGGGTTTGTGTGTAGAACATACTATGTCCTGATGTGAACTTATACAGGCTATTATGTAGGCCTTCTGGATACGAATGTATTTCTTGGAATACTCTTGATACAAAGATTTAATGGAGCTTCCAAATATCCAAATTTACTAGTACACTAACCTCCGTAGCATATTCTATTGTATTGAAAATATGACTCATGCATTAACAGCTAGAATTGGTTATTTTATTAATTTCCATAGGAAAATGAAGTTTAATGGAAAAAGAGAGAATGAAATTCTAATAAGCTCAAACTACTCCCCCTTCTCGAGGATCCTGGGATCTCGAATACAGTCTTCATTATCGTCTATTGGAAGAAGAGTAGCAATTGCTAGACTTACTCCGATGTTAAATTCGTGGGCTGCTTGGGGATACGCCATCCGACCACCAAAGAAAGGAATCTTCATCATAATCTAATACTTCTATAGTTTTCAAAATTGTACGAATTTATAATGTATGTATTATTGTGTAATATGTAATGTATGTATGTAATTTAGAAACGCGAAGAGATAACTTATTTTAGTTAATTTTAATTTGGCAAGAGGTGTAACATATTTTTCAAATAAAGTTATTCTAGTTTTTATTCGAAAAAGTTACGATAGTCGAGTGGTTGGGTGAGCGGAATTGGAGTTAATAGACCCGAATTCCATCCTCAGGTGGTAGGCTTGTGTGAATGACTTTTTCAAAACTTATGCACGATTTTAATCGAATCGTTTGATGTATCAACAGGCTCACCTATCACGTTGTCCCAGAAATGCCTAGGAATTAATCGTAAGGACGTCTGTCTACTCTACTATTAGGAATAAAATGAAGATATTTTTTTCCAGTTTTTATGCGACGGCTCTGTATAATAAGCTCCTTTAGACCATTCGTAATGTATGTGCAAGCAATAAAACCATTTTCAAATAAAGTCAAGTTTATAACATAATAGAAACTTAATTGAAAGGGCGCGAATCGGCGACGCAAAGGCGGGAACCAGCTGATGCGCGAGCTCACTCGCAATTGTCATTTTTCAGCCGGAGATTTTGTAATAACAATGCACTTTAGTATCCGTTTTGAAGACTTAAGGGTTCTGATAAAGTTTTAATATTAACTGAATAGAAATCTGGATAGAATAAAGAGAAAATTATGAATAGAATATCATTTAGTTTAAAGAAATAAGATGTTCAATACAACTTACATACATACATACATACATAACGGCCTATTAAAATCCACTGCAGGACATAGGCCTCTCCCATAGGAAGGATTTACCATAATCGCATCTTTTAGCAAGCGGATTGGCGATCGCAGTAGCAGACGCTACTCCCCATCTTCAGTCTTATTATTTTGGTCTGATATTTTTAGAGATGGTTATCGCGCCATCTATCGGTTGCCATAAAGATATTCTGGGCTGTATCCCTTAGTCGCCTCTTACGACACCTACGGTAAGAAAGGAAGTGACATATGAATAAATACGATGAAAATGAGGTTCTATAATAAATTAATAAAGAATTTTTCCTATGTCTTCTATTAACAATATGTATAACGAGATTTTTAAAATTCCGTGGCGGGTAGGATTTTAATATCCTTTACAAATATGAAAAACATCGTTCAAATTCGCACAAAAGAATCAGGAACTTATGGAGGTAGATGAAGAAGGAAAATTTGGTTTGCTTCCCACAGATTTTCGATTGGTTCACTTCCTGAAGGATTTTGCAGCCTCTTCGTTGTGGCTGCGTCGTACGTAATCATGTCTGGTCACCATTAATTTGTTGATAATACTTGCCTTCATGCTAATCTAGTATGACTTTATAAGATGGCTTTAAATTCAAACAGACTTTGCGATATTATAGTCTTTATTAACATAGATATATTGAGTTGTCAGCCTCGATAACCGAGTGGTTGGGTGGTCGGATTTTCGAGGCGAGAGACCCGAGTTCCAACCCCAGCAGGCTCGTACTAATGGGTTTTTGAAAAACCAATGTACGAATTATATCGTTGGCTCGGACATAAAGACGGCAACGAGCTAACCGAAATATCTTCGGTGGAAGGTGGATCAAAGGGACTTAATTGTCTATACTAGACCTCTGTATTGGGAACTGCGTGAAGATATTTACTTATTTATTTAGATATGTTATATGTATCGTCTACTCCCAAATTAGACCTTCATTTGCAAAATTTTTGCACGTTCACGGTGTTGTCTTTTTACGTTCGCTACATTCGGAAGTTAGGCGCCAACATGTATAATTTACACTTTAATAATTATAATATATACTGGTACTTTCTAAATGTTAATATTAAGAAGACACAAAAGCTTTCCAATAGACTCCATAGAATAAATAACTGTCGCGCTACGCTCCTGCGTAAATCCCAGTTAATGTGCAAAACCTGCCTATAACAGCTTCATTATATAAAACTTAATAAAAAGGTTGTTTGTAATATATGAATATATCAGCAATTATATCCCTAGCAAACGCGTTGATCGCTCTAATGCTACTTCTAAATATTATCTGTATTGCTTTCAAAGAATTACACAAGAATTACAGAATCACAGAAAGGTACCAAAAATTACCTTACCCAGAAAGATAAAAGTACCTACGGAGTTTTTGTCGCCTGTTTCATCTACTTTCGAGCAACCTCAGTAAAAAAAGTGATACTCATTTAATGGATTCAATATGGAAAGGTAATGTTCAACAAATATATCCTCGACCGTGCTGTCATCTTATGTTAATGTTAATGGGCTGGTCTCCCCATTGTTCGTGCTAATGGGCTGGTCCCAATAGAGCCTGGAACAGTAACTTTGGGCACGGCCTCCGGAAAATACTTGTGGTAGGAAGGTAAGGAATTGATGAGGCCGTACTCTGTATTCCAGGTATGGATATATTATGAATACATTGGTGTGTCTGAATATTCAGAACCAGAAAGCTGGGAACAACTGGGGATAACAAGCGGAAGTGACTCCCCGGAGATGACTTATGCTGGAGATGTCGACGGTGTAATTCTTTATGTGTCTTCGATAGTTGTTAGTCTTAATAATCTGTACGGATGGACAAACAAAACCCTAGGCTTTCCTAAAACAATAAACGAAACATAACCAGTAGAGGCAGGCGCCGGTATCTACGAAGTGATCATGAAGCTTTAGATTAGCCTCCCGTAGATCTATTTCTCTATCAGTACGACGATAGTTGACATCTAGGTAGAAAAGGAAGCCATTCCCAATACAGGGGTAGATAGAGATCTAGTCTAGACAATTAAGCCCCTTCGACCCACCTTCCACCGAAGATATTATCGGGACAACGTGACAGGTGGTGAGCACGTCACCGTCTTTATGTTTAAGCCAATGATTTAACTGAACATAGGCTTTTGAAAAAACCCATTGGTACGAGCCGGCCACTTGGGGATCAGACTCGGGCCTCCTAACTCGAAATTAATCGGAATTTCTCGCACTTTTTCTATCGTGTATCTATAACCTTAAAAATAGTCAGTCGATTGGCTCCAGTGACTGTGATTTTTCGCTTTTTATTTTACAGAAGTGATAAAAAATAGATGTTTTATTTCTATGTCATTCTGAGTTCTAAATAAATAGATTTTTTACTAGCTGCAGTTTAACACTTAACGCGGAACCCTATGTGTTTCTAATATAAAAGTAGCTTATGTTACTCCTTATTACATTAGCCATATGTCAGTGAAAATCCTGTTAAAATCGGTCCTGTCATTTCAAAAATTAGCCGTATTCTAAAAAAATGGTTCATTGATAAAATTTTTTACTCAATAAAAGAATTGTATGATGAACGTTGACAATAAAACTATTTGATAATTACTGAGTACTAAAATTACTAAAAGTCTTCTTTCAATTTGTATAATGGATTAATTCAATCTAAATTCAGAATATAAAAAATTTCTTTATATGATTATTGTACAATGTTTATTTTAATTGCTTGACTTTTTTTATTGTTTGCCTGAATCCAATAACAATTTGATTTTGGAATATATCAATATTTAATTATAAAATTTGTACGCCAGAAATGGATAATGTGATGAGATCTTATGGAATGTTATTGTCTCAACCTGTATACTCACATTATACAAATATATATATATATATATATATATATATATATATATATATATATATATATATATATATATATATATATATATATATATATATATATATATATATATATATATATATATATATATATATATATATATATATATATATATATATATATATATATATATATATATGTATATATATATATATATATGTATATATATATATATGTATATACATGTAGTATAATCGGTGATTTCAATATTACAAACAGACACAGCAATTTTATTTATATGTATAGATTATCTACTATAATTTAAGTATTCCACCGCAGACGCCTTTTGCTTTAACATTTTTTTATGTACCAAAAATTCCCAAGTGTTGTACTAACTTTAGCGTTAACAACTAAATTATATTATTCAGGTATGGATATATTATGAATACATTGGTGTGTCTGAATATTCAGAACCAGAAAGCTGGGAACAACTGGGGATAACAAGCGGAAGTGACTCCCCGGAGATGACTTATGCTGGAGATGTCGACGGTGTAATTCTTTATGTGTCTTCGATAGTTGTTCGTCTTAATAATCTGTAGGGATGGACAAACAAAACCCTAGGCTTTCCTAAAACAGTAAACGAAACATAACCAGTAGAGGCAGGCGCCGGTATCTACGAAGTGATCATGAAGCTTTAGATTAGCCTCCCGTAGATCTATTTCTCTTTCAGTACGACGATAGTTGACATCTAGGCAGAAAAGGAAGCCATTCCCAATACAGGGGTAGACAGAGATCTAGTCTAGACAATTAAGCCCCTTCGACCCACCTTCCGCCGAAGATATTATCGGGACAACGTGACAGGTGGTGAGCACGTCACCTTCTTTATTAAACATAAATGATTTAACTGAACATAGGCTTTGAAAAACCCATTGATACGAGCCTGCCACCTGGGGATCGAACACGGGCCTCTTGACTCGTAATTCCGTGTCAGTTGATTTTTTAAAATTTCTTTCTTCGTTCTTTCCTTCGATGTCATAAGAGGTGATAATCAAGCCGATGGTGGGATAACAATTTTGTAAAATACCAGACCAAAATTGACAGGACATCTAAGGAAGTCTAAGGTTCGAAGGTACAGTCTGGTTGGTGATTATGGCAAATCGTCTTTACGGATGATGCCAATGTTCTGCTGTGTAGAGCCTATCTTCCACACAAATGCTAACAAAAACATTACATTTATTTTTAATTTTGAACTCAATCGAATGTGTGTATAAACATAAGAAACAGGTGTTGTAAGAGGACTAAGTGCCTTGAAAATGCAATTCGCTACTGACTGATAGCGGAATAACCATCTCAAAAAATACTGTAGACCAAAATTCAGTATACCAGTGATGAGCAATCTATAGTACAAGGTGTCTGGCACTGCATGCCAAGCATGTCGATTCTGGAAACCCTCCCGAGAGGTCTAGGACTTTGGGCCTCTTGCAGCGGACTTTTACAGGTCGCCATCATGACGACTAGACTAGCTCCAGCCAGCGACTTTGTCCTCATATCACCAAGCTTTTTCCGCGGGATCCTTTAAATTCTCGGTATCAAAGTAGCCCATGTCCCAATCGGAGACGAAATAGAACAAATCGAAATCCTCTAAGGATAATTTTTTTCTCTTCACTAGACAGGTCTAAACCTTCAGGTCTAACAGGTCTAAGCTTCGAAAGCAGGGTCACTAGCATCTGGATTATCATGTCGCCAGGAGGTACGATTAATTCGTTTAAAGAATATATATTTATTTATTTTCACACACAGTCCTTGACGGTATAATCAGAACTAGAGTCTAAAAGCTCGCCAAGTATCACAATCCTGTACGTCTTTCTTTTTCTTTAAAGAAAACACTATATGATTTGCTACGTCTCAAGTTGCTCTATAAATTGATAGATACGGAAATAATTAATCAATCAACTAAATAGGTTCAAAATAATCTACATAGATAACTAAATATGCTAAGGTCAGTAATTACTGGTAACTCACACGTGTCAACGGCTCGGGTCCATAAAACGAATATTAACCTCGTAGCATCGGCAACTTTGTAAAGGGTCATGAACCCTATGCTGTAATATGTTAAATCGATAGTGACATTTCCTATCGAGATTCGAGACAAAGAATCATTAATTAGCAGCGGAATACTAAGTACAGATTGTTATTAATTTATTTATTATTTTTGTTTTATTTATTTATTTTCACACACAGTCCTTGACGGTATAATCAGAACTAGAGTCTAAAAGCTCGCCAAGTATCACAATCCTGTACGTCTTTCTTTTTCTTTAAAGAAAACACTATATATATATATATATATATATATATATATATATATATATATATATATATATATATATATATATATATATATATATATATATATATATATATATATATATATATATATATATATATATATATATATATATATATATATATATATATATATATATATATATATATATATATATATATATATATATATATATATATATATATATATATATATATATATATATATATATATATATATATATATATATATATATATATATATATATATATATATATATATATATATATATATATATATATATATATATATATATATATATATATATATATATATATATATATATATATATATATATATATATATATATATATATATATATATATATATATATATATATATATATATATATATATATATATATATATATATATATATATATATATATATATATATATATATATATATATATATATATATATATATATATATATATATATATATATATATATATATATATATATATATATATATATATATATATATATATATATATATATATATATATATATATATATATATATATATATATATATATATATATATATATATATATATATATATATATATATATATATATATATATATATATATATATATATATATATATATATATATATATATATATATATATATATATATATATATATATATATATATATATATATATATATATATATATATATATATATATATATATATATATATATATATATATATATATATATATATATATATATATATATATATATATATATATATATATATATATATATATATATATATATATATATATATATATATATATATATATATATATATATATATATATATATATATATATATATATATATATATATATATATATATATATATATATATATATATATATATATATATATATATATATATATATATATATATATATATATATATATATATATATATATATATATATATATATATATATATATATATATATATATATATATATATATATATATATATATATATATATATATATATATATATATATATATATATATATATATATATATATATATATATATATATATATATATATATATATATATATATATATATATATATATATATATATATATATATATATATATATATATATATATATATATATATATATATATATATATATATATATATATATATATATATATATATATATATATATATATATATATATATATATATATATATATATATATATATATATATATATATATATATATATATATATATATATATATATATATATATATATATATATATATATATATATATATATATATATATATATATATATATATATATATATATATATATATATATATATATTGGAACAACTGGGGATAACAAGCGGAAGTGACTCCCCGGAGATGACTTATGCTGGAGATGTCGACGGTGTAATTCTTTATGTGTCTTCGATAGTTGTTCGTCTTAATAATCTGTAGGGATGGACAAACAAAACCCTAGGCTTTCCTAAAACAGTAAACGAAACATAACCAGTAGAGGCAGGCGCCGGTATCTACGAAGTGATCATGAAGCTTTAGATTAGCCTCCGTAGATCTATTTCTCTTTCAGTACGACGATAGTTGACATCTAGGCAGAAAAGGAAGCCATTCCCAATACAGGGTAGACAGAGATCTAGTCTGAACAATTAAGCCCCTTCGACCCACCTTCCGCCGAAGATATTATCAGGACAACGTGACGGGTGGTGAGCACGTCACCTTCTTTATTAAACATAAATGATTTAACTGAACATAGGCTTTTGAAAAAACCCATTGATACGAGCCAGCCACCTGATGATCAGACTCCGGGCCTCTAACTCGAAATTTCGATTACCCCACTCGCCTATCGTGACTTTTTCTATCGTGTATCTATAACCTTAAAAATAGTCAGTCGATTGGCTCCAATGACTATGATTTTCGCTTTTTATTTTACAGAAGTGATTATAAAAATATATGTTTATTTCAATGTCATTCCGAGTTCTAAATAATTATATTTTTACTAGCTGCAGTTTAACACTTAACGCGGAACCTATGTGTTTCTAAAATAAAAGTAGCTTATGTTACTCCTTATTACATTAGCTATATGTCAGTGAAAGTCCTGTTAAAATCGGTCCTGTCATTTCAAAAATTAGCCGTATTCTAAAAATGGTTCATTGATAAGATGTTTAACTCAATAAAAGCATTGTATGATGAACGTTGACAGTAAAACTATTTGATAATTACTGAATACTAAAATTACTAAAGTCTTCTTTCAATTTGTATAATGGATTAATTCAATCTAAATTCAGAATATAACAATTTTCTTTATATGATTATTGTACAATGTTTATTTAATTGCTTGACTTTTTATTGTTTGCCTGAATCCAATAACAATTTAATTTTGGAATATATCAATATTGAATTATAAAATTTGTACATGAAATGGATAATGTGATGAGATCTTATGGAATGTTATTGTCTCAACCTGTATACTCACATTATACAAATATATATATATATATATATATATATATATATATATATATATATATATATATATATATATATATATATATATATATATATATATATATATATATATATATATATATATATATATATATATATATATATATATATATATATATATATATATATATATATATATATATATATATATATATATATATATATATATATATATATGTATATACATGTAGTATAATCGGTGATTTCAATATTACAAACAGACACAGCAATTTTATTTATATGTATAGATTATCTACTATAATTTAAGTATTCCACCGCAGACGCCTTTGCTTTAACATTTTTTTTATGTACCAAAAAATTCCCAAGTGTTGTACTAACTTTAGCGTTAACAACTAAATTATATTATTCAGGTATGGATATATTATGAATACATTGGTGTGTCTGAATATTCAGAACCAGAAAGCTGGGAACAACTGGGGATAACAAGCGGAAGTGACTCCCCGGAGATGACTTATGCTGGAGATGTCGACGGTGTAATTCTTTATGTGTCTTCGATAGTTGTTCGTCTTAATAATCTGTAGGGATGGACAAACAAAACCCTAGGCTTTCCTAAAACAGTAAACGAAACATAACCAGTAGAGGCAGGCGCCGGTATCTACGAAGTGATCATGAAGCTTTAGATTAGCCTCCCGTAGATCTATTTCTCTTTCAGTACGACGATAGTTGACATCTAGGCAGAAAAGGAAGCCATTCCCAATACAGGGGTAGACAGAGATCTAGTCTAGACAATTAAGCCCCTTCGACCCACCTTCCGCCGAAGATATTATCGGGACAACGTGACAGGTGGTGAGCACGTCACCTTCTTTATGTTGTTTAAGCCAATGATTTAACTGAACATAGGCTTTTGAAAAAACCCATTGATACGAGCCGGCCACCTGGGGATCAGACTCGGGCCTCCTAACTCGAAATTTCGATTACCCCACTCGCCTATCGTGACTTTTTCTATCGTGTACCTTAAAAATAGTCAGTCGATTGGCTCCAATGACTGTGATTTTTCGCTTTTTATTTTACAGAAGTGATTATAAAAAATATATGTTTTATTTCAATGTCATTCCGAGTTCTAAATAATTATATTTTTTACTAGCTGCAGTTTAACACTTAACGCGGAACCCTATGTGTTTCTAAAATAAAAGTAGCTTATGTTACTCCTTATTACATTAGCTATATGTCAGTGAAAGTCCTGTTAAAATCGGTCCTGTCATTTCAAAAATTAGCCGTATTCTAAAAAATGGTTCATTGATAAGATGTTTAACTCAATAAAAGAATTGTATGATGAACGTTGACAGTAAAACTATTTGATAATTACTGAATACTAAAATTACTAAAAGTCTTCTTTCAATTTGTATAATGGATTAATTCAATCTAAATTCAGAATATAACAATTTTCTTTATATGATTATTGTACAATGTTTATTTTAATTGCTTGACTTTTTTATTGTTTGCCTGAATCCAATAACAATTTGATTTTGGAATATATCAATATTTAATTATAAAATTTGTACGCCAGAAATGGATAATGTGATGAGATCTTATAGAATGTTATTGTTTCAACCTGTATACTCACATTATACAAATAAATAAATAAATATATATATATATATATATATATATATATATATATATATATATATATATATATATATATATATATATATATATATATATATATATATATATATATATATATATATATATATATATATATATATATATATATATATATATATATATATATATATATATATATATGTATATACATGTAGTAAAATCGGTGATTTCAATATTACAAACAGACACAGCAATTTTATTTATAGGTATAGATTATCTACGATAATTTAAGTATTCCGCCGCAGGCGCCCTTTGCTTTAACATTTTTTATGTACCAAAAAAGTGTTGTACTAACTTTAGCGTTAACAACTAAATTATATTATTAGGAGTTTAAGGAGTCATAATTAATTTTGTGTTTAACGTTCAACATGGAACGCCCTTGGTTTCAGAAAAAAAGGCATGTCAAAAACGTCATAAAGCTCATAACAAAAAGCATCCTACAACTGTTGGGACAGTTAAAGTGATGTTATGGTTGTCGATGTAACGACTTTGACGTTTATGAAAAAAAGGCCTCCACTAACCTTTTTTCTCCCTGTCATCAAATTTTTAAGGGTAAGCGTTTGTTGCGATTCGTCTATCACGGTGTCTTTGCAAAGATATAAATTTACTTTTTTTCTTAAAAAAAGTACTGGAAATTTTAAAATAAGACGATTTTCGGATTTTATTCCGTTTTCGCCCATTGTGCTGTAAAGTATCCGAAACGTCGGGAAGTAAAAGACGGAAAACGTCGGGAAGTTTGTTAAAAACTAATTAAAAACGCGATAAAATCCGAAAATAGTTTTACGAGTATTTTTAAATGTGTAGTATTTGCGTAAATACAAGAAATCATTAAATACTGCCAATGCTTATAATATTACTTTTAAAAATAGATTATAATTATATGTAATTAATGTAACAAAAATCAGTCAAACATTACATATCAATTTTGATATAATTTTACCACAAATTTATATCATTGCTGGCACAATGCTTCCAACAGAGGCCATAATCTTGCACCGAAGGTATTTTTGGGACAACGTGAAGGCCGTGAGCCCGTCTCCGTCCTTATGTTCAAGCTAACGATATACTTCGTATATAAGTTTTTGAAAAATCATTGATATGAGCCTGCCACCTGGGGATCGAACACAGACCTCTTGACTCGTAATTTCTTTCTTCGTTCTTTCCTTCGATGTCATAAGAGGTGATAATCAAGCCGATGGCAGGATAACAATTTTGTAAAATACCAGACCTAAATTGACAGGACATTGTCTAAGATTCGAAGGTACAGTCTGGTTGGTGATTATGGCCAATCGACTTTACGGATGAGGCCAATGTTCTGCTGTGTAGAGCCTATCCTCCACACAAATTCTAACAAAAACTTTACATTTATTTTTAATCTTGAACTCAATCGGATGTGTATGAACATAAGGAACAGGTGTCGTAAGAGGTCTAAGTGAATAGCCTTGAAAATGCAATTCGCTACTGACAGATGAATAACCATCTCAAAAAATACTGGAGACCAAAATTTAGTATACCAGTGATGAGCAGCAGCGTCTAAAGTACAAGGTGTCTGGCACTGCATGCCAAGCATGGCGATTCTGGAAACCCTCCCGAGAGGTCTAGGACTTTAGGCCTCTTGCAGCGGACTTTTACAGGTCGCCATCATGACGACTAGACTAGCTCCAGCCAGCGACTTGGCATCATATCACCAAGTTATTTCCGCGGGATCCTTTAAATTCTCGGTGTCAAAGTAGCCCATGTCCCTATCGGAGACGAAATAGAACAAATCAAAATCCTCTAAGGATAATTTTTTTTCTTCACTAGACAGGTCTAAACCTTCAGGTCTAACAGGTCTAAGCTTCGAAAGCAGGGTCACTAGCATCTGGATTATCATGTCGCCAGGAGGTACGATTAATTCGTTTAAAGAATATATATTTATTTATCTTCACGCACAGTACCTGACAGGCTAGCCAGAGAGAATAGATCGTCAAGTATCACAATCCTATAATTACTCTTTCTTTTTTCTTTAAAGGAAACACTAAATTTTTTTTTATGTTACGATAGCCGATTGGTTGGGTGGTCGGAATTTCGAGTCAAGGGACCCGAGTTCGATCCCCAGGTGGCAGGCTCGTACCACTGGGTTTTTCAAAAACTTATGTACGAATTATGTCGTTGGCTTGGACATAAATACGGCAACGGGGTCACCATCTGTCGCGTTGTCCTGAAAAAATCTTCGGTTGAAGGTGGGTCAAAGGGACATAATTGTCTAGACTTGACCTCTGTCTACCCCTGTATTGGGAATTGCGTGAAGATATTTATATTTATTTTTATTTTTTTATTTATTTATTTTCACACACAGTCCTTGACGGTATAATCAGAGAACTAGAGTCTAAAAGCTCGCCAAGTATCACAATCCTGTACGGCTTTCTTTTTTCTTTAAAGAAAACACTATATGATTTGCTACGTCTCAAGTTGCTCTATAAATTGATAGATACGGAAATAATTAATCAATCAACTAAATAGGTTCAAAATAATCTACATAGATAACTAAATATGCTAAGGTCAGTAATTACTGGGCACTCACACGTGTCAACGGCTCGGGTCCATAAAACGAATATTAACCTCGTAGCATCGGCAACTTTGTAAGGGGGTCGCGAACCCTATGCTGTAATATGTTAAATCGATAAGTGACATTTCCTATCGAGATTCGAGACAAAGAATCATTAATTAGCAGCGGAATACTAAGTACAGATTGTTATTAATTTATTTATTATTTTGTTTATCTTCACGCACAATCCCTGACGGAGTAGCCAGAGAGAACAGATCGCCAAGTATCACGATCCCTACATGCCTCTTTCACTTCTTTCTGACTCATCATTTTCTTCATGCATGTACTAGGTAACCGAGTACTCGTGACTCTGCCCTCTTCGAGCAGTTTGCTCACGTGGTCCTCGAAAGTTGTCTCGGCCTACCTCAACACCTTTTAATATTAACTTTCGCGCTATATATTTTCTTCGCCATTAGGTCTTCACTCATTCGCTTAACGTGCCCAAATTATACAAACACACCCTTATCAATTTTAGTTATAAGGTCAATTTAAGTGTTATTAGTTTGGGTTTGAGATAGTTTCTTCACTAAGGCATCTGTGAAAGTATTATTCTGGACATAGGGCTATCCCAAAAGAAGGATTTGATAATCGTCAGGCTTGGCAAATCAATGAATGAATGAATGCTTGGCATAAATAGGGACGACATCACATACATTGTTCTGATCTCAAAGTAAGCCGTTTAAGAACTTTATTAACTTGTATTATAGAATCGGAAACAACGAAGCTACCACAAACTTCGACCTGAGAAAATATGTTTTTCTCCATTGACCCAACTGGAAATCGAACCCAGTATCTCAGAGACGGCGACACTATATAAACCGGTCTGTGTGGACCCCGGAGGTAGTAAATTTTTTATCGTAGAAGTCAGATTACAATTCCTTCACATATAGTCAGTATAAGCTCTTTCACCTAACTTAATACATTTTTGGGTGATCGGAATTTCGAACCATAAAACTAATGTACAAATTATATCGTTGGCTTTGACATAAAGACGGCGACAGGCTCACCACCTGTCACGTTGTCTCGAAAATATCTTCGGTGGATGGTGAGTCGAAGGGACTTAATTGTCTAGACTAGACCTCTGGGATATGTGAATTGTGTGAAGATATTTTTATATATTATTTTTTTTATATTCTATTAAAAAAATGCTGGACAATAAAAATAAAAGAAAAACAATTTAGTTAATAGTTTAAAGATATTTTCTCAAAATCATTGAAAGATTTTTCTTTGATATGCTTTGGAATTCGAATATAAATGAAAAAATTATGGATTGAACCTCGAGGTTTTATTTATAGAATAAATTGCTTCTTAACCATTTTCTAAAGGTAATCCTATAAGAATAGTGAAATTTGAAAAGGGTGGCAAATGAGCAGGTGGCTCACGTGATGGTAAGCCTATGAACACCCGCATAACTGATGCGTTGCTGACCTTAAACCGCAGCGCTCGCATGGTACTGCTATGCACCGACCGCGGAATTGCCCACTAAGGTGGGACTGCGTGGGCTACCAGCAGACACACATCCAGAAGATATCGAGGAGGCCCTTAAGGCATTGGGCTTTCCCGTTACATTTGTGAGGGCAATCCCCCCGAAGAAAGGGAGACCGGGTTGCCTTTTCCACGTAAAATTACACCACCTTAGCCAAGAGGAGCTCAAGAG
Organism: Sericinus montela; assembly: GCA_029286605.1. Lineage (NCBI taxonomy): Eukaryota > Metazoa > Arthropoda > Insecta > Lepidoptera > Papilionidae > Sericinus > Sericinus montela. The sequence goes on from JAGSMR010000002.1 coordinate 6,694,094, forward strand.
GCTGTATAACGTACACGAGCTCCTCTACATGCCCAGGTAACGATCGAGGCATGGCAAGGCGAGAAGGCCCGGCTCAGTGCCACCGTTGCCAGGGTTCGGACACTCCTCGGCAAACTGCTATCGCCCGGCCAAATGTGTTAGATGCGCCGGGGATCACGTCGCATCAGATTGCCCCAAACCAAGGGATGGGCCACCGAAGTGCGCCAATTGCGGTAAGGCGCACTCGGCAAACGACAGAAGATGCGCTGTTATACAGCGCATCGCTCGCAAGAGGGGGATTAGAATGCCCCCTCCCATCCCCCCCCCGCCAGCGCATGCGCCGCGGCAAAATACGCACAGAGGTGCACCACCAGTCGCAGAGGGCGCACCCGATGCGAGACCCATGCCACAGCCGCGACAGCCGCGGCGCCTGGAGGTGGCAACAGAAGTGGCACCAGCCACTAAACCTGGAAAGTTAGCAGCGGTCACAACTCTGCAACCGCCAGCTAACGAGGCCACGGAGAGGGGAGGTCCCCTCTCCACTAAGAGGAAGAGGAGGGGGAAGAAGAAGAAAAAGAAGACGGCCAAGTCCGAGGCCAGGGTGACCTCCACACCCATACCCCCTCCCATTGCCACCATCCAGCCAGGGCCAGCAGTTGCCAACACGCAAGGAAATGTAACTCAGCATGTGCGAGTGCAACACCCAGCTCCGAGAGCACAAGCCTCAAGGGGGAGAACCGAGGCCTCCCCCCCTCAAATAACACCCGTGCCGACTACGATCGAGGCTGCACTAGCACAATTGGTCACAGTCGTCATGAAAATCCCTAGGCGACGTCTGGCGGCGATGACCACGGAGCTGACCCACTCACGGCTATTTTGACAGCCCTGACCCACCTGACAATGGCAAGAAATGGCTGAGCTCCGGGTAATGTACTGGAACCCAGGCGGCATCCAACAACAAGCCGCCAGTCTCCGCACTATGGTGCAGCAGCACGGAATCCAGGTCGTGTTGCTGGGGAGACTAAACTCAGACCCGGACGCCATTTCAAGATCCCCAATTTCTTCGTGTATCGTCGCGACGAGGTCTCTCCCGAAGGAAAGGCCTACAGAGGCACGGCCATTTTGGTTAGGAGAGACCTAGTGCATGAGGAATTGGAGCTGCTGCCATTTATCTCAACCAGGAGCATTGGGATACTCCTGAAGACGGCCGGTGTGGAGCTAAGGATCTACGCAGCGTACCGCCCACCCGGCCCTCCTCTCTGCCCCTCGGACATCCGAGCCGTCATGGACAACAGCTCTCCTGTCATTATGGCAGGAGATTTTAACGCCGGGGCACCTGGCATGGGGTTCGCGCATCATGAACCCCGCCGGCAGGAGACTGTTTGAAGACGCCGAAGGGATATGAAGTGCTGGGACCAGGGCTCCACACATATCCCCACGACAACAACACATCGGCCGGATGTCCTGGATATAGTTCTCTGCCAAGGAATCACATGTCCGGTCAGTGGAGGTGCTGTATGACCTGGACACGCAGCACCTACCAATTCTCATTACCATGTCGACCAGCGCCGACTCCGTAGTGCCCCAGGGCCTCGAACGAAGACCAACTGGGAGCAATACAGAAGAGCGCTGGCGAACCTTACCTACGGTGCGAATATAACATCTGGAGAAGAGGTAGAAGTGGCCGCTAAATATATCTGTGAAAAGATACATCAAGGTATCTAGCGGCCACCAGGACAATACCTGACACGCACCGTGGGGAGGTACTCCACGGAGGCTCAAAACTCTCCTGGAGGGCTTGATCCACTAGGAAGCTTTGGGCTAGAACCAGATGTCCCAAAGTTAAGGCAAAACTCAACTCTATTACCGAAAAGCTGTCGGAAGGGATAAAGGCCTTCCGAGGCGAGTCATGGAACGCTCGCATCGAGGAGGCCTCGGAACATCCAGCCTCGCTATATCAGCTCACCCGACAGCTTTCGCGCACACCACAGCCATTTGCCCACTAGTGGACAGCACAGGAAAACGGCACTACGGAGCACGAGACCGGGCCGAGATCCTGGCAGAACATTTAGAGGGCAGTTCAAACCAATACTGCTGCTGCTGTCGTCGCAGACTTCCACAGGAGGTTGAGCATTGTGTACAGGAGTTCCTGACGATTCGGCGTCATTTCATTAGGAGAGGGGACGATTTCATGTCCCCTTCTGAAGTAAGAAGAGTGGCACAGCGCCTACCACTACGGAAAGCGCCGGGCAACGATTGCATAACCACTACTGCAATAAGACGGCTGCCTGGGGAAAGGGATCGTAGCACTGACCCGTTTGTTCAACGGGGTGCTACGCACCCAACACTACCCTTCAAGTGGAAGGAAGGGAAAATCATAGTGCTGCCGAAGCCGGGGAAAACAGAAGACACCCGGCAAGCTACCGTCCCATCACGCTACTGTCGTATGTAGCAAAGCTTTTTGAAAGGCTGCTGCTGCGGAGACTGCGACCATACGCAGAGCTCCGAAAGGAGCAATTCGGATTCCGCAGCGGCCACTCCACCACGGCGCAGCTGACCCGAGTGCTACACTACCTAGCGGCCGAAACCCATCTCGGCCGCTCCTGTCTGGGGTCTTTCTCGACATAGAAGGCCTTCGACCGGGTGTGGCACACGGGTCTAATCTAAACTAATATGCAACACCACAACGCCGCCAGCGCTCATACGACTAGTGGCGTCATTTCTGGAGGACGGAGCTTCTGTGTTAGCGTCGAGAGGATCGACTCGGCAGCACGAAGAATAGAGGCAGGAGTGCCACAAGGCAGCTGTCTTTCTCCGCACCTGTACGCAATTTACACCAACGACATCCCCACACTTGAAGGTCGCGTCCAAGAATGGGAACAAGATGTCATGCTCGCCCTCTACGCAGACGACAGCGCGTATTTTACGTCGTCCCGTCGGGCAGACATTGCAGCCAGGAGGATGCAATGTCTGCTGAACCTACTGCCTGAATGGCTTGACAAATGGCGCATGGCCGTGAACGTTGGCAAGACATGCGCCATAATTGTCAACAGACAGGGACGTGTACCACCACCACTCAAGCTCCGAGGCCAGGATGTAGAGTGGAAGAAGACAGTGACCTACCTTGGATGCCAGATTGACCGCTCTCTACGTATGACCCTCAGGTCGAATACGTCATGCAGCGCGCAAGAGCTGCGAGGGCGGTCCTCCGTCCGGTTCTGCATCCAACCTGCCAACGAAGACCAAGGTAGGGATCTACAAGACCTACATCCGCTCGCGAATCACATATGCTGCACCAGCGTGGTACGCGTTCACATCTCCGCACAGCGGAAAAGATTGCAGGTTCAGCAGAACATTTCCCTAAGAACGATTGTGGGAGCTGGTCGTTACGTCCGGAATGACGTCATCGCCAGAGATCTTAAAATCGAATCTATCCACGACTTTGTGGTCCACTTGGCGCGGAAAATGTATGACCGCGCTGATAATGGGCCACATGAACACCTGCGCGACCTGGCGTCCTTATCGGACCTCCTGCCGCAGCACGCTCGACCACCAGAGCGGCGACCTCTCCCTAGGGAATTGTTGCAGCCACCACCCGACCTCGTTGAGGGGGAGGACGGGGAAGAGTGAAAGACCCGACGCATGGCGTAAAATACGCAACACACCGACATGTATACCGCAGAAAGCGGTACCCAGGACCGGGGGAGCAGCAGCCCCCTGAGAAGACGCCCGGGCAATGAGGCTTGCCTCGAGGCCCGATACCTGCGAAAGCAGAAGAAATCCGCTCACGACCTTAAGGGTACTTGCCCCCCCCCGTCAGAATCGGGGAGGGTGTGTGTGGGCCTCCGGTTACCTGCACTCACCAGACGAAACGCAGAAGTTTGTTAAACTTCTACTTCACGCTGGTATTCTGTGAGGTCGTGGTTCTTCAACGATCGAGCTGGCCCATTCATGCAACAACAAAAGCTGACGCGTGGCTTCACTACTGTTAAAACCAAGACCAAGATAAACAATCCCAAGCTATTTAAAAATCCTTATTTAACGTAATAAAAAAAGATCGACAAAAAAGAGGATACCCACAGAGTTACTTTTTTCTCCCCCGTCAGAGGAGATAGTTTCTCCCGCGTCAGAGGAAAAACAAAACGGTGACAGATTTAAAAAAATGCTATCGATAAACGAATGTATGTTCGATGAATACATGATTTGACGCAGCATCAGCGATTATTTTCGGAAGCCTGTTGTATACGGATGGTCCAAGTACTTAAACGGATTGCTCAGATTTAAACAATATATCGTGATGTTGCAACAAGACGATTGCTATGACTACGGTTTGTCGCGCAGGTAGTACGTATACCACGTACTTCTTCACGTACTTCTTCACGTTGTTCCCAACACGGGGACGTAGACAGAGGTCAGTAAGTCATATTATAGTATTAATTTTATTTAAGTTATATGTAACAGATGGCAGTATTTACGAGTGTGTGACAAATAAAACTTTTCTTTCTTTCATATTCCCAATTCTGGTCTAGACAATTAAGTCCTTTCAACCCAATTTTCACCGAAAACTACTTGCGACAATATGACAGGTGCTGTCCACTAATAAACTTAAATACATATATATTTAAAATAAATAAATATTTGTTTTATACAAATAAACATCCATTACTCGTGTACAAACTTTCATATTTATCACACAAATATTTGCCCCTAACGGGTTTCGAACCCTAAGCTTCGAAGGCTGGGTCACTAGCAAATAGGCTATCGGTTCGTCTAAACTTAATTTTGTAACCTTAAAAAAAGTTAAACACAACATTCTTTTCTAGCGGCCTATAATAGTCCACTGCCGAATTGTTTCCTTCTTCGTCTTTTTTTTCTTCTTTACAGCCTATCTAGTATCCACTGCTAAACATAGGCCTCCCCCAAATTTCTCCACAAATAACGGTCCTTAGCCACCAGTATCCATTGACTTCCTGCAATATTTTACTTCATCTCGTGGGAGGTCGTCCTAAACTATGTTTGGTCAACAATGTCGTCTCTAGAGATGTTTTTTTCCCCAAAGGTTGTAGCTTGTCGTGCTATGTCGCCGGCCCATTGCCAATTCAGCGCTCTGATCCTTACGGCTATGTCAGTTCCCTTAGTTATGCTGCAGATGCCTTCGTTGCGGATTCTATCACGCAAAGAAACGCCGACGAGCATGGCCCTTTTCATAGAATTTTATATATATCTTCAAGCCATTCCCAATAAAGAGGTAGACAGAGGTATAGATAATTACGTCGTTTCGACCCACCTTCCACCGAAGAAATTTTTAGGACAACGTGACAGGTGGTGAGCCTTACCGTCGGTTAGCCGTACTGTCGCCTTAATGCCCAAGCCAATGATATAATTTTTACATAAATTTAGAAAAAACCCATTGGTACGAGCCAGCCACCTAGGGATCGAACTCAGGTTTTTTGAATAGAATTCCCACCACCTAACCATTCGGCTATCGAGGCTTATAATTTTTAAATATTTTCTTTTATTTATTTGGCATTAGAATAAAGCCGTCTACCACAATAAAGATTATATTTATTTCTCTTCACGCACAATCCCTTACGGGGTAGCCAGAGAGAACAGATCGCCAAGTGTCACGATCCCTACATACTTCTTTCGCTTCTTTCAGATTCATCATCTACAATAAAGATAGATGGATGGATTACCATAATTGACACATATGACAAGTCGATCGCAGTACCAGACACCTTACACACTTGACAATGTTGCTCATCATTAGCCTACCAGATTTTGATCTTGTATATTTCGATATTTGCCGTAGGGTTACTTCGTAAGAATGTACTAACTCTTGTCTTTCAGTCAGTGTTGTAGGAGGCGGCAAAGGGCTGGAGGAAAAAAGTTAGATCACAAAAAATACCACTTTGCGATCTGTTCTCTCTGGCTATACGTGAAGATACTTATTTTATTTGACGAACTGTGTAGACGCGTGCGTACATACCAGTTTTATGGTGTCGCAAGCTCTAAGATTTCGGATTCAATTCCTGGTAGGAACAATGTAGAGAACACTTTATCTAGATTTTCTTTAGCCTGGTTGTTTGTGGTTTGTTTGTGGTCAATTTACTTTGAGATCAGAGTATTTACTGTATATGATTTTGCCCCGAACTATGTACGTAATTATGACAAACATACATCAGAATAAAATTCAGCGAATGATGCTGGGAAATAACTTCTATGCAGCGAAGTGTGCTTGCCAAGCGTGACGATTATGCCAAATCTTCCTTATCAGAGAGGCCTATGGCCAGAGCGGCTATGTCCGGCAGTGGACTTTTATAGGCGTTAATATCATTGTAACGGCCGATATGCTGCAGGAAAAGGGTACCTACACGCCAGGTCAGGTGTCAGTGACCTGGGGAGGACGACAATCATCCTCCAACAATGTGCTATCAGTACATATATGTTTCTAATCGTAGGAACTTAGATAGCATGATGTCGATATATGTCCTGAATTTTCCGCCACTAGCGAGCTTCCAATGGCGCGACATAGGTGTCGCCACAGTAATAATGATGACTACGAGATGGTGATTCCATCAACTATCTGCAGCCAATGAAAATTTCAAGGCGTTTCCCTTAGTCACCTATTACTACACCCACGGGAAGATATGGGATGGTATATTTTCGTCGTAACCGTACAACAAACTATCAAAGTGCTATTATAAAAAGTCACAACTACTTTTTTTTTTCAAACATAAGCAAAGGAAAGTTTATGCACGCGCAACTCTCTTGTTTTATTACCGCTCACTTGCGCGACACGTGTTCCCTGTAGGCAGTAGGGCTGCCACCATTATTTTTGAACGAATATTTGTTCTTATTATCCTAATAATCATACTAATCCCACTAATGTTATAAATGCGAAAGTTTGTGATGATGGATATATGTTTGTTACTCTTTCACTGATGTTATTAATACGGAACGAAAAAACTAAAACTACAGTAATAAAGCTTATACATCAGAATAACACAAAGGGAAGAAGTCACGCCAGCCGAGTTGTTGGGTCGTCGGAATTTCGAGTCGAGAGACCCGAGTTCGATCCTCAGGTGGCAAGCTCGTACCAATAGGTTTTTCAAAAGTCTATATACGAGTTATGTCGTTGGCTTGGACGTAAAGACGGTGAAGGGCTCACCACCTGTCACGTTGTCCCGAAAATATCTTCGGTGGATCGAAGGGACTTAAATGTCTAGACTAAACCTCTGTCTACCCCTGTATTGGGAATTGCGTGAAGATATTTATTTATTATGAATAATTTATAAATATTTTGGGGAAAACGCGGACGATGTCGTGGGCAAAATCTAGTGTAAAATTATAAAAACGAAAGTTTGTATGGGCGTTTGTTACTCAATCACGCCAAACCGCTCTGGACTGAATTGACAGATATGGAAAAAATTGACAAGGAAATAGAAAACAGTCTGGAATAGCACATAGGCTACTTTATTTCCCGAAAATATGTACGGTTCCCATGGGAGAGATATGATGAGGACACTGATTGTTTGTTATAGTTTTTTTTTAAGTATTGAGAGTCCGCTGAGCGATAGGCTAATGATTACTCTAAAAAATTAAAGGATTCCGGAGAAATTTCTAGATAATGCGTCTGCGAAGGCGCGGGCAGTAGATAGTAAAAAAAATACATAGTATAATATAATACAAAACATAGAGGCGACGTGACAGGCGGTGAGCCTGTCACTGTCTGTATAAGCTATCGTTAAGAATATGTACTTAACTTTGGAAAAAACTCATTGGTACAATCCTTCCTACTGGGGATCTAATTCGATTTTAGATCGTCCAACCACTTGGCTCTCTACAGTTACATTTTAAATTTTTATTTGTGTAAATGATATGAAGTAAAATATATAAATTTGGACTTTTTCTATATGTAAAAAAATACTAGTAATACTAGTGTGGCACCTTCGTTGTTTCTGATTTCATAACAGCTAAGTGTTTAAGCTACTTAGTTTGGGATCTGAGTATGTGATGTTGTCCCTTTCTATCTATGTATGTAACTCTATCTATATATTTATTTATTTCTGATTTAGAGCATGGGTGAAGTCACAATAGCCGAGGGTTTGGGTGGTCGGAAACTTATGTACGAATAATATCGTTGGCTAGGACATAAAGACGGCGACAGGATAACCACCACGTTGTCCCGAAAATATCTTCGGTGGATGGTGGGTCGAAGGGACTTAAATGTCTAGACTAAACCTCTGTCTACCCCTGTATTGGGAATTGCGTGAAGATATTTATTTATTATGAATAATTTATAAATATTTTGGGGAAAACGCGGACGATGTCGTGGGCAAAATCTAGTGTAAAATTATAAAAACGAAAGTTTGTATGGGCGTTTGTTACTCAATCACGCCAAACCGCTCTGGACTGAATTGACAGATATGGAAAAAATTGACAAGGAAAGAAAACAGTCTGGAATAGCACATAGGCTACTTTATTTCCCGAAAATATGTACGGTTCCCATGGGAGAGATATGATGAGGACACTGATTGTTTGTTATAGTTTTTTTTTAAGTATTGAGAGTCCGCTGAGCGATAGGCTAATGATTACTCTAAAAAATTAAAGGATTCCGGAGAAATTTCTAGATAATGCGTCTGCGAAGGCGCGGGCAGTAGATAGTAAAAAAAATACATAGTATAATATAATACAAAACATAGAGGCGACGTGACAGGCGGTGAGCCTGTCACTGTCTGTATAAGCTATCGTTAAGAATATGTACTGAACTTTGGAAAAAACTCATTGGTACAATCCTTCCTACTGGGGATCTAATTCGATTTTAGATCGTCCAACCACTTGGCTCTCTACAGTTACATTTTAAATTTTTATTTGTGTAAATGATATGAAGTAAAATATATAAATTTGGACTTTTTCTATATGTAAAAAAATACTAGTAATACTAGTGTGGCACCTTCGTTGTTTCTGATTTCATAACAGCTAAGTGTTTAAGCTACTTAGTTTGGGATCTGAGTATGTGATGTTGTCCCTTTCTATCTATGTATGTAACTCTATCTATATATTTATTTATTTCTGATTTAGAGCATGGGTGAAGTCACGATAGCCGAGGGTTTGGGTGGTCGGAAACTTATGTACGAATTATATCGTTGGCTAGGACATAAAGACGGCGACGGGATAACCACCACGTTGTCCCGAAAATATCTTCGGTGGATGGTGGGTCGAAGGGACTTAATTGTCTGGACTAGACCTCTGTCTACCCCTGTATTGGGAATTGCGTGAATATATTTACTATTATTTTTGTAGAGCATGGGTGACCCTGGTTTATGCCGCGGTGAGTTAACGATCCTTGGTGCACAAGTCGAGACTTGTTATTGCAGCCTATCTTTTTTCAGGTCGCATTCGTATGATTCTTTATCTGTCATGAAATTAAAACTCAATAGTTATTAGCGTATGAAAAGGAATAATGAACCTTATCGAATAACTCTGGTATGTATTTGTTCTCCGCTATTTTACTCCAATTGGACATACGTTACCGTCCAAACCCGTCTTGTCTACCGTGATGGTCACCTACTGTCTTTTAGTTTCCTAAATAGTCTTCGATGATATATGTGTCTAATTGATTTAAGCCTCTTAAAAACACAAATATTGGGTAATATGGCGCAACTTCTAAACCCAGGTTAATTTCCTTATCTCCTAGTTTTTGGTCCCCATCGAAGACCAGCCTCTCCATCTCTATCTCAGGTGAGTGCCTGCATTTTGTTACAGAACTTTAGGTCACAATAGCCGAGTGGTTCAAGAGACCCCAAGTTCGATCCCCGAGCCTCGTACCAATGAGTTTTTTTTATAAAAACTTTAGTACGAATTATATTATCCTATACCTATCCCTATACCTTTCTCAAAGGCCGGCAACGCATCTGCTATTCCTCCGGTATTGCAGATGTTCATGGGCGGTGGTAATCACTTACGATCACGTGTGCCTCCTGCACGTTTGCCTCCCTTTTCTATAAAAGAAATTGTTTGCATGGACATAGAGACGGCGACAGGCTCGCGTCGTCGCAAATATGTCTTCGGTGGAAGGTGGGCAAAAAGTCTTAGTTGTCTAGATCTCTACCCTTGTATTGGGAATGGCGTGAAGATATTATTTTAGTTAGTAAAACTTGGACGATGTCGTGGGCAGAATATAGAGTGAAATTATAAAAACGAAAGTTTGGATGAATGTATGTTACTTAATCATGACCGAACGACTAAACTGATCTGTATGAAATTTAGCACAGAGACAGATTTAAATCTAGAATAGCACATAGGGCTATTGCTAATAATATACATTTTTCCTTTATCATTTCCAAAATATTTTATTAAAACATTTCAAAAGAAGGTTAGTAATGCGTTTTTATCCCTGAGGGATATGATGGATTGTCTCATGGAATGTAATTACAGTGGCTCTCTATAGTAAACTAGAAAACAACAGTTGTTTTGAGGCTCAGCCGTGATGTTAATATTCTAAAAAATATCATCACGCCGTTTCCAATACAGGGGTGACAGAGGTCTTGATAATTAAGTCCTTGCGACGCTCCTTCCACCGAAGACATTTTTTTGGATATTTATATTTTAAACTAGGTTTTTTGCTCAATTTGGCTATAAATACTGTACAAGATCTATTCGTTCACAAATCAACAACAGACAAGACAACATAATTTACTGGTAGTTTCCGATGCCAAGAAACGAAATGCTAGAAGAACTCCTTGCTTAAAAATAATGATACTAGTATTATGCTTAAAAAGCTTATAAAAGCTGCATTAACAGTAATTAACAGGTATTCCGTAACAGTATATTTTTGTAGGTTATTGCTTTTTTTTATTTTCGTCGCTTTAATTTAATTTCAATACACTCTTTTTACATTTTTTATTATCTTCTTAAAAAAGTCTCACTTACTATGAAATATATTCTTTGTATGTAAATTATTAATAACTAAATATGTATACCGTATCTAATTCATATAATTTGCTGATTACTGAAAATAAGTCACGATAGCCGAGTTGTTGGGTGGTCGGAAACTTATGTACGAATTACATCGTTGGCTTGGACATAAAGACGACGACGGGCTCACCACCTGTCACGTTGTCCCGAAAATATCTTCGGTGGAAGGTGGGTCGAAGGGACTTAATTGTCTAGACTTGACCTCTGTCTACCCCTGTATTGGGAATTGCGTGAAGATATTTATTTATTTTATTTCTGATTTAGAGCATGGGTGACCCTGGTTTATGCCGCGGTGAGTTAACGATCCTTGGTGCACAAGTCGAGACTTGTTATTGCAGCCTATCTTTTTTCAGGTCGCATTCGTATGATTCTTTATCTGTCATGAAATTAAAACTCAATAGTTATTAGCGTATGAAAAGGAATAATGAACCTTATCGAATAACTCTGGTATGTATTTGTTCTCCGCTATTTTACTCCAATTGGACATACGTTACCGTCCAAACCCGTCTTGTCTACCGTGATGGTCACCTACTGTCTTTTAGTTTCCTAAATAGTCTTCGATGATATATGTGTCTAATTGATTTAAGCCTCTTAAAAACACAAATATTGGGTAATATGGCGCAACTTCTAAACCCAGGTTAATTTCCTTATCTCCTAGTTTTTGGTCCCCATCGAAGACCAGCCTCTCCATCTCTATCTCAGGTGAGTGCCTGCATTTTGTTACAGAACTTTAGGTCACAATAGCCGAGTGGTTCAAGAGACCCCAAGTTCGATCCCCGAGCCTCGTACCAATGAGTTTTTTTTATAAAAACTTTAGTACGAATTATATTATCCTATACCTATCCCTATACCTTTCTCAAAGGCCGGCAACGCATCTGCTATTCCTCCGGTATTGCAGATGTTCATGGGCGGTGGTAATCACTTACGATCACGTGTGCCTCCTGCACGTTTGCCTCCCTTTTCTATAAAAGAAATTGTTTGCATGGACATAGAGACGGCGACAGGCTCGCGTCGTCGCAAATATGTCTTCGGTGGAAGGTGGGCAAAAAGTCTTAGTTGTCTAGATCTCTACCCTTGTATTGGGAATGGCGTGAAGATATTATTTTAGTTAGTAAAACTTGGACGATGTCGTGGGCAGAATATAGAGTGAAATTATAAAAACGAAAGTTTGGATGAATGTATGTTACTTAATCATGACCGAACGACTAAACTGATCTGTATGAAATTTAGCACAGAGACAGATTTAAATCTAGAATAGCACATAGGGCTATTGCTAATAATATACATTTTTCCTTTATCATTTCCAAAATATTTTATTAAAACATTTCAAAAGAAGGTTAGTAATGCGTTTTTATCCCTGAGGGATATGATGGATTGTCTCATGGAATGTAATTACAGTGGCTCTCTATAGTAAACTAGAAAACAACAGTTGTTTTGAGGCTCAGCCGTGATGTTAATATTCTAAAAAATATCATCACGCCGTTTCCAATACAGGGGTGACAGAGGTCTTGATAATTAAGTCCTTGCGACGCTCCTTCCACCGAAGACATTTTTTTGGATATTTATATTTTAAACTAGGTTTTTTGCTCAATTTGGCTATAAATACTGTACAAGATCTATTCGTTCACAAATCAACAACAGACAAGACAACATAATTTACTGGTAGTTTCCGATGCCAAGAAACGAAATGCTAGAAGAACTCCTTGCTTAAAAATATTGATACTAGTATTATGCTTAAAAAGCTTATAAAAGCTGCATTAACAGTAATTAACAGGTATTCCGTAACAGTATATTTTTGTAGGTTATTGCTTTTTTTATTTTCGTCGCTTTAATTTAATTTCAATACACTCTTTTTACATTTTTTATTATCTTCTTAAAAAAGTCTCACTTACTATGAAATATATTCTTTGTATGTAAATTATTAATAACTAAATATGTATACCGTATCTAATTCATATAATTTGCTGATTGCTGAAAATAAGTCACGATAGCCGAGTGGTTGGGTGGTCGGAATTTCAAGAGACCCGAGTTCGATCCCCAGGTGGCAGTACCAATGAGTTTTTCAAAAACTTATGTACGAATTACATCGTTGGCTTGGACATAAAGACGACGACGGGCTCACCACCTGTCACGTTGTCCCGAAAATATCTTCAGTGAAAGGTGGGTCAAAGGGACTTAATTTATAATAATAAATTATTGTACACCTTGCATAGGTTGAGGACTTACAGCATAAGACAATAAAAATAAATAGAATTTGATTGTTTTAATCAGTTCAATCAAGTATTTAAATTAGTAAGAAAAATTTCGATGTTAGCGCTCACCACCTGTCATGTTGTCCCGAAAATATCTTCGGTGGAAGGTGGGTCGAAGGGACTTAATTTTCTAGACTAGACCTCCGTCTACCCCTGTTGGGAATTGCGTGAAGATATTTATTTATTTATTTTATTTATTTGTATATTTTTAATTACAACACTGTACAAAAGTCACGATAGCCGAGTTGTTGGGTGGTCGGAATTTCGAGTCGAGAGACCCGAGTTCGAACCCCAGGTGGCAGTACCAATGAGTTTTTCAAAAACTTATGTACGAATTTCATCGTTGGCTTGGACATAAAGGCGGCGACGGGCTCACCACCTGTCACGTTGTCCCGAAAATATCTTCGGTGGAAGGTGGGTCAAAGGGACTTAATTGTCTAGACTTGACCTCTGTCTACCCCTGTATTGGGAATTGCGTGAAGATATTTATTTATTTATTTACAAAACTGTACAGTGACATGTATATAAAATTGTTTCATTGAGCAAACTTCAAGATTAGTCTCAAACGAAATAAAATCTTTGATGGAAGAGTATCCTACACATTATTTTTACATCCAAGGCCGCGTCTTTCGCTACTAGCGCAACACTTTTTTTCCACACATGACTAAGTGTGATTATTTTTAAAAACCGAATTCGACATATTGCAACTGGCAGTTACAGTTATGCCAATGTTATAAAGAGAAAAGGATTGATTTTTAATGTATACACTTAAAAACTATTTAACCGATATAAAAACTTGTTTCACACATTTGAAGAATATCCAGCTTATATTCGAAGTTTGACGACCTCCGTGGACGAGTGGCGTATACCTCGGGTTTCAAGGTGTCGCCATCAAGAGGTCCCGGGTTCGATTCCCGGTCAGGTAAATGTAGAAAAACCAACTTTTCTACATTTTCTCGGGCCTGGGTGTTTGCGGTGTCTTCGTTGTTTCCGATTCCCATACCTCAAGTGCTTTAGCATCTTACATTGGGATCGGAGCAATATATATGATGTTGTCCCTATCTGCATGTGTATTTATTTATTATTTTTTCTATAATAAAAATAATGTACATCAGCGACTAACATGGGTATTACGGTGGTAGGTTCACCACCTGTTACGCTATGCCAAATAGGTTTCGGTGTTATGTAGGTCGGAAAGACTTAACTGGCTAATCTATTAATACCGGGGTAGTCCAGTATTAGGAATAAGCGTGAAGATATTTATTTATTTATGTATTTCTTTAATTATTTATTTATAACACACATATTCCCTGTCAGGGTAGCCAGAGTGTCGCGATCCTTGCATACCTCTTTCGCTTCTTTCAAATTCAATATTAGCATTACAACCGTCTAAAATAAGTTTTCACTTGTATCCGTATGTCCCTTGTATAGTCATGAATGGGTACGGTAGTCATCCAGACAATCAAACGCGCAAGACATTTCCGGCCCTTGACATAATGCAGATTTAAGGATGACTAACGTATATGACACTGAAACAGTTAATGTGAAAAATAAAACATGCATTTTTAAACTGTATTTTTAAATAAAAAAAATTTGAATATATAAATACTTATCTGTAGAAATACATATGTAACTTTATTGTAGTTCGGACACTTGGCGATGGACTCTTCATCTGTCACGTTGTCCCAAATTACCTTCGGTGAAAGGTGAGCCGAAAGGTCTTAATAGAGATAGATAGAGACAACATCAACATAACATACATTGATCCTATAATAAACAGCTTCAGCACTTGTATTATTGAATCTGAATAATAATATGGAATCTTGTATATGGAACACCAAACATCCAGGCCCTAGAAAATGTAGAAAAGGTATCTTTTATATTGACTCGACCGTCAATCGAAATAGTAGGACTGGGTAGATATTCAATATATTCATTCATAAAATAGCTCTTAATTTTTTTTCTTAAATACTTTATTTACAGAAACAAAATAATGTTAATATTGACAAAACTTATTAACTAAAAACTAC
Organism: Sericinus montela; assembly: GCA_029286605.1. Lineage (NCBI taxonomy): Eukaryota > Metazoa > Arthropoda > Insecta > Lepidoptera > Papilionidae > Sericinus > Sericinus montela. Next base: position 6,709,335 of record JAGSMR010000002.1, read on the forward strand.
TATAATCGTAGAGTAGACTCCTCATGGCATGGTACCAAAACGCTGGCAGCATTATCTCGATGAATGGCTGGACTTAACCGTGGAGCGAGAAAAGAACCAGCCCTCTTGTCACCAGCGGCAACGAGCAGTCGCGGATACAATTCCTAGAAACTGCATCGCGCGGGGACCCCACGAACCGATCGCCTCTATGGCAAATGGAGCAAATATATACATATGTTATACCTTTCTAAGACTCATATTTACGCCACTTAACCGATTCTGCTGCCTATAATGCCTCGGCGCATATCGAAGTATCTTTTATGTGTGAGGCCGCTAATGTTCCTTAATTTATATACTGAAAATATTGGCATCCCACTCTGCATCGTTCTTTTACCGTAATCTTGCTAAATCAATCTCAATATAATAATTCTAACATCATTAGTAACAAACTGTTACACCCCTTACCCATTGAGAATGACGTGCGGTGCAGCCCTTGCTGTCGCACGGTTGCAGCTTCGACATTTGACGGGTGAGATTATAAAAACCAACCAACGATAAGACAGTTACCATTCCTATTAACAGGATCAAGAAATTTATTGAGGTAAACTTAAATATTTAAAAAGTCACGATAGGCGAGTGGTTGAGTGATCGGAATTCGGGTCAAGAGACCTCAGTTCGATTCGAAGTGGTAGGCTCGTACCAACGCGTTTGTTCAATAATTTATGTACAATTATTTCGTTGGCTAGGACATAAAATCTGCGACTGGCTCACCACCTGTCACCTTGTCCCAAAAAATGCCTTCGGTGGAAAGTGGGTCGAAAGGACTTAATGTCTAGACCTCTATCTACCCCGGGGTTGTGAATCGTGTGAAGATATTTTTATGTATTTTATGTAATAAATGTCTTGAGGTAACTTTATGAAATAAAGACATTTTGATAGTAATCTCTGGGAATGAGTTGATCGCTCCGATGCTATTTCCAATTTTTTATATTATGTTTAATAGTATGTTACTGTTAGCAAAGAAAAATTACCAAAGAGAGAAAACCTACCGAGTATCTTTCGCTTGTTTCTTCTCCGTTAGATAAACCTTATTACAAATAGTTGATTAAAAATGAAACTCGGTGGATGTAATGTAATTACCTATGAATACAGATAGGGAAAACATAGCATACATAGCTCCGATCAAAAAATAAGCAGATAAAGCACTTGTGTTATGGAATTGGCTACAACGAGGGTGCCACAAACACCCAGACCCGAGGAAATGTAGATAAAGTGGTTTTCCTGCAGTGACCCGATACCTAGTAACGAACCCGGGACCTCCTACAATTTAAATCGTATATATGTTTTGAAAAAAATCCCATTGATACGAGCCTTGGGATCGAACTGAGGTCCCTTGAGTCGAATTCTGATCACCCAACCATGCGGCTATCGTGACATGTTTTATTATAAACCAGGTAAGGTTTGAAAGATAAACTTGTCACAAAAATCAATTAGGGCATGCTTCGATGATTTGGGCACGTTGAGCGAATGAGTGAAGACCGAATGGTGAAGAAAATATATAGCGCGAAAGTTAACATTAAGAGGTGCCGAGGTAGACCGAGACTAACTTTCGAAGACCATGTGAGCAAATTGCTCGAAGAGGGGAGGGTCAAGAGTACTCGGATATCTAGCCGTGCATTTATGAAGACGATAATCAATCTGAAAGAAGCGAAAGAGGTATGTTGGGATCGTGACACTTGGCTATCTGTTCTCTCTGGCTACCCCGTCAGGGATTATGCGTGAAGATAAGTAAGTAAGTAAGGTAAAGTGAAAGTTTGAGTGGTGGTGGTGCATCCAGTAATTCAGAATTATGCACGCATGTGAATTCTTCTCTTCGGTCCTGGTAACATATGCCTTTTATTATTTCTGCATACGGAATAGTTCAATGTAATTATATATTTATAATGCTAACTTTTATTTAAAAAAACTTGAAAATTCACGATAGGCGAGTGTTTGGGTGGTCGGAATTTCCTGTCAAGAGACCCGAGTTCGATTCCCAGGTGGCTCGTACAAATGGGTTTTTCAAAAACTTATGTACGAATTATATCGTTGCCTTGGACATAAAAGACGGCGAAGGATTCACGACCTGTGACGTTGTCTTGGAAATATCTTCGGTGGAAGGTTGTAGGGACTTAATTGTCTAGACTAGATCTCTGTCTACCCCTGTATTAGTAATTGCTTGAAGATATTTATTTATTTTATATATTTTATAATGCTTACTGATGCAGACATCCGATTGTTTACGTTGCGATATAAAACAGTACCGTCCGGGCGTAGCGCTAGTCAATTATATATACAAGTGCATGATAAATGGACTTTATAAGTATTGTTTCACGTAACTTTATCTAGGCCGCAAGATGGAGGCGAGAAATGCTTACACTTGTCATAGTGCACGTGTTTCTCAAACTGTCCGTAGTCGCTATAAAACGATTTTTTTCGTTAGCACACATTTGCAATATACGTATAATTGTGACGTATAAAGTTTTCGTTAGAAGCCCTACAAATTCTATTGTTTGCTTCCCAGCTAATCTGGGATATGTTTATTAACTATTTCCATTTTTACTGAAATTAGTTATTCCAATTTATTAAAATAAATAAACAATATATTTCCCACAAAATTAAATAATTAAAAAGTTTTTGTTAATTTACTTATTACATTCTTTTAAGAAATGGGATTATTCCTAACTTCGTATCAATATTTTACTATTCGTCTTGTAATTAAATATCTTCACGCCATTCCCAATAGAGAAGACAGATCTAGTCTAGACAGGGGTAGACAGTCTAGATAAATAAATCGTTTCGACCCACCTTCCACCGAAGAGCCCGTCGCCGTCTCAATATTCAAGCTAACGATATAATTCATACATAAGTTTTTTAAAAAACCCATCGGTATGAGCCAGCCACCTGGGGATTGAACTCGGGTCTCTCGGTTCGAAATTCCGACCACCCTACTACTTGGCTATCATGACTCATCTGGTCTTAAAATAATCAAATAATTATTTAGTTATAATTTAGCACTGATAATATACGGTACATACACCAAAATTAACATTCTTTTACAATTTTTTTGTCTGTTTGTTCTGGCTAATCTCTGAAACGGCTGGACCGATTTTAACAAAACTTTCACTTACAGATAGCTAATGTTATAAGGAGTAACATAGGCTACTTTTATTTTAGAAACATAATTAGGGTTAAGTGATAAACACGTTAAGTGATAAACTGCGGGCAAAGCCGCGGGGGGCAGCTAGTATGATATAAAATAATAATCAATATTAGAGGTGAAAGCCGCGAAAGTTTGAGATTCGCGGATCGTCGCGGTGGTACACTAAATTAACACGCTCGCGAGTTCCATTGGTAACAAACTTCGGTCCGCGGTAAAAGAACTCTGTATATTTACTTATAAATTAATGTTTTAAAAGCGTAAAGTAGGTATGGTTGTTTGTAGTGTTTTAACAAATTATAAAATAATGTTAATGAACAACCCTGATTGAATTAAAGATACTTTTCTGTAACAAGTAGTAATTTTTTTTAATGTTCTGAAAAATTCGTCGCGGTATGAACGATAAACGTCTATTGCATCTTTATCCTTAGACGTCATTTGTGTCAAGTAAAATGTAAATATAATATGAAAGTAGTAAATCATTTAATATAAAGACAAAAGGATAAAAGCTATGCTACATAGTAAACAAAAAATCAAACAAGCTCAAGACCGTATTCCTAATCGAAATCAAAGGTAGATGAGGTTTATTACAAATACTTATTTATTTATTTTATCAAAATGTTTCAACATCTGCCTTGTATCTGTAGCGCAGTTTTTAATGGCTTTGGTTGTCTGGAAGTAATCGTTATGCTTCGATATATACATACATACATACTCGTAGATAGGGACAACATCACATACATTGCACTGATCCCAAAGTAAGCAGCTTAAGCACTTGTATTATGGAATAAGAAACAACGAAGATTCCACATACAGCCAAACCCATGAAATTGCAGAAAAAGTGTTGTCTACATTGAGCCGACCGGGAATCGAACTCAGAGCTGGCGATACCATGAAAACCGGAGTGTACGCCACTCGTCCTCAGAAGTCGTTAATTTTTCAATTTTAATGTTTTTAGATTTTGTGGTGTACAATAAAGTCTATTCATTCATTCATTCATTGTATAAGGTTCATTCTTTTCTAATGTGGATTATATTTCAGTACAGGTTATTTAGGAAAACGTATAACGCGAGTTGGTCGCTATCTTTGGGTCGAAACCAACAATACAAATGGCACATAAAATTGAAATAAGTTATTGATTCATTGATTTAAAAAATTACGTGACGGGCAGGAGTGTATGAGGTGCGCAGATGGTCTGGTACTACGATCGTCAATCCGCTTGCCAATACGCTTGCGGATTGAGCGCTTGCCAGGCGTGGCAATTTGGGCAAATCCTCTTTACGGGAGAAGCCTATATCCTGTCGACATTAAGAGGCCGTATGAATTGTTTTTATACCTTCTACTTTTGTTTTGTTTATTGATTTTATTTTGTTTTCTGTATTATTCTTATTCTTATCAATTTTCATTGTACAATTTTACAGCGATTTGTGATTGTAATCTGAAGTGTCGGAATAAATGTCTTTATGTCTTTATGTTTATATGTGTAAGTGTTTCTATTAAAAAAAAAACATATCAACTATTTTTCATTGCATTGGTATCAATACGTTTGCTAGTGCGCACTAGAAAAAAAATAAAAATGCGATCCGAGCGTAGTACGCGGAACCCCTGAAAACGACAGACGCACAAGCACGCGCACATGTGGACCCAACAGAAATAAATACAATAATGTTAGGTACGTAATTGTGCCACACGCCTCTCCGCGCATGGATAAAAAAGCAATGTAAAAATAAACTTTCTTTGAATGCTAGATGTGCTTGTTTTTTAAATTCACCGCATGAAAACCCTTTGAGCGACGCACGACGTTTTTTTTTCGGTCGATTAATAGGAAAAGCAGATTGCAGTTGTTTATGGTTTGATAATTCAGTTTTTATTTGAGATAACCGAGTGGTTTTGTGATCGGAATTCGAGTCGAGAGACCTATCTTCAATCACCAGGTGTTCTTGTCAAAACTTATGTAAGATTTATATCGTTGGTTTGTCTTATATAATATCGAAGAAACCGACTTGAAGCTGCGACACCTTGTACTTCAGCGTTTGGACCGGTAGGTGAGTTCCGGTAGCGCTCGTCTCTGTCCTTCTCAACGGAGTAAAGAACCCCAGACTTGGGAATGACTTGAACACTTATTTTTCTTTTGAATTTCTACATTTTTCGCCACGCTAAAAGCGAATGCAGACTAAAGCTGCAATAGACGATTACCTGAATCTGTCACGTTGTCCGAAAAATGTCTTCAATGATAGTTTGGTCGAAAGGACTTCATTGTCTGGACCTCAGTCTTCTCATTATATTATTATTATTATAGTCTCGATAGCCGAGTGGCTGGGTGGTTGGAATTACGAGTCTAGAGACCCGAGTTCGATCCCCAGGTGGCAGGCTCGTACCAATGGGTTTTTCAAATACCTATGTACGATATATTATATCGTTGGCTTGGACATAAAGACGGCGACGTGCTCACCACCTGTCACGTTGTCCCAAAAATATCTTCGGTGGAAGGTGGGTCGAAGGGACTTAATTGTCTAGACTAGACCTCTGTCTACCCCTGTATTGGGAATTGCGTGAAGATATATATATATATATATATATATATATATATATATATATATATATATATATATATATATATATATATATATATATATATATATATATATATATATATATATATATATATATATATATATATATATATATATATATATATATATATATATATATATTATTATTATATCTCATTATTTTAAGAGAAGTCACGATAGCCGAGTTGTTGGGTGGTCGGAATTTCGAGTCGAGAGACCCGAGTTCGATCCCCAGGTGGAAGTACCAATGAGTTTTCAAAACTTATGTACGAATTTCATCGTTGGCTTGGACATAAAGACGGCGACGTGCTCACCACCTGTCACGTTGTCCCAAAAATATCTTCGGTGGAAGGTGGGTCGAAGGGACTTAATTGTCTAGACTAGACCTCTGTCTATATATATATATATATATATATATATATATATATATATATATATATATATATATATATATATATATATATATATATATATATATATATATATATATATATATATATATATATATATATATATATATATTATTATTATTATATCTCATTATTTTAAGAGAAGTCACGATAGCCGAGTTGTTGGGTGGTCGGAATTTCGAGTCGAGAGACCCGAGTTCGATCCCCAGGTGGCAGTACCAATGAGTTTTTCAAAAACTTATGTACGAATTTCATCGTTGGCTTGGACATAAAGACGGCGACGTGCTCACCACCTGTCACGTTGTCCCAAAAATATCTTCGGTGGAAGGTGGGTCGAAGGGACTTAATTGTCTAGACTAGACCTCTGTCTACCCCTGTATTGGGAATTGCGTGAAGATATATATATATATATATATATATATATATATATATATATATATATATATATATATATATATATATATATATATATATATATATATATATATATATATATATATATATATATATATATATATATATATATATATATATATATATATATATTATTATTATTATATCTCATTATTTTAAGCGAGCTATACATTTGTACGAGTTGTATGTACATATTAATAAGTAAAAATAAATAAATAATTAGCTAAAGCAGTAGCTAAAGCTTTAGCTAAAGCAGTAGCTAAAGCATAAGTGTTATGGAATGAGAAACGACGAAGGTGCCACAAACGCGCAGACCCGAGAGAATGTAGAAAAAGTTATTTTCACATCGACCCGCCCGGGAATCCGGGACCTTAGAGCTGGAGACATCTTTAAAAACGGTGGCGTACAGCCACTCGACCACGGAGGTCGGCGAACTCTGTAATCATACTCTATTAGTAATAATTCATTAATTCTTTTAAATGATTTATTAATAACTTTATGATGAAATGAATAAACTTTCTTCCTTTCTTTACCCCTTTGAGAAGGGCAGAGATGATGAGAATTCACCTACTGGTCCAAACGTTGAAGTACAAGGTGCCGCAACGTCACGTCGCTTATATTCGAAGTTATATTAGACACCTATACGGTCGAGGTCACCTGTTCTAAGGTCCCGGGCTCGGTTCCGCCATTTATGTGATGTTGTCCACCATTAATCTACTTATATTTATATTAGAATGTTTCTTTTCAGTTTTGCGTTACAGTATATGTAATGCCCGCAACACAGATCTTCTGATTGATGAACAGTTATCGTTCGCCTGTTTATGTTCTCATCCTTTTACCAATTGCTATCACCTGTTCTGGTGGTAACGAGTATATATGGGTTTCGGTAATACCTATTATGAGGGTCGCACTCAGTCCAAAGAAAATAAAAATACGGCTCAATGTGGAAAGTTTCTAATACTATTATAGTTTTCCAAAGTAGTCTCCGTCTTTCTCTATACATCTTTGGATTCAATGGAAGCATTGAGAAAGGCATCGTGTTCACTCTTCCTTTGTCTGCTATTTGGAATTTGCGAACATATTCACCATACTGAAGATATCTCGGAAGAGACTCGTAAAGTGATTCAAAACAAATCAAAACATTTATTTATCGAAATAAGAATATACGTTCGTTTATCGATACTCATGCTTTCATCTACCACCGTTTCGTAATGAGGTTTCCCTAACGGCGAAGAAACAGGCGAAAGAAACTCTGTACGTATCCTCCTTTTTTGGTCAACCTTTTTTTTGTGATAGCATACAAAAATGTTATATGATTTTTTTCTAGAAATAACTTGAGAGCGATCTCATTTCTAAGAGTTACTATTGTTAATATATATACATACATACATAACAGCCTATTAAAGTCCACTGCAAGACGTAGGCCTCCGTAGGGAGGATTTGCCATAATCGCCACGCTTGGCAAGCGGATTGGCGAACGCTGTGCTAGTCAAATCGCAAGTGTCTGCTCAAATTTGGTGTAGTATTTTTAAACACTGTGGCAATGGAGTGAAGAGTTTTTGAAGTGTTCAAATCAAAAACTCTTCACTCCATTCCCAGTACAGGGGTAGACAGAGACACTATACAGCAGTGGACTTTAACAGGCCATTATATATGAATGTTAGATAAGGCGTAAGGTTTTACAAACCAGTCTTCCCGTGGGTTATGTAAGAAGCAACTAAGGGAAATGCTTATTTATGGCAATGGTTTTTTGTGGTATTAGGGTGAAAAAACTTTCAGCTTACTTGATCCTATTGGCATCATAGCTATTACAGCCTATAGCAGCTGCAGATAATTTTAAAAGAAGGTTATGGGTGTGTTGTAATAAAGTAACATGCAATCTTATGAGATTGATAGAGTAATAAGGAGCTATGGCTCCTGATTACTCTAGCTCTCTATACTATTTGGCGGCAGAAGTAGGAGTGTGGTACTGACCCAGAAATATCCTAGGACATACATAAATACACCACTACATTCATCCGCCACGCTTGACAAGCGGATTGGCGATCGCAGTACCAGATACCACACAATTTAGACGCTGCTGCCCGTCATCAGTTTGCGTAATTTTTTCGAAATCTGCCATCGCCGGTAGCTATTGCTATTGCTTAGTTATTATCTCTTATTCCACTCTTACCACACCCACGGGAAAAAAGGGGAAGGACATATCCTTAGGTCGATACCATCACGGTTAAAAATTTTTCGTCATATACAGCTAATATAATATAGAATAAGAATATCTTCACGCCATTTCCAATACTGTGATTGACAGAGGTCTTGACTATTAAATCCTTTCGACCAACTTGTCACCGAAAACATTTTTTGGGACAATGAAACAGTTGATATGGTTTTTTTTATAGAGAAGGGAGGAAAACGAACAGGTGGCTCACGTGATGAACATCTGCAATACCAGAGGTATAGCAGATGCGATGCCGGCCTTTGCAAAAGGTATAGGCTCTTTTCTTGAAGGTCCCTAAGTCGTATCGGTCCTGAAAAACCGCTGACGGCAGCTCATTCCATAAAGTGCAAGTGTGTGGCAGAAAATTCCGCGAAAAACGCACTGTGGTGGAATGCCAAGCATCAAGATGGTGGTGATGGAATTTTTGACTATGCCTTAAGGTACGGTGGTGAAATTCAGCGGCTGAGCCAACGATGGAAACACAGCAAATGAATAGAAAAACGAGGTTAAAATGTATACTCGTACAATCCTTATCTTCGGTCAAGTAATAAAATTAATTAATATTGTTTATATCAGCTATATATAATTGTGCTCCAGTTAACGCATACTGGATAACATTGTCTAGGCTATAAATTTATCTGAAATGTCGTAGGTCGTACAATAATGTTGCATGTAACTTGGACTTATGTACACACAAATCGTTGACTTTAAAAAAAAAAGATTCTCACGTGTGTCGCATGACAACAAAAATCCGAATCATTGCCATGTGTCCGACCATTACTCATCTCGTTTCTTTTAATTTAAAGAAAAAAAAAGTTAAAAATCTTCTCACTAAAATGCATTCGGGAATACTAAATTAACCCCTAACTTTCCATTTCGAATCGAAATGACACATTTTTAGTGAAAAAAAAAAATCTTAACCCATTCGTAGACATGTGCGGTGGAAAAAAAATAACGTTTTTTTTTTAATATAGATGAGTTCAGTAACCAGATCGGGATTAAGAATACAGTTATTTTAGACTTTTTGTCGGTTCGGTGGTTTTGTAGTTGCGTACGAGTGCTGTTATAATTAAGAGCCACATGTCAGAGCTTTAGTAATGGCGAAGATATCGATGAAAGTATATCGAAAAAATAAAGAAATTATGTACAGAATTCGATGTATGTTTATAATATTGCCGATAAAACTGCTGTCTACTAGTCATTCGGTCTCACTCAGAAATACCTCAATGTTTGCTTGTTATAAAACATATTAATAATTTAAACAAAGAAAATGAATATTAATTTATCTTTCTTAAGTTAGTCAAAGTTTATTTCATTAAGAGGTATACCAATTACGTCATACTTAAAATAGGCATTATAAATACTATGGACTGAGATGAAGTAGACGAAAGAATTTACCCACTTAAGGGATTAATAGAAAACTCTTTATTATTAATGGAAAACGTCAACAACTGAAAGATAGTGGGATTACATCTTGAAATATATAACACCAAAATGAAGCAGAATGATGACCGGCGGCAGCGTCTTACTGTGCTAGATGTCTGGTACTGCCTGCTACTGTATCCCGAACGTGGCGTTTATGGCAAATCCTCCTTATGAGAGAAGCAGTTCTGTAGTAATAAAGATGACAGCTTTTAATTAATTTATGATTAAAAAATGCAAAAGTCAAGATAGACCCGAGTTCGATCCACAGGAGGTACCAATGAGTTTCTTCAAAACTTATGCACGATGAATATCGTTGGCTTGAACTTGAAGACAACGACAGGTTGACCATCTGTCACGATATCCCAAAAATAAGCTCTGATGAAATGTGGGTCAGAAAGTACTAAATTGTATTCACCTCTGGCTACTCTAGTTAATTAAGTTAGCATGTTATTAACATAATAAAGTTTTATAAAGAATCTAATAAATTATTTATTCATCAATGACGTGTCTATCGATAGTTAGGCACAACACTAACGCACTTGTTTCATGTCATAAATCAAGTAAGCGCGCGTACGTAACGGTGGCGTATCGATGAAATTATACTATGCGTTTATAATAATAACGTAACCTCGTCTTTTTTTAACTATTCTTTTATTAAAGACAAGCTTTAGTGAAGCGGCTCGTAATATTTTAGTATGGCGATGAAATAATCTGATGCAGCTTTGGTATCACTATCAGATTTGTAATGATCGTTAAATTAATTAATGTATTAATGTGATGTAGTGTGTTTTGTATCGTTAAATATTTTAATATTTGTAAAGCGAGTATTTGTTGATAATAGAAGCGACTACTTGCATTTTTGCGATGCCAATGAACGATGGCGATAACCATCTTGAAAAATTAAACAGACCCCTGACTGGCACTGGCATACAAATAGCCTGTATCGTACACTTGACTTTTACATGCCGTTGTGTATGTTATGTAAATAGGAAAAATAAGGATAGTTAAAAGTTGTTAATTCTCTACATAAACGGCGACTGGCTCACCAACTATTGCGGTGTTGAGGTGGAGTTGCTCCAAAAAAAATTCCCTTAACAAGAATTTGCCATAATCGCCACGCTTAACAAGCGAATTAGCGATCGCAGTATCAAAAACTTCTCACCTTAGTCCCCATTGCCTGTCACCGGCCTACTTGATTTTTTTATTCTAGATTCTAATTATTCTGCCTTCCGCCAGTAGCCACTGCCATATCAATGCCAATATATTGTTGTATGCAAACATTACTTGAAAAACCTAACACTGGCGTGTAGTTATAAAAAAAGTAAACCCAAAACAAGAACTTTTTCGTGCATTTATTATGCCAGTGTTATGATCGGGCGTGTTAATAGCGTCTTGAATGATTCATATCAGGCACATTTGCTAAGCAGCCGCATCGTGCTCCGAGACGTATTTTAATGATATCTACGAGCAGATGAAAAAAAAAAACTTCAGATCACTCATATCCGCTGAGTGATGCGACATATCCTCTCCAGTTGCATGCGCAAGACGCAATTCGTTTAATTGTTATTATAGGTATTGAAAATGGTTTCTTATTAAACGATTTGTATGAGTGTATTGCTGTATAAAAGTAAATTTAAAAGGAATTCTGTATTCTGCTTAGTGGACTGCGTCAGCTATTACTCAGTCTAGATTTCATAAAAAGGCAATACTAAAAATAATAAAAAATGAATTAAGCAGTGTTTAATAATTAAGATTGTAAGGAAAATAGTATTAACAAGAGTCCTCTGTAAATTTATTCGAAACGAGTCTGCTTTCAAAACGAGTCACATATGAAACCAGGTTTTTGATGGTTTCACACAGGTTTTTTGGAACTATACATTTTGAGCATATACATATAAAAGCTCGTTTATAAGCCTTTGCTTGCGAGAACATTACGAAGCGAGGGGTCCTTTCTTTTAATATGATAAAGAGAGACATGACTGCGACATTTTTCGTCACAGAGTCGACTCGGGTTTGAAATTCCCAGCGTTATTGCTTATGGAATTAATTATTTTTGCTCTTCATTCATTGTTATTTGGTGTGTAACATAAAATACAAAAAAGAAAAAAAAGAAAAAGATAACCTTCGGAATTACTTTGAGCGAAGGTCATGGAGAAACGGCAGCAGATTACCACATTGCCACTTAAGTCCCTTCGACCCACCTTCCACCGAAGATATTTTCGACAATGTTGAACTATGCTTTTAATGTACTTTATTTGTTTATTTTTGAAATTTGCATGCGTTTCCAATACTTACAAATGTGTTTGACTAACCTCTGACTGCCAAAGTATTGGAAATCCCAAATTTCACATCGTCTTGGTGTCCAAGCCATAAAACATTGGTCGAGCCTACATCCAGGAGATCGAACTCAAGTTTCCTAATTCGAATTCCGATCAATCAACATCTACGCTTTCGCTTTTTACTAATTGTTAGGCTCTACATATCTACTAGGAAGTAGCAACTTACTACTACTAATTCTGTCTCAATTTAAATGTATATATGGTGCATAGTAGTGTAGCGTAGGTACTTGCACTTGCTTAAATTTTATTTAGTAAGGATTTTATTCTATTTATTGTTGTATTATTGTTATATATATATATATATATATATATATATATATATATATATATATATATATATATATATATATATATATATATATATATATATATATATATATATATATATATATATATATATATATATATAATTATTTATGTTTGTGTATATCTATTATTCCGTTATATTACATGTCGAGCAGTGATTCTTATTATTCTTTTAATGACTCTGATACTCATTCGCTTCGTGTGATCTCTTGAATGATAGTGCATCTTAGCTCCGCGACATGCTTACCCGTGCATTTCCGCCCTGTCACAAATTAATGTATGTCACATTAATGCCCAGAGTTTACCAGGTCATTTTGCAGATTTTGAAGATGTTTTTTCCATAAATAATATTCTAGCTATTTTAGTGTCCGAGACCTGGCTAAAGCCAACTTAACCGTCTTGTCAATACCCTCTTCCTGACTTTGTGCTTATACACAATGATTGGACGAAAAAAGGCGGCGGCGGGGTTGCTATATGTTTAAGGGCTAATATTCTCTTTAAAATTGTATTAGCATCCACTTATTTCTACTCAGCATCCTGCAAATTTCTATTTCTAGAAATTTGTAATATGGGTGTAGGGGCGATTCTAGGGGTAGTGTACTGTCTGCCTACTGTTGATTATTTCAACGTTCTTTAAACCGCTTTCGATTCGCTTGCATCAGATTACGCACATTGCATGATAATGGATGATTTTAACACTAACTTATTACGTGATACGTCCCGCTCTCAAAAATTTAGGTCAATAATTGAGTCGGTGGATTTCCATATTCTGCCGTTAGCGGTTACGCATCATAACGTTGACACCAATGACTCCTGGATTGACGTCATTATTATTGCCTCCACTGACTGTGTGGCTCCTTGCTTTTCCCATCATGACCTGCTTTATTTTTCCTATAACTTAATCCCTCCCAAACCTAGTCCCACTATATTTAATTTGCGCAATTTCCAAAAAATCGATTTAAAAAAACTCCTATGTGATGCAGCTCTCATCGATATGACTCCTTTAGTAGAATCGACATCAGTCGATGACAAGGTGTCCCTACTTAATAATGCTGTCCTCAATCTTTACAATAGCCATGCACCAGTACATCCGGTGAGGGTAAAGCGTCCTCCTGCCCCTTGGATGTCAAGAGGTGTGAGGGTGGCTATTACAAGAAGGGATTGGGCTTTTCGCAAATTTAAAAGAAACCGTACCGTGGAGAACTGGTCCCATTTTAAATTGCTGAGAAATAAATGCAACCAGATGATACGAAATGCTAAACGCCGTTATATACATGAAAATATTGTTAATTCTTCGACTGCTGATGTGTGGAAATTTCTCAAATCTCTAGGCATATCCAAACCAACATCATTGGATCACATTTCGTCTCTCACATTAAATGACGTAAACCAGCACTTTATCTCTCCCCGCTTACGTTTTTTAAAAAAACCATTAGTACGGACCCTGGGGATCGAACGTGGGTCTCTTGACTCAAATTTCGATCAGCCAAACATTCTGCTATCGTGACTCTAAGGAGTAAGGTTGGCTCTACGCACAGTCGTGGTATTGCGGTAACCAGCCCTAGAGAATGAAATTAGTACATATATATTCTTATATATAATATATACGTCGTTGTCCCAAAAATATCTTCGGTGGAAGCGGGGTCGAAAAGACTAAATTGTCGAGACCTCTATCTACCCCCGTACGAGGAATGACGTGAAGATATATGAAATAAGTGGCCTTAATATTTACAAGTCCTAGATTATTATATAAAATGTCAGATGTCAAAATGTCAAATGTCAAAATCACTCCAGGTGTTATATAACTGACCGAGGCCAACTTCGTCTTCTTTCAACTTTCAACAACAAGCTCTGTTTCTGAAGACTTTGTGAAAAAAAATTTTAAAAATTACCTCTACGTCAGTTGGCAGCGTCAATGTGTGCTCAAGATCTAGTAGACAGAGGTCTAGTCTAGACAATTAAGTTTCTTCGACCCACCTTCCACCTAAGATATTTTCGGAACAATGTGACAGGTGGTGAGCCTGTCGCCGCCTTTATGTCCAAACCAACGATGTAATTCGTACATAAGTTTTTGAAAAACCCATTGGTACGAGCCACCAGGGCATCGAACTCGGATCTATTGACTCGAAATTCCGATCACCCAACCATTCGGCTATCGTGCTCAAGAATGACAATTTAAATTGTTTCCTTAATCTTGAAATTTCCACACAATTCTTTAAATTACTCAAGTAAAAAAAGTCTATGTTCCTCTGCGTAGCCATAATAAAAAATATCCTCACACCATTCCCAATACTGGGGTAGACAGAGATCTATACAATTAAGTCCTTCTAACTCACCCTTCACCGAAGACCCTATTTTTTGTGGAGAGACTGATGTCCAAGCCATCGATATCGTGAATAAGTTTACAAAAAATCCTACGGTAGGAGCTTACCATCAGGGGATCGAACTCGGGTCTTTTGACTCGAATTCAGATCACCTATCTATCGTAACTCTAACTATAATAAAAACTATTTTTATTTATAAGAATCTGTCAAGATTAATCATGTTTCAGGTCTTACACATTTATTATTAATAAATAAATAAAATAAAATAGCCTATTTTATTACATAATACATTTTACCTGATGATTAATATATTTTTTTTAATAATTACATAAATTTCTTTTATACAATACATTATCTTTTAATTTATTATTGTAGTATAAAATTGCAAAGAAATGTTATATAATATTGTAAATAAGACTATTCCTATTATTCATTAAATTATTTCCTTTTTATATTTAATTTTGATTAATTATTGATTGAATGATCTCATGCAAGAACCCTGTGAGGGTGAAGGCCTCCTCCAGATTTTTCCACCGGTCTCTATCTTTCTCTTTTAATATCCAATTATTACCCGTTAGATTGTAATATCATCATACCATCGAGTTATAAATCTACCTCTCTTTCTATCTGGGCTGATTGATAACTGGCCGAAACGACGAACTTAAAAAAATGATACGCTAAAAATATTAAATATATTCTGGAATATAGGAATATTAGCTAGGAATATTACATTATATTCTGGCATATTTTTGAAAATAGAACGCCAAATTTGAATTTAATAGAACTGATGAAATTTGTTTGAGAGGACGTAGAACTTTCTCTGTCGTAAATTTTCTTAACGATGGAAAGAAACGAAATTCGTGCGGTGATAAAGTTTTACGTTTTAAAAGAGAAAATAGCAACCCAGATTAAAACCAAGCTAGACAGTGTTTTAGGTAATTCTGATCCTGCATTGAGTACAATTCACATCTGGGTAATTGATTTTAAAAGTTGAAGACAGAGCTGCGAATACGCCCACAAATCTGTTCCTTTGGGAAGTCACGAATGGACATGATCAAAAAATAGATAGCATCATAGATCTCTGCCAGAGATAGCAGAGATGGTGAGCATTTCATCTGAACGCGTTTTCTATATTTTGCACCAACATTTGGGAATGAAAAGGCTTTGCGCGCGATGGGTGCGTTTGCTCACTGTAGAACAAAAGCAACGTCGAGTGGACGATTCATCGGAGTGTTTGGCGCTATTTAACCGAGATTCTATTAAGTTTTTGCTGCGTTATGTAACAGTCGATGAAACCTAGATACATCATTATACTCCCGAGACAAAAAAAATAATCTAAGCAGTGGATTGAGAGCGGAAAGCCTGCGCCGAAGAAAGCAAAAACGGTTTTGTCTGCCGGCAATGTGATGGCGACTGTTTTTTGGGATGCTTGAGGGATTATTTTAGTGGATTATCTGCAAAAAGGAATAAAATAAATGGAGAGCACTACGCAAGCTTGCTGCAAAAATTAAGTTAAGAAATCCAAAAGAAACGATTACATTTGCACAATGATGAAGCACAATGATGAATACAAATGAAGAAGTCATTGTTGCCGTGGACGAGTATTTTGAGGGGTTGGAGAAAACATTTGATCAAACTGGTGTAACGGCATTGGAGAAGCGCTGGACTAAATGTATCGAGGTAGAAGGAAACCACGTTGAGAAATAAATCTATTTTAAATAGATTTTTGAAGTTTTTCTTTGTCGTTTCGGAAACTTATCAATCAGCCCTCGTAGTACCCGTTGGTGCAGGCCATGATGTTACTCGTTTCGTCCATCGGTCCTCATTCGTTCTAGGAATGTGCCCCGCCCATCGCCACTTCAGCTTTAGAGAGTACTTTGAAGCATTAATATTATATCTCATTAATTTCTGAAGATGTCCTGCATGACTTGTAAATCTGTATGACATGACCTTATTTATTTATTTATGCTTTATTGTTAACACCTTATTTAAAAAAAAATGTAACAATACCCAGACTTAATGCCATACGGCATTCTCTACCAGTCAACCCTACTTGATGAGGAAAAATTAACTTAACCTTAGATGCTTTGTATAATATCTGTCGATCATAAAAGGAAAATAAAATACATCAATAATTGTATGATTTGGTTTAATACAACACTAATTAAGTATATAATTTACAATGATCAATTAATGTACGGTCCCGTATCGGGCGCCAATGAGTGAGGGCGTCTCTTTCCCGCTCATTCACAAAATGGTGTTACATCAAATAAAAAATGGCTTTTAAACAAAGAAAACCGACTCGTATAATAATTAACAATAATGACATAAATCAATTCCAGACGTTTACAACTGTATTTAATGCTCAGTTGTACTTCAGCTCGAATGAAACCGGTTTTGTACATATTCAGCAACTTATTAAATAAATTAAATGATTTATGGATGTACATATAACAACGGTGAAAAAAAATTCAAAATTTTGACAAGTGCCACTATTCTTCTTTGGCATTTAAATTACTTGCAATACATGTGTCAATGATAGATAGATAGATACTACAAGTGTCATTATTTTGTACAACTGACCGCTTAGCATGTATAATAATTAGTGAAAAAAAAATAAAAAATCGCGAATAGTTTGTGTCATTAATGAATATTTTCATGTATTACACCTAACAGAAATGTACAACATAATGGAATTTAAACCGAAACACTAAGTATTAGTACAATTGAATAAAAATATAGTAACCTAATTTTAATCATACCTAAACAGCATAAAAAATAAATATGCAACAATTTAAAACAATAAATTGTCGCAAATTATAAAAAAATATTGAAACAAAATTATTTTCAAAAATAAAACAATATTTTAACGTTGTTTTGACAATTCGATAAACAAAAAAAAAAAATATATAAAAATATTTGAATTCGGATATCCACAAAAAAGATTTTGAAGCAGTAGTATAGATTATGTCTTGAAATGGTTAAATGCGATTGGTTACAGCGAGATATTAGTTTATATTGTAGTTTAAATATTTTAGTTACTGTACATACTTAATTGTGATATGATCGTTTCTACCCTTTTTTATTATTAAATAATTACTTCGATGACGCCGAAACTAACCGTCAATAGTTATAATATTAAATGCAGAGGCATACCTAAAAATGCAAAACAATCAAGTCGATATAGGTACAGTGAAATATTTACTACTAAGTTTTTTTTTTCCTAAATTTTCTACAACATGAACGATTTTTAATATGCTTTAATATAATAAGTAAACGTTTACAAGAGCCTACATTTATTATTTCTTAAACAATTTACAGCTCGTGACGGTGATAAATATTTACATCCTATTTTCTAAATGTAAAAATTAAAAAAAAAATTATAATCAATAAACAATTCCATGGAATCACAACGAAGCATTCTATAAACGTTACCATTTGTCTATGGCACGGATTTACAAACGCAAATATGGTGAAGTATATTTCAGATCATTATTATTAAAATCACAATTGCGACACAGTCGACGTTCATTCGTCTGTAAAATGTGCGCTCCTGAGATCTGTCTTCGATATTTCTTTAAATTAAAAATAAGGTGACATCATTGTGAAAATCAAACGTAATTCGAATCAATCGAAAACTGAAAACGCTATGCGTTACCATTTATGTACCGTTAATCATCTTAAACAGTCCAAATACAACTATTTATTGTTCTTATTTATTTGTATAATACAAATGACGATTAAATATTTCTTTTAAATATTGATATGGACCTTTTAAGGTCGTCGGTGACGTCAAAAGGTCGCTTAAGACCTTCTCACTACCACGACAAAATCGCTACTTACCTAACTTACACTATAAATAACGACTAACAATTCGAAAATTTTCTCCCTAACACGTAGAAATCTTAACAAAAAACATGTAGAAAACGTAATAGTTATAATACTTGACAATGTCCCGATAGAACCGGGGTTGCGAGAAATGAAATACAGTGAATAATTTCGGGCGAAGTAATCACGACTACATTCAACTAACCTTAATATAAAACATCGTCGTGAACACATTGTAAAATGTCCCCCCCCCCCCCACACACACTATCTTAACTAGAAATCTACACCCGTACACATTTAAATGTATTACATACCGTGATATATTTCTATAAGCTACAGCTACGCGAAGAAATAGTTCGTACGTAAATATAGCAAACTAAAAACCACATAGTATTGCTCTTTAATAACTTCACCGTTACATTACTACGCTGGATAAATCTCACTGCATACTTTTTCCGATGTTAATTCTAGAGAGCTGCTATCATCATTTGATTTAGTTTTTAAAGTCATAACTTTTACGATTTGCACTGAATCACTGTGTGCTACATTTCTGCTCTCTATATCGTCTCCAGTTAGTTTATTTATCGGATCTCTGTTCGTTTAGTGATAGATTCTCTGCCTCATCTTTGATGTGAGACATTGAGGCTCTGTATCTGTCCTCTACACGGGAGTAGTCGTTATAAGGGCTGGGTTCACTTGATCGGTTACTGGATGACTCTTTATTATTTGTATAATCTGTAATGGAAATAGTGGATTTAATTCACTAATTTCAATTTCTTTCACTGCGTATAATAAAGGAGAATATTGTTCATGTAAGTAAGTCATATATGTGAAGAGTTTCATATTTTATATGCTTCAGCAATGCACTGATGGGAGAAAACAAAAAAAAAATTACGAATAAATATTAAAAAAAATTTTAAAACAAAATTTCATCGCATCTCTCTATCGTTAAAATTTATCATTTCACACATGTACACATTCACTTTCAGGGTATACAATATCATGAGTCTGCCGTTAGGCCAAATCAGTTATAAAAATATAAAAATTATATATTTTACTAAAGTGAACGTGCACAAATGCGCAACAATGAATTATAATGTCATACAATTTCACCAAGATAAAACAATCGTTTTATATATTTTTCGGGTGAGCCTGAGTCAAATAATCCCCGGTGTTTTGTAAATATATGACTTGCTAACTTCGGGCAAATCACTTTACAGTCCATTTTTAATTGCACTTACATGTATGCAATTATACTTCGTTGTTGATGAAGACACAATTCTTACTATTGTAACTATTTATTTTTAAATTCTTAACTTTTTACAGCTAGGTTTATATAATAATAGTAGAAATAACAGCACAGCCACGTCAGTTGATTATTAAATTTCTTAATAGTTAAAATATAAATGACTATTATGAAACTATTTAGTATTAAAAGAATTATCCACTTGGCAATTGCCAAACCTTACATGTATGGATATAATAAAAAAATATTACCTTTATTAGAATAATCAGAAGCTTGCATCTCATTCTTTAGAGTGTAAATATTTGGCTTGATGTCTTGTCCATCATTAGCGCTTAGATCTTCGGCTTTTACTTCATGAGTGGAACTGCTGCTTCCATAACCGTTCATCATTGGAGGGCGGCTAGATAATATAGGAAACATATGGATTTCACTAAAGAGTATAAGAACATACAAATAGAATAGTAGTGGTCCCATCATAGCTCCTATAGATAACACGGAATATTTAATTAAATTCTTCCGTTAAAAGTAGTTGAATATAATTTTGACAAATACCAAATCTCATAGGTGTCGTAGGGGACCTCTAAAAGAAAAGTATTTTTTTTTTTTTGAAATGGCAATGGCAAGATATCCTTCTGGAAATATACAAATCCAGGCTTAAAAGATCGATAATCCACCTAAATCGAGAGTTTCATACTTATACCATTGTTGCCTGTTCACGTGGTCCACAGAATTCAGAGAAATAATTTGTAGAGGAATGTGTTGAGGTTGGAGTATGACGAATGAAGCAAAAAAACTGACCATTTAGTTTATAGTTTTAACTATAATTTTAAACAAACTAGAACATAATACAAAGTTTACAAAACAAGTTTACAGAATCTTTCTAGTCAAACTATGTTTGAACAAAAAATTTTTTAGCATACCTGTAGTCATCGTGAGAAGTGGGATAATCATCCGTTTGCATCATGTGATCTTCTCCGCCAATGTAAGAGAGGTTACAGTCTTCCATCATTCCCTGCGTATAAAAATAGATTTTATTGATTTCTGTAAAAAGTTTCAAATTAATAATCAAAGAACATCATGAAACTTGTTACTTGACAAGAACTGACTCAGAGTATTGGGTTATAGGCGAGCTAAAAAAGATGGTACTAACTCAGGTCCATCTAAATTTCTATGTCGCAAAGGTATTCCTGTACGAAGGCCTAGTATCAGCTTCAATAGCCATGAGGAGCCATTATAGACCTGCATAAAATCGTCTACACGTGATGTAGCAGGCTCTTGATTTGAATCAAAGAACTTACCTGAAGATTTCGTTTCAGAGCCTCACTGTAGCCATGGGGGCTTGTCATCATTGGAGGGCTTTGAGCTCCCATAAACCTGTCAGTATAATACATTGAATAAGTACATAGAAAACACGATTCAATACAGTTTTAGAAATAATACTTATATTTCATCTAAGACTGAGTCTTTTATTAAAACACTAGATTTTAAATTTAAATTTAACGAAAACTGGAAGAAATATTTGTGAAAATCATTACTAAAAATGGGGATAAAATTTACGTTTTTGTCAGAAATATTGATACAGGTGATCTTGATGCGGAAATAAAAATAGATTCATACCCCAATGAGCTCAGACCTCTTCTGTATGATGTTACTAGTAAATAACAAATAGTGTGATTTGTCTCAGTGTGATATTTGTGAAGTGTCAAATTTTGGATGAAGAAGTCCAATTAATTTGTAAAGGTGTTGAAGAAAGTAATTTTTATGAGTGATGTGGATGTATGTCAAAAGATATAAAAGATAAATAGAATAAAAGAGATTATAAAAAAAGGCAAGCATATCAAAATTATAGAAAAAGACTAACTAGCATGCGACAAATATGCACGAATAAAGCTTAAAAAGCAGGAAAACTTACCTGTAGTGATTGTAAGGACGAAGCATGCAAATGTTAAAGATGGGGATAATATAAGTTGAAAAGATCTCTTTACTCTTACTTGGGTATCCAACGACGATCCTTCGTTACATATAATTGTTTCAAATGCAACGGACATGCATAAAACGTTACTATGTAGACACGTTATTCCAATTTCGTATATATAAAGGCGTTTCATCAAGTACAAACAAGATCAAGAGTGTTTTCGGTATTACAATAGCAACATATCATGAACTAAGCTTATTTATTAGAATTATTCGTTCGAACAGTGATGTTAAAATCTATAGCAAAACAATTGGGTTATAGCTTCGCACTCTAGAAGTCTAGACTACAGGTATGTGCTTAGGTTTCGTTGGGAATCTAACTCAAACAAAATCATTGGCTAAAATGAATAACAGAGAACGTAAACACACACCGTGTATTTTATCTTACTATATAATGTTATAACAACGTGTTGAACTAGTTACAATCTAACATGACAAATTGTATATATCTATGCTTTCACAGTGATACACTTTACATAATGATCAGAAACAACAATCTAATTTAAAACAGAACCAAAAATTATTTAATTTTCACCATTTCTCTTTTTCAATGCATAATTTTTAGTTCATTCCGTACGATTCACAGACAGTAAAACGCTATTTTGGACACGATCGTCCAACGATAACAGCATAAAATTTCAGATAAATAAGTATATTTTAAAGAAAACAGACATGTTAAATCAACAGTATAAAGTCAATACGAAAACGAAACATGAACTTTGACTCCTTTTTTTTTTAAATATTTGTGATACTTAATTAGGAAGGCATGTGACAATTTTTTTTTTTACATAACTTTAAAACTTAAAATGACCATGGCTGGATGATGCATCATCCATGTCGTCACAAATGTTTAAAAATAAAAAAGGGATGCGTTCGAATTCGGAATCAGATTCGTTGGACGATCGCGGCGCAGGTGGCGGCGGTGGGCCCTTACTGTGCGGAGACGGAGTTTGCCGCCGGCTCATACTTGCGCGGGCGGCCGCGGCTCAGGTGCCGTCGCTTCACAAACTCTGCGTCGTCCACCATCCAGAACGATCCGAAGTCGTCCTCGTAGCGCACGAAACATTTGTGCAGGGACAGGTTCGTCCGGATCGCATTCTACAATTCATCATCCTTTAGCAACGCAACAATTATCGAAAGCGCCCGCGCAACGCCAGCGGGCGTATCGTTCTGGAATTAACTTTCACGATTAACTTAACGATTACCCCAAACTGTGCTTCGATCGATCGTTTGTTTAAACATTATTTAAATTGCGAAATTTCAATAATACAACGACGGAAGCACATTCAGATCGTCGTGGAGGTTGCAATAAAAAACCTTCATGCAGTAATCGCCCAAGAAGAGTTACCCCAGAGGAAAGGAGAAGATGAGAGGAGCTAGGTTAATAGGCAAGCGAGAAAAACGTTATTCACCGTTGCGCTGAAATCCACGAACACACACAATAACGAGACCTAAATACGAAAATTACAAGACCCCACAATACGCGACCTCAACACTGAGATTGGATTTCTAAAGAAACCTCAGTGGTAAAGACGCTTACAAAGTCAATTCAAAATTCACTACACAAATAATTACGAAATTTAAAATCTGAAACGAGATAAAAACGTTTATTTACACAATAAGAGTTAGTTACATGTCTAGGTTAGATAGAAAATATTTAAAAGAGATTAATAATGTTGATTGTGTAAAATGTTATGAGAGCTTTGAAGAGTAGAAAATAGTAAAGAGTGTTAATATAAGTTCAGTTAAATTTTTTTTAATAGAGTTGTGTAATTTTTGTATAAAAAAGAAAATTTAAAAGTGTTATTATGTAATTAAGTGTTTTTGTTAAATATATGTTTTTATAGTATTAAATGTAAAAAGTAATCTATTAAGGTTGGACAAAGTATTTTGTTAATAAGTGTTTAGAAGAGCTATGATAATAAAATTTAAAAGTGTAATTATGTATTAAAGAGTTTTTGTTAAATTTATGTTATTTCATTGCATTAAGTGTAAAAAATATCTAAGTAAGGTTTGGTTTTTAGGTGAGTAGTATATTTTTATAAATCTGAGAGTAAGATAGTAGCTAAGCTGGGTCCACTGAATCGGAGAGTTTTCCCTTTTCTTTATATAGGGTAAGTATATCGAAGGCCAAAGAATGTAGACGAAATAAAAGTATGTTTATCCATTATAATACTTATTTGTTACAATGTTTGTCCAACTGTTTGTGGAAAATGCAATTTTAGCATGGCAAGAAAAGGAGCTAACGTGTAACATTTTGCAAGTTAACTGTGCCATTGTTGCAAGAAAACTCATCGGCTTGCCCAGAAGATTATGGTGAATCCTCTTTACGGTTTCGTGGTTTTGTGTACATAATTTTTATTTATATTATATTATTAATTTGCTTTTTAATATTATATATTTGCTTTTTAACAAGTCACGATAGCCGCGTCGCTCGGTGGTCGGAATTTCGAGTCGAGAGACCCGAGTTCGATCCCCAAGTGGCAGGCTCGTACCAATGAGTTTTTCAAAAACTTATGTACGAATTATATCGTTGGCTTGGACATAAAGGCGGCGACGGGCTCACCACTTGTCACGTTGTCCCGAAAATATCTTCGGTGGAAGGTGGGTCAAAGGGACTTAATTGTCTAAACTAGACCTCTGTCTACCCCTGTATTGGGAATTGCGTGAAGATATTTATTTATTTAATATGTATGCACAGTAAGATTTTTAAAAATACATATTTAAGTTAAAAGTAATAAGTGCAAATATGTATTTGTCCAATATAATAATGTCAAACAAAAAGTGATTTACGTGTGCCACGAGAACAAATTATGGTCAGTGTTTTACTGTCGACGTCTATCAGTTTTTATAAATTTAAGGAAAAGAATCATCCGATACACCTGCCTTATAAATGTGATATTTATTTATTTTCAAATAGAATGAGAAAATCTACAAAGTATTTTCTGACTATATAAATTGAGTTTCAAGATACAAATAAAAATATTTAAAATTTTTGAAAGATTTTTTAAAAATCAATCTACTGTGGACGAGCCAGCTTAATATTTGGAAGAACTAGCTCACAGTTTCATAAAAAAATATTCTTTTTCCTTATCAAGGGCTTAAACTACTTCCATACTAAATTTCATCAAAATCAAATTGGCGGTTTTGCCGTGAAAGTATAATACCCCATACCGATATACAGCCATTCAAATTTATAATATTACTATGATTGATAACATTTTACATAAAGTGTATAGGAGAAAATAACATAATAAGTGGGGTCACTGTTTTTTTGCAGCATATTTATATGATATTACATTACAATATCACACGTTGACAACTAATATTTGAGGTTTCAGAGAGTAAAGTATAAGGTTTAAATCATAGAAGTGTCACAAATATTAGGTGACTGTATCAAGAAGTGTGCTTCGTGATTACGAGTATGTTGATTTGTGTTATGAAATAACAATGCTGTTTAAGTGTAAGAATGTATGACGAATAGTAAAAGTTTGGAAAATTTATGTAACTAAAACTGTATCAAGTGTTGTTACAGACTTGAATTTAGTGTGTGAATGATTATTAATTTGGAGGAATGTGTATTTGTGTATCAATTACAGCAGTAAAAATATGACCAGTGCTAATGTAGCAAGTGTTGAGTGTGGAAATGTATCAATTTCTCAATGTGGAA
Organism: Sericinus montela; assembly: GCA_029286605.1. Taxonomy (NCBI): domain Eukaryota; kingdom Metazoa; phylum Arthropoda; class Insecta; order Lepidoptera; family Papilionidae; genus Sericinus; species Sericinus montela. Next base: position 6,735,237 of record JAGSMR010000002.1, read on the forward strand.
GATGTGCAGTATGTTTATTGTGCAGTTTGTAGTATGGAAGTATGCTTTTGAATGTAGTGGGTCCAGTTTGGAAGTAAGTTAAACATATGCTTTGTGACAATAGAGCGTTAGTGTATCGATTGCACCAAGTGTGAAGAGTGCAGATATGTGTCAGCTTCACCAAGTGCAGTCAGTGACCGAATATGCGAAGTGTTTGTATTCTGTCAGTTTGTAGTGAAAAATTGGAAAGTGTGTGGTTTGCATCGAGGCAGTTCAGTGTAAAACATAATCAAATTAATGTATGTAGTTCGTGTGGCAAATATTTGCACTAAGCGGGACCAGTGCCACTGTAGCAAGTGTGAGTGCAGAAATGTGTCAATTTCATTAAGTGTGATTATTGAGTAAGTGTGCGAAGAGAGTGCGGAAGTGAGTCGTTTTGTATAGTTTGTAAATTGTATAGTTTGTTAGTGTATTTTTTATACCAAGTGTGAACAGTACAATTGTACTTTGCGGAAATGTATCGTAGGCATCTGTGAAACCAGTGTCAAAAGTGAGACAAGTTTATACATTGTGAGTGTCCAAGTGTGTTTGTATTACATCAAGGATTATCGATGCGTATGTACCGAGTGTTAATTGTGGAGTGCAGTGTAGATTTGACCAAGTGCGGTCCGTGAGCGAGTGTGGCAAGTGTGCGGGGAGTGTGGGAGCGGGGGAGCGTGGGAGCGGGGGAGTGGGGGGAGTGGGGGAGTGGGGGGGGGGCGTACAGTGCGCGCCGTACCCGGCGTGCAGCGGCGGCGGCGCGTGCGCGGCGCGCTGCGGCCGCCGCTTGTAGAACTCCACCTCGTCCACCGTCCATACCGCGCCCTTCACGTTTTCCACCCGCGTGAAGCACTTGTGCAGCGACAGGTTGTGACGGACCGCGTTCTGTTTTTACGCTCTCTCGTTTTTATGTGATCTCGCGATTGTTTTTTTTTTGATTCATATTCATTATTATAAGACAGTGTCGCATCTATATAAAGTTGTTAGGAAGAGCCGGTGAACATTTTATGTATTTATCAATTTCATTTTTATGCAATGTTAGCTAAACTCCGCTTTGTGCGGTGGCAACTTTTGCGAAAAATTAAAAAAAAAAATCTTAAAATTTTTTACATCTAAGATTTTCCAATGACGTATGATAAATTTGTTGTAAATAGATAAAGTGATTTACGAGAAGGAATATTTTTTTTTAATTATTACTAAATTTTAAAAATGTTTTTTGATATCAAAATAATTACCAATTAATACATTTGTACAAAGTTTAATAATTTTTTAGTGTACAAGTAACAGTGATAATTTATTGTAAGTTATGACTAAAATTTATAAATATTCTCATTATTTCAAAATGCTTATCTTATCTTCTAGTTTATTTTTTAATGAAGATAACATATAATAAGCCTCTTAAGAATTAAATCATGTTCGTTGTTAAATTGGTGTTAGTAATTAAGATTACAATAATCAACTAGATTTTAAATAATTCAAACATAAAATACAACACAGTACATTTATTAATAACAATTCTCGTTTCAATATCGCGAATGTATTAAATATAATCATCATTAGAAACAGAAAATCAATCGATATTTATCGGATAATTAATATTGAAACGAAAATTTCAACTAAATAAACTGAAAAACAGTTTTTGTTTTTTACCTTATTTTGTTTTCTCCTCCTACATGTAAATTTAAAACACGGATCGAAAATTTCATAATATTTAAAAACAATGATATTCTACACTTTGAATTTGCATGTTCTTGAAATATATTTTTAAAACATAAAATCTATGCACAAAAACCTACCTTCCAAGTGGCCGCATTCCGTCGGAAATAGCAGAATGTGCTCTGGAACCAATTGTAGATCTCGTTCAAAGTTAATTGTTTGTCTGGAGATTCGATTATTGCCTGAAAGGACAATTGTTTTTAAATGAGAAAACTATTAATTACATTGATAGCAATTTTCATTCAATGATAAAGTGTTACCTCGGTGTTCTTAACTAATTTCGTAATTTTATTATATTAACTAAAGCATTACACCGGAATCTGATGAAAAAAATCGGTACAAGTACTAAACAAGACGATTCCTGAATGGAATAAGAATTTACCATCTACTAAAATGTTTCTAAGTATCAAAAAGTTTAATACTACACCTGTACATGAAAATTTTAGTCTCCTATTACGGAAGCAAATGCAAATGCTATTTTTTGGTCAAAAATAAGAATAAATAGCAAACAAGAGAAGATATACCTGTCGTATAAGTGAAGCGTAAGTGAACGGAGGTCGTACATCAGCAGATTTGTAGAATTCTCGATTACGTTGAATTTCTGCAAAATGTTAGAAAATACATTTCAGAATCTGATTGCAATAAATTGATTCCAAAAATGACTAAAAAGAGTTCGCAAACCATTGTTGAATCTATTATAAAGTATTAAAACTCGACGTAATTCTTTTTACCTTGCTGTACATCTAGTCCAGCTCTTTCGAGCATGTAAGGAAGACCTTAGTAGGAGAGAAACAAGACATTAAACACTGTGTTTCTTGTATGTTTAATTGTGAGATATAAACATTAAAATGGTTTAATTTTAACTTTTTACTTTCTAACTTTTCATCAATCCCGAACATTCTAAACTTTAAGTTAGCAAGGCTTTCGACTGCGTAATTCTTAATACAATTATCGGGAAATAACACCATTATGTCATGAGAAGTATCGGATGTGATATTATCAACTTAAATTTATCTAAAAGAACCTATATAGTTGTAATCAATGATACAAGTCTTCTACGCTGTCGACAGCAATGGGTGTTCCCCAGGGTTCAATTATCGGTCCATTTCTTTTTGTTATCTATATTAATGATTTACTTGGCTTTGAAGGAAATAAACAAAATATAAACTGGTTGCCGATGATACTTCTTTAATTTTAAAAATAAAGGACATCTTGTTACATTTGACTAGGTAAATAATGCTTTGTCTGGGATAATTCATGGTTAATTAGTAATAATTTGCATTTAAATTGCAACAAAACTAACTAATATATAAAATATTCAACATCCAATGGTAAACTTCTTTATTCTTGCCTAGAGTAATTTTTGAGTGGATGTAATTTAAACTTAAATCATTATTTATTCAAACATGCATTAGAGCGTTATTCATTTCTCACCAAGCGAAGCTCGGTTAACCTATTACTACTATTTAGTAGTCTGATTAGATCTTCATACCTCCCGCAATAGCGACCCCAGATTTATCAGAAACACGTCGCCTCACAGGACCGGGAGAAGCTCCTTCACTGCTGCCTCCTACAAATAAATTAGAACATAAAATTATTTTATATTATTCATAAAAGTTGACTTCGACCTCTCATTTCTCAAATTTTCATAGCCAATTTGAATATAATGGCTAAGCTATTTAATGCCATTTTTATATAGGTTATGAATTTTTACTGTTTATAACCTATATCCGTTTCTGTAATACCAAATATAGATCTGAAGAGATCATATGTTTTGATATAACAAAGTTAAGATGGACATGAAAAATTAAAGTAAGATTAATGATTTTAATAAAGAGACACCTAATGATCTCAAAGTCAACAGGATTACCAACAGCAAAAAAACAGTTAAGAAATTTTCAAATTCATCATCAGACTTGATGTTTGTATATTATTGGATGGTCATTTAGACATCTGGAAGTGAGTGAAAATTCAAAGAAAGACTTCGGATAACACATTAATTATTATCGTAATATTCTTCACACCCTCTTTCTTATTGTGACTGTTGTAAGACGATTAAGGACCTAAAATGGCCAGTGTAAGCAAGAAGTCTGATACTACGATCGCCAATCCGCCAAAACCACCCACGAGAGAGGCCTATGTCCGATTGGGTTCCTACGGTGTGCCTGTGTGTGTCCGTGAGGGTACAAGGTTCGGAGACCGTGCGGCAGCTTGTGGTGTGTGTCGCGGGCGGCGTGCAGGTGGCGCATCATGGCGGCGAGGCGGTCGCGCTCGCGCCGCAGCTGCAGTTCCAGCTGCGCGACCACCTGCATCTGCACGCGAGCCTGCGCCGCAGACCGGTCGTCGAGCGTGTGGGCCGCTTCCAAGTGCCTGCGGTTGCAATTTATAAATACATACATACGTTGATGTCTGAAAAAAAAAGTCACGATGGCCGAGTGGCTGGGCGGTCGGGATTTCGAGTCGAGAGACCCGAGTCCGATCCCCAAATGGCTGGCTCGTGCCGATGGGTTTCTCAAAAACTTATATACGAAAATATCGTTGGCTTGGACATAAAGGCGGCGACGGGCTCACCATCTGTCACGTTGTCCCGAAAATAGCTTCGGAGGAATAGGTCGAAGGGACTTAATTGTCTAGACTAGACCTCTGTCTACCCCTGTATTGGGAATTGCGTGAAGATATTTATAGAATTGAATTGAATAGTTAAGTTGAATTGATGATGTACGTTGATGATTGCCGTTCAAATTGGTTTTTATCGTGACGCGAAAACCAATTTGAACGGCAATCATCAACGTACATCATCAATTCAACTTAACTATTCAATTCTATTCTATAAATATCTTCACGCAATTCCCAATACAGGGGTGGTGAGCCCGTCGCCGCCTTTTATGTCCAAGCCAACGATATAAATTCGTACATAAGTTTTGAGAAAAACCCATTGGTACGGCCACTTGAGGATCGAACTCGGGTCTCTTGACTCAGAATTTCCAACCACCCAACCACTCGGCTATCGTGACTCTAAATTCAATGCTATTACTCAAATGAAAAATCATTTTAGGTCATTTGGTTTACGAAACGAATTCGAAGTTTTCTACGTTCGGCATTATAAACAAAATTATTACAACGAAATATCACTATATCTTACTAAAATTTAATACACCTTAATGTTAATAAATTCCATATGAAATAAAGGCGAAACTTCATTACTTACTTAAGGAATGCTTGATAATCGTCAGCAAGTGCATCGCAACCTGGCCATTTACAAACTCCGCGCCCGAACAGAGGATGTTCCTCCATTTCATTACCCCATAACATCAAACCTAGTGCAGTGAAACGATGTATTGTTTAAGTCAAGCATATTACATTTAGCTAAGACAGATTTAAATTCACTATTATCATCCGCATAGTCATTATCATCATAATTAACCGAAAACTTAAGGCTGCAAATAAAAATATCATTCATTGCGATCTTTAATGTGCGATAGCTGTTGTGGACACCAGGTTTTTCAATACTTGGATTTTTGAAAATCACATGGCACACATAAATATCATAGAATATAATATGAAAAAAAAAACAAGAGGGATATATTCTAACGACCAAAAGTTACCCATTGATGAACTGAAATGATTCAGAAATCGATTTATAATAATGATTTAGTATATAATGTATCGTTTAGTATAAATATTATAACTTAATCTCCAGACACAACACACACTATAGCCATGAAAAATATGCGCCCTCTGTACAATCATTGCTCATCAATCCCTTTTCCCGGAGTTTCTCTATCCACTATTATTAAATTCATTATCAAGTGGCGATTAATTATCTTCTATTCTTGAGAAGCAAGCTAGCTGATACTTATACTAGGCAAGTACAGGTTGAAAAAGAATCAAATCAACAAAGTTTGTATTTTACTTATTCTAAAATGATTTTTTTTATTTAAACTTTTGTGGCCCATCTTAAGCTTTCATTTAGCTTTATAATGTCTAGAATCAACCTGATCAGATGATTGAAAATAAATAATAAACCAAGTCGAACTGATGGTGATACTGACCTGGCGGAGCATTCGGAGGGACCGAAAGCGGCCCGTGCAGCAAGTACTGACGCTGTACAGCTTGCAGTTGTTGTACCAGCTGTTGCTGTTGAGCTCCGAGCTGTTGCTGAAGGGAACCTTTAAAAAACATTAATTCCATTGACCGAAGATTCGTGTGTTTATTATTAAAATATTCAAGTTGAGTATTGAGCTGTTTAATAAAGTTAGCATCAAATTGACATGTAGTGACTACTTTCCAGATTGCACAAACTGCATTTGTATAAAATATCTCAGATTTTTATCTACAGCACTATCTTCCAGATTTCAATATAAAATAACCATGCCAAAATTTTAAATCATTAAGTTGATAGGAGTCCAGTATTGTGTTTACCAGTTCGAAGTTTACGTGACGCAAATGGCAGTTGCGACAACTCCAATTCATTTCATGTCCATAAATTTCTGGATTACAGTCTCATGGTAATAAACCAGTTCTTACCAGGTGATGTATCGGGTGGTTGCAAGTGCGATTGTGATAAGAGATTCAGATTTATCTGATCTTGTAACCGCGACTGCTCCAGCTGCCTTTTTGCCGCCTCCGAGGACATATGCTATGGAAGATATTCATTAATTAATTTTAAATAATTGTGTCTTAAGAAGGTTTGGCAAATGTTGTTACTTTAATTGTGTCTTGCTACATTTTTCAGTTTTCTGAATGTGAACGAGTTTACCAAAACATATTTTGAAAGGTAATCAACCTTTATTAAGACATTAGGTTATAATTGAGCATGGTAATACGACATTTAGGACAAATAACAAGAGATGGCTGTCGCCGTCTTAGTGTCCAAGAAAACTAAATAATTCATGCATAAGTTTCGAAAAAAAAACTCTCAGTTCCTAGCCTTTCAAATTAGAATCGAACTCAAGTCTCCTGAATCCAATTATCATTACTAAACTGATCGTTATTTAGAGTATCTAACAATGTGATGGAAACTATTTATTAACCATCTCTACAACTATAAGCGAGTTCATTACTCAATCGAGTATTAATTTCTTTTAGTACTACAATAATTGAACATTGTCAGACAAAAGAATATTTAACACTGCGCTTATGAAATTCATCATAAATTAGTTTGAATGTGCCCTCATATAGCACACTGAGCATACGATACCGACGTATATCTTTCGGTCTGTAATGGCTAGTTCAAATGTTCTAGCCAGGCGCAACAGGGAGGAGTTAGTCTCTTGAGAAAGAGATGCCAATCTATGTTAAATAAAGAATAAAATACCTGTTTCTGCATATGATGCTGGTGAAATAGTCGTTGCTTCATCAGAGCTTGTAGCTGCGAGTGCTGATCCAGCAGTTGCATCGCCAACAAATCCGGAGCAACCAACGGTAGTGGTGATCGGGGCCCGGCGGTGCCACCAGCGCTGCCCGACGGGGAAACCGGCGCGGGGCTGGATTGAGTCGAGCCCCCAGTTGGAGATGTGGGGGCTGACGCCTAGTCAAATTGTTAACTTATTATTTCTATAGGCATTCTAAAAAAGTTATAGTGAATTTAAATTTCAGTCATAAAGATCACATAGGAAAATTTTGTTTTTATCTTGCTACGTATTTTTCATTCCTTTTTCAAATATTCATTGAGAGAGACTAAAGCACGGGAAACCCTTTCACATCATCTCACAATTCCTCACATTATTACGAATTGGCGGAATATGTATATTGCACTCGAGTTTGCAACTACTTACCATTAAATTGACCGTCATATATTTTATAACTGAATTATATATTTAAAATATCTTCACGCCATTCCCAATACCGGGGTAGACAGAGGTCTAGTCTAGACAATGAAGTCTCTTCGACCCACCTTCCACCGAAGATATTTTTGGGACAACGTGACGGGTGGTGAGCCCGTCGCTGCCTTTATGTCCAAGCTAACAAAATAATCGTACATAAGTTTTTGAAAAAACCCATTGGTACGAGCCTACCTGGGGATCAAACTCGGATCTCCTGACTCGAAATTCCGATCAACCAATTACAATAAAAAAAGACATTTTAGTTGTCTGGGTCAATACCACACTCGAGTTAGAGTGTGGTATTGACCCAGACAACTAAGTGTGCAGTGTGCAGCAGACACTTACCAACGGTGGGCTACTCTTTTTTTACCCTTATCCTTAAGAAAAAGACCCAATGTTGAGGAAGAGAAGTAAGGAAATTACCCTTGCGAGCGAGAGTGGTTCATGGTCGCGAGGGGGGGAGGCACGGCGCGGCGGCGAGCTCCGCCGGCGTCGGCGTGCCGCGTCGCCCCACCTGCCGGACTCCTCTCTACAACACAATATTCCATCCTTTATTGGAGATCCAGAGTAGTTTCATAAGATGAAATAGATTTAGAGCAGACTGTAGTTTAATAGACAAGTTTTATTAAAGTAAGTTGTCTCCTCTATATGTTTTAGTTAAGTTAGGTATAAGTTTCTTCTAAAAATAGCATTAGATTAATTAACTTGAAGTTTTTTTAAAAAAGTTTTTTTAAGAAGTCACGATAGCCGAGTTGTTGGGTGGTCGGAATTTCGAGTCGAGAGACCTGAGTTCGATCCCCAGGTGGCAGTACCAATGAGTTTTTCAAAAAAAAATTATGTACTAATTTCATCGTTGGCTTGGACATGAAGGCGGCGACGGGCTCACCACCTGTCACGTTGCCCCGAAAATATCTTCGGTGGAAGGTGGGTCAAAGGGACTTAATTGTCTAGACTTGACCTCTGTCTACCCCTGTATTGGGAATTGTGTGAAGATATTTATATATATATATTTATAAGTTTTTTTAAGCTGTAGTTTTGATTGCTCAATAATGTTGTTATTTTATAACATTGTGATTTACACATGTAATTAGAACGACATTCACTTTTCTTTGTACTTCTGTTAACTGTTATACTTTATGATGATGTATAATTGTTAGACTTTTAAATACTTTAAAAATAAATGAAAAATAAAGATAGAAGAGATATTTCGTTACCCCGACCTTAACTAATCCCGGGTATCAATTTTCAACAAATACGTACAATTTCTGTATATTTTCACACTTCACTTTTTCAATCTGCCGTGTTGTCATAATGGTAAACAGATAAAGAGATAGAAAATAGAAAAAAAAATATCTTCACGCTAATTGAAGATTTAACTGCTTACGACCAACTTTCAACCGAAGACATTTTTGGGAGAACAACTTTATTCTTTAATTTAATAATAACTATTGTAATTAATTATATGTTATACTCTTATTTTATATTGCATATAAATTGTAATGTTGGCTTTCTTACTAAGATATATATCTTACATTGGGATCGGAGCAATGTATGTGATGTTGTCACCATCTATATATGTATTAACAAAGAGAAATATTAATACAGTGTATGTGTACAAGTAGGCAATTAATTTGAGTAACACGCAATATTACCAAGAGACAACAATCTCAAGTATAATACATATATATCTTCACGCAATTCGCAATACAGGGGTAGATAGAGGTCTAGTCTAGACAATTAATTCCCCTTGACCCACCTTCTACCGAAGATATTATCGGAATAACGTGACAGGTGCTGAGCCCGACGCCGTCTTTATGACCAAGCCAAGAATATAATTCGTACATAAGTTTTTTAAAAACTCATTGGTACGAGCCTGCCACCTGGGGATCGAACTCGGGTCTCTTGACTCCAAATTCCAACCACCCAACCACTTGGCTATTAAGATTCAATCTCAAGTATATATTATAAATGTAGAATTTATATCAAATCAATAAGACTTTAAAAAATTTAGCGCGAATTAAACACTAAGATTTGCTATTACAAAATGGCGCGCGGACCATGATGTAGTTGAAAGCAGAGTACATTAAAACAAAACTACATGTGGACCACGCCCATCAACTAAAAACTACCTTCATTAATAAATAAAAATAAATATCTTCACGCCATTCCCAATACAGGGGTAGACAGAGGTCTAGTCTAGACAATTAAGTCCCTTCGACCCACCTTCCATCGAAGATATTTTAGGACAACGTGACAGGTGGTGAGCCTGTCGCCGTAACCTACATTTATACCTACATTACCTACATTAATAAAATACAACTTAAATATGTAACATTTTTGTGTCTTTACCCTTAGAAAAAAAATAAAACAAGCAATTAAAATATTAAGATTAGACAGGCCATAAATGAAATGAGAAATATTAAGATTTTATTTAAGATTCGAGACGTTTACTTACAGTTTTGCTTTAAGCACTGTTTTGAGCTTATATACGAGTACTTATCTAAGGGAAACAGCCTTGAAAATCGTTACGGCAACCGATAGATGACGGAATAACGACTTTAAAAAATATCAGACCCAACTAATCAGATCGAAGATGGGCAGCAGCGTCTGAGGTGCGAGTGGTTTGGTACTGCGATCGCCAATCCACAAGCCAAGCGTGGCAAATAGTGCATTCCTCCCTATGGGAGAGGCCTATGTTCTGCAGTGAACTTTAACAGGCCATTATGTATGTATAAAAAAAAACAGAATTATGCATGAAACCGCTTCTTCAGATATAATGAAATTGAAGTAAGGTGTTGCTTACCGGTCCAAACAGCGGTCCAGCTCGAATGAGTTGAGTAGAGGCGGCTTGGCAGCACCTCCCGGGCTTGAGTTCAGTGCCGGCTCCGGACCCTGATGACAATTATCGATTAATTAATTATTTAAATGTTATAATGACGATAGAGACAACGTCATATACATTTCTCTGTTCCTAAAGTAAGCAGCTTAAGCACTTGTGTTATGGAATCGGAAACAACAAACGTACCAAAAACACCCAAATCCGAGAAAAGGAAGAGGAAGTGTTTTCTACATTGACCGACCGGGAATCTCGAGATGACGCCACCATGAAAACCAGTGTTTACGTCACTCGTCCACGGAGGTTGTCGAATAGATATAATAATAGTAATAGATAAATGTAAACCACATTACATAAACGAGTCACGATAGCCGAGTGGTTGGGTGGTCGGAATTTCGAGTCAATAGACCCGAGTTCGATCCCCAGTTGGTAGGCTCGTACCAATGAGTTTTTCAAAAACTTATGTACGAATATCGTTGGCTTGGACATAAAGGCGGCGATGGGCTCACCACCTGTCACGTTGTCCCGAAAATATCTTCGGTGAAAGGTGGGTCGAAGGGACTTAATTGTCTAGACTCGACCTCTGTCTACCCCTGTATTGGGAATTGCGTGAAGATATTTATTTATTTATTATTTATTTTACATTACATAAATTGCTGTAATCCCTAAGGAGCTTAAGCGCTTGTGTTATGCAATGGTAAACAACGAAGGCACCACAAACACCCAGACTCGAGGCAATGTGGAAAAAGATTTTCTACATTGACCCGTCCGAGAATCGAAAGCTGGCACCTCATAGCTGGCGATGTGTGCGCCACTCGTCCACTGAGGTCTTTGTATGTAAGCACGTAAATTTGTTTCCTAAAATCTTTATGTACACTGTTCAAATGTTCTGTTATTTGCCTAATTTTATGTCTCTCCGTTATTTATTACGTCAGTAAAAAATGAATATGCCATCGTTGTACAGGTTCCGTAGATATTTTATATATTTTACAACGTCAAACTTTCGATATTTTGTAAATAAATATCTTCACGCCATTCCCAATACAGGGGTAGACAGAGGTCTAGTCTAGACAATTAAGTCCCTTCGACCCACCTTCCATCGAAGATATTTTAGGACAACGTGACAGGTGGTGAGCCTGTCGCCGTAACCTACATTTATACCTACATTACCTACATTAATAAAATACAACTTAAATATGTAACTTTTTTGTGTCTTTACCCTTAGCAAAAAAATAAAACAAGCAATTAAAATATTAAGATTAGACAGGCCATAAATGAAATGAGAAATATTAAGATTTTATTTAAGATTCGAGACATTTACTTACAGTTTTGCTTTAAGCACTGTTTTGAGCTTATATACGAGTACTTATCTTACGTACTCTATCGGAAACAGCCTTGAAAATCGTTACGGCCACCGATAGATGACGGAATAACGACTTTAAAAAATATCAGACCCAACTTATCAGATCGAAGATGGGCAGCAGCGTCTGAGGTACGAGTGGTCTGGTACTGCGATCGCCAATCCACAAGCCAAGCGTGGCAAATAGTGCATTCCTCCCTATAAGAGAGGCCTATGTTCTGCAGTGAACTTTTACAGGCCATTATGTATGTATAAAAAAAAAAACAGAATTATGCATGAAACCGCCTCTTCAGATATAATGAAATTGAAGTAAGGTGTTGCTTACCGGTCCAAACAGCGGTCCAGCTCGAATGAGTTGAGTAGAGGCGGCAGCAGCACCTCCCGGGCTTGAGTTCAGTGCCGGCTCCGGACCCTGATGACAATTATCGATTAATTAATTATTTAAATGTTATAATGACGATAGAGACAACGTCATATACATTTCTCTGTTCCTAAAGTAAGCAGCTTAAGCACTTGTGTTATGGAATCGGAAACAACAAACGTACCAAAAACACCCAAATCCGAGAAAAGGAAGAGGAAGTGTTTTCTACATTGACCCGACCGGGAATCTCGAGATGACGCCACCATGAAAACCAGTGTTTACGTCACTCGTCCACGGAGGTTGTCGAATAGATATAATAATAGTAATAGATAAATGTAAACCACATTACATAAACGAGTCACGATAGCCGAGTGGTTGGGTGGTCGGAATTTCGAGTCAATAGACCCGAGTTCGATCCCCAGTTGGTGAGCTCGTACCAATGAGTTTTCAAAACTTATGTACGAATATCGTTGGCTTGGACATAAAGGCGGCGATGGGCTCACCACCTGTCACGTTGTCCCGAAAATATCTTCGGTGAAAGGTGGGTCGAGGGACTTAATTGTCTAGACTCGACCTCTGTCTACCCTGTATTGGGAATTGCGTGAAGATATTTATTTATTTATTATTTATTTTACATTACATAAATTGCTGTAATCCCTAAGGAGCTTAAGCGCTTGTGTTATGCAATGGTAAACAACGAAGGCACCACAAACACCCAGACTCGAGGCAATGTGGAAAAAGATTTTCTACATTGACCCGTCCGAGAATCAGCTGGCACCTCATAGCTGGCGATGTGTGCGCCACTCGTCCACTGAGGTATTTGTATGTAAGCACGTAAATTTGTTTCCTAAAATCTTTATGTACACTGTTCAAATGTTCTGTTATTTGCCTAATTTTATGTCTCTCCGTTATTTATTACGTCAGTAAAAAATGAATATGCCATCGTTGTACAGGTTCCGTAGATATTTTATATATTTTACCACGTCAAACTTTCGATATTTTGTAAATAAATATCTTCACACAATTCCCAATACAGGGGTAGACAGAGGCCTAGTCTAGACAATCAAGCCCCTTCGACCCACCTTCCACCGAAGATATTTTCGGAACAACGTGACAGGTGGTGAGCCCGTCGCCGTCTTTATGTCCAAGCCAAGGATATAATTCGTACATAAGTTTTTTAAAAACTCATTGGTACGAGCCTGCCACCTGGGGATCGAACTCGGGTCTCTTGACTCCAAATTCCGACCACCCAACCACTCGGCTATTAAGACTCAATCTCAAGTATATATTATAAATGTAGAATTTATATCAAATCAATAAGACTTTAAAAAATTTAGCGCGAATTAAACACTAAGATTTGCTATTACAAAATGGCGCGCGGACCATGATTTAGTTGAAAGCAGAGTACATTAAAACAAAACTACATGTGGACCACGCCCATCAACTAAAAACTACCTTCATTAATAAATAAAAATAAATATCTTCACGCCATTCCCAATACAGGGGTAGACAGAGGTCTAGTCTGAACAATTAAGTCCCTTCGACCCACCTTCCATCGAAGATATTTTAGGACAACGTGACAGGTGGTGAGCCTGTCGCCGTAACCTACATTTATACCTACATTACCTACATTAATAAAATACAACTTAAATATGTAACTTTTTGTGTCTTTACCCTTAGAAAAAATAAAACAAGCAATTAAAATATTAAGATTAGACAGGCCATAAATGAAATGAGAAATATTAAGATTTTATTTAAGATTCGAGACGTTTACTTACAGTTTTGCTTTAAGCACTGTTTTGAGCTTATATACGAGTACTTATCTAAGAAACAGCCTTGAAAATCGTTACGGCAACCGATAGATGACGGAATAAGGACTTTAAAAATATCAGACCCAACTAATCAGATCGAAGATGGGCAGCAGCGTCTGAGGTGCGAGTGGTTTGGTACTGCGATCGCCAATCCACAAGCCAAGCGTGGCAAATAGTGCATTCCTCCCTATAAAGGCCTAAACACCATTGAACTTTTACAGGCCATTATGTATGTATAAAAAAAAACAGAATTATGCATGAAACCGCTTCTTCAGATATAATGAAATTGAAGTAAGGTGTTGCTTACCGGTCCAAACAGCGGTCCAGCTCGAATGAGTTGAGTAGAGGCGGCAGCAGCACCTCCCGGGCTTGAGTTCAGTGCCGGCTCCGGACCCTGATGACAATTATCGATTAATTAATTATTTAAATGTTATAATGACGATAGAGACAACGTCATATACATTTCTCTGTTCCTAAAGTAAGCAGCTTAAGCACTTGTGTTATGGAATCGGAAACAACAAACGTACCAAAAACACCCAAATCCGAGAAAAGGAAGAGGAAGTGTTTTCTACATTGACCCGACCGGGAATCTCGAGATGACGCCACCATGAAAACGTGTTTACGTCACTCGTCCACGGAGGTTGTCGAATAGATATAATAATAGTAATAGATAAATGTAAACCACATTACATAAATTGCTGTAATCCCTAAGGAGCTTAAGCGCTTGTGTTATGCAATGGTAAACAACGAAGGCACCACAAACACCCAGACTCGAGGCAATGTGGAAAAAGATTTTCTACATTGACCCGTCCGAGAATCGAAAGCTGGCACCTCATAGCTGGCGATGTGTGCGCCACTCGTCCACTGAGGTATTTGTATGTAAGCACGTAAATTTGTTTCCTAAAATCTTTATGTACACTGTTCAAATGTTCTGTTATTTGCCTAATTTTATGTCTCTCCGTTATTTATTACGTCAGTGAAAAATGAATATGCCATCGTTGTACAGGTTCCGTAGATATTTTATATATTTTACAACGTCAAACTTTCGATATTTTGTAAATAAATATCTTCACACAATTCCCAATACAGGGGTAGACAGAGGCCTAGTCTAGACAATCAAGCCCCTTCGACCCACCTTCCACCGAAGATATTTTCGGAACAACGTGACAGGTGGTGAGCCCGTCGCCGCCTTTATGTCCAAGCCAACGATATAATTCGTACATAAGTTTTTTAAAACCCATTGGTACGAGCCTGCCACTTTCGGGGATCGAACTCGGTTCTCTGGTCTCGAAATTCCGACCACCCAACCACTCGGCTATCGTGAATTTTTAATTGTTTGAATTTTGTTGGATATTTTGTAATTGTATTTGAAAAATGTTCGTGAAAACGTGTTAACAAAGAAGAAATTTCTAATCTAAACAAAACAGAGGTCTGAGAGAAAATTAAACCTATTAGTGGTCAAATTTAGATATTTTCAATGATTTTTTTTTAATTTACTCTCATATAACAGTTAGGGGCAAGATAAAAAAAATAAAAACCGACGACATAAGGTAAAAATCGACGACATAAGGTCTACATACCTGTTCCACAACTATCTTTCAATTTGGACCAAATTTAAGTACAAAAATTTGTTGAATACTTTCGCAATTCCCAATACAGGGGTAGACAGAGGCCTAGTCTAGACAATCAAGCCCCTTCGACCCACCTTCCACCGAAGATATTTTCGGAACAACGTGACAGGTGGTGAGCCCGATATAGTTCGTAAGTTTTTGAAAAACCCATTGACTCGAAATTCCGACCACCCAACGACTCGGCCTATCGTGAATTTTTAATTGTTTGAATTTTGTTGGATATTTTGTAATTGTATTTGAAAAATGTTCGTGAAAACGTGTTAACAAAGAAGAAATTTCTAATCTAAACAAAACAGAGGTCTGAGAGAAAATTAAACCTATTAGTGGTCAAATTTAGATATTTTCAATGATTTTTTTTAATTTACTCTCATATAACAGTTAGGGGCAAGATAAAAAAAATAAAAATCGACGACATAAGGTCTACATACCTGTTCCACAACTATCTTTCAATTTGGACCAAATTTAAGTACAAAAATTTGTTGAATACTTTCGCAATTCCCAATACAGGGGTAGACAGAGGTCTAGTCTAGACAATTAAGTCCCTTTGACCCACCTTCCACCGAAGATATTTTCGGGACAACGTGACAGGTGGTGAGCCCGTCGCCGCCTTTATGTCCAAGCCAACGATATAATTCGTACATAAGTTTTTTTTTAAAAAAACCCATTGGTACGAGCCTGCCACTTTCGGGGATCGAACTCGGTTCTCTTGTCTCGAAATTCCGACCACCCAACCACTCGGCTATCGTGACTTTTTAAATACTTTCGTTTTTTTTTTAAATACTTTCGGATTGTATTAATTTCGGTTGGGATTAATTTTTTGTTGAAATCTTCGTTATGTTAAGCGGTTGACTTTTGAAAGGCTGTAAAGAAGAAAAAGATGAAGAAAACGCTTCTTTTATTTCGAAGTTCATCACGGACACGGGTGATGATACAGATAAGAGAACTAGTGCCAGTGCCAAGAGCTTCTGCATGAATTCGCGGGGATTGACCGCAACCTTGAGGTATACCGGCATGAAGTAGAGATTAGAAATAATTAAAATAAGCAGCCCAGAGCGAGCAGCAGCGTGTAAGGTGCAAGATGTGTGATAATGCGATCGCCAATCCGCTTGCCGAGCGTGGCGATTATGGTAAGAGGCTTCGCGCGCTCCCGCGCGCGAGGCCTATGTCCAGCAATTAATAATTATAGGCTAAATAACTGAATACCGTCCGCAGAACAGATGGTTGGAAAAGAAAAGTTCTCAAGCGGCAGCCTTGTTCTGGCAAGCACAGTGTAAGACACCTTCCCATTAGATGGAGTGACGACCAGCAAAACATTGCGGGGAGTCGATGGATACAGGAGGTTCGGGATCATTCTTCGTGGCAATCTTTGTGAAATATGTTCCTATATTCAGCTGTGGACTTTTGATAGGCTGTAAAAAGGTAACTAAAGACCCAGACCCTTGTCTCTTTTCCAATTTCTTTCTTAAATGTGCAGATCGTAATTCGAGTCATAATACCCGAGTTCGATCCCCAGGTGGTAGGCTCGTTCCAATGGGTTTCTTTTTTCACAACTTATGTACGTATATCGTTGACTTGGGGATAAAGACGGCAGTGGACTCACCGCGAGTCACGTTGTCGCAAAAAAATGTCTTCGGTGAAAGGTGGGTCGAAAGGACTTGAAAGGGCGTGAAGATATTCTTTTTACTATCCCGATTTACTCACCTCTTGTAACACTAAGAAAGAGTTGAAATCGCCAAGCAAAGAAATGATTTACAGCTAAATAAAGTAGTACTCTATAGTCTCTATCGGATTGGAAATGGAATGTATTATAACGAGACGGAAATAAAAAAAAACTTACACGTAACAAACAATAGAAAGCCTACATCATATCTAGGGATCCCTAAAATAACTAAGCATAATGTTATTGAAACTATATCCCGCTTAGTCGCAAACATGTTTACATTATGAGGTCACCTAACACCGGCGGGAGATGTGTTTTGATAAATAATATGTCGCTGTATAAACAGACAGACGGTTGTAACAAGTGTTCAATGTAAACTGTTCTATGTGAGTTATTTTTTTATAACATCATTATTAAATAGATGAATCAATGCATTTGGATAGAGGTGAAGATATTGCAGATCGGATTCATGTTAAATAAAATGATCTCTCTGTTTAAAAGCAAAATAATGAAATAAATCAATAAATACATACATACATACTCGTAGATCATACATAGATAGATAGGGATAACATCACATACATAGTACAAGTCCCAAACTCAGCAGCCAGTCAGTAAATATCTTCACACAATTCCCAATACAGGGGTAGACAGAGGTCTAGTCTAGACAATTAAGTCCCTTTGACCCACCTTCCACCGAAGATATTTTCGGGACAACGTGACAGGTGGTGAGCCCGTCGCCGCCTTTATGTCCAAGCCAACGATATAATTCGTACATAAGTTTTTTTTTTAAAAACCCATTGGTACGAGCCTGCCACTTTCGGGGATCGAACTAGGTTCTCTTGTCTCGAAATTCCGACCACCCAACCACTCGGCTATCGTGACTTTTTAAATACTTTGGTTTTTTTTTTAAATACTTTCGGATTATATTAATTTCGGTTGGGATTAATTTTTTGTTGAAATCTTCGTTATGTTAAGCGGTTGACTTTTGAAAGGCTGTAAAGAAGAAAAAGATGAACAAAACGCTTCTTTTATTTCGAAGTTCATCACGGACATTCGAGTGATGATACAGATAAGAGAACTAGTGCCAGTGCCAAGAGCTTCTGCATGAATTCGCGGGGATTGACCGCAACCTTGAGGTATACCGGCATGAAGTAGAGATTAGAAATAATTAAAATAAGCAGACCAGAGCGAGCAGCAGCGTGTAAGGTGCAATGTGATAATGCGATCGCCAATCCGCTTGCCGAGCGTGGCGATTATGGTAAGAGGCTTCGCGCGCTCCCGCGCGCGAGGCCTATGTCCAGCAATTAATAATTATAGGCTAAATAACTGAATACCGTCCGCAGAACAGATGGTTGGAAAAGAAAAGTTCTCAAGCGGCAGCCTTGTTCTGGCAAGCACAGTGTAAGACACCTTCCCATTAGATGGAGTGACGACCAGCAAAACATTGCGGGGAGTCGATGGATACAGGAGGTTCGGGATCATTCTTCGTGGCAATCTTTGTGAAATATGTTCCTATATTCAGCTGTGGACTTTTGATAGGCTGTAAAAAGGTAACTAAAGACCCAGACCCTTGTCTCTTTTCCAATTTCTTTCTTAAATGTGCAGATCGTAATTCGAGTCATAATACCCGAGTTCGATCCGCAGGTGGTAGGCTCGTTCCAATGGGTTTCTTTTTTCACAACTTATGTACGTATATCGTTGACTTGGGGATAAAGACGGCAGTGGACTCACCGCGAGTCACGTTGTCGCAAAAAAATGTCTTCGGTGAAAGGTGGGTCGAAAGGACTTGAAAGGGCGTGAAGATATTCTTTTTACTATCCCGATTTACTCACCTCTTGTAACACTAAGAAAGAGTTGAAATCGCCAAGCAAAGAAATGATTTACAGCTAAATAAAGTAGTACTCTATAGTCTCTATCGGATTGGAAATGGAATGTATTATAACGAGACGGAAATAAAAAAAAACTTACACGTAACAAACAATAGAAAGCCTACATCATATCTAGGGATCCCTAAAATAACTAAGCATAATGTTATTGAAACTATATCCCGCTTAGTCGCAAACATGTTTACATTATGAGGTCACCTAACACCGGCGGGAGATGTGTTTTGATAAATAATATGTCGCTGTATAAACAGACAGACGGTTGTAACAAGTGTTCAATGTAAACTGTTCTATGTGAGTTATTTTTTTATAACATCATTATTAAATAGAAGAATCAATGCATTTGGATAGAGGTGAAGATATTGCAGATCGGATTCATGTTAAATAAAATGATCTCTCTGTTTAAAAGCAAAATAATGAAATAAATCAATAAATACATACATACATACTCGTAGATCATACATAGATAGATAGGGATAACATCACATACATAGTACAAGTCCCAAACTCAGCAGCCAGTCAGTAAATATCTTCAGCGCTTGTTTTATGGAATCAGAAACAACGAAGGATTACGAAGGATAAATTGTTTTTACGGATCAACGTAAAAACAATTTATCCTTCGTAATCCGGCCGGGAATCGAACCCGTGACCTAAGAGCTGACGAAACCATGAAACTGATGTGTACGCCACTCGGCCATGGAGGTCGTCGTAACAAAGTATGTTCTCTTTTCTTTCCAGTTGCTACGAACCTCACATATTTTTCTAACGTAAACTACCTTCAGTATTTTGATACATACACGTAGATTATTGTACACACGTAGTGTATTTTTAACCTTCTTTCAGAATTTCCTGTAAGGATGCCTCCATTTCCGCCTAGGAGACGCCCTGGGTTAGTGATAAAATATTCCTGACGCCAAGAAGCGATGTGTAATGAGCATATTATTTTGTCTTATCCTTTATCGATGGGATGAATATTTTTAATTTCCCTTTTTTATTATTTGACACCTTCCACGGAAGATATTTTTGGAACAACGTGACTGGTGGTTAGCCCGTCGCCATCTTTATGTCCAAGCCCACGATGTAAGTCGTACATAAGCTTTTGAAAGAAACCTATTGGTACAAATATTTGTGGAACGAACTCGGGTCTATTGACTCGAATTCCGATCACCCAACCATTCGGCTATCGTGACCGTTATTTAACATCTTTTAATATATCAGCATAAGTATATAAGTATACCAGCGTTTAGATTTTAGACGGAAAATGATTTTTTTAAGAAAATCTGATCCCATCACCAGTATTTAGTTTGGCAACTAGAGACGGGTGTCTCTAGTTGCCAAACTAAATACTGGCTGATATAAAACCTTTCTCACAACGTCAAACAAAAAAAAGTAACGAGAGAGTAACTATAACCTAATAAAATCGATATGTGAATATCGATATTGACATTAAATCACGTGATTATTTATAAATCTAATTAAAACAACAATAACGCCCGGTCAGTATTACTGCCAAATATCACGTAGGCATTGCAACGACGTGACCTAACATGGCGGGCGTCCAGTGAGAGACGACTGATTGGATCATGTTTATAGAGCTTAGCTAAGCGGAAGTGATTCTTGAAAGGAAAATAGCTGCCTTTGATTTATGTAAGGAATCATAAACAGATAAACAAACTGACTTACAGATAATACATTTCTCGAGTGGTCACGCCGAAAGAATATTACGACTCCCTTTATTCACGTGGGTGTCAAAGGCGATTAAGCGAAACAGCCTTGAATATCGTTATGGTAACCGAAAGTTGGCGGGATAACCATCTCTAAATACATCAGACCAAAATAATGAGACTCAAGATAGGCAGCAGCGTCTGAGGTGCGAATGGTGAGAGTACTGCAATCGCCAATCTCTTTGCAAGCGTGGCGATTATGCCCAATCCTCCCAATGGGAGAGGCCTATGTCCGCAGTATGCAGTGGACCTTAACAGGCCGTTATGTATGTTTGTATGTATGTATGTGACGTTACTGATTTTGTTTGCTACTGCATAATGGACTGGTTAGGTTGCTACTACGAACTCTTTGACGTGGTAGAGAATATGGAAATGTTCGTTACTGCAAAATGTATTGGTTTCTTAGGTTTATTACCTAGAACTCGCAGAATACAGTCGTGAAGTATCCATCGGACATGTCCGTCGGCAGTTAATGTTTGTAAGACTTTTCCATTAGTAAACTCTTACGACACTCACGGTAAGAAACTAAGTAAACGGCATGTTAAATTCTACTGCAGGATGTAGACCTCTCCCGTATAGAAGAGCTTGCCATAATCGCCACGCTCGGCAAGCGATTTGGCGATTGCAGATCTAGACACCTCGTAACTTAAATGCTGCTGGCCGTCGCCGTTCTGCACAGTTTTAATCTGGTATTCTTCGAGAATGATTATCCCATTTACTTGGCCATTCCCTATGTCACCTCTTAGACACCCACGGTAAGGAAGTTGGTGATATTATTCTTAGGCCGATATTACACGGGAAATAAAATCATGATTGAGATGAAATGAAAAGAAAATCACATCAGGAGATACAGGGTGGTATGTATGTTCATAATGATAGTTTTTGACTCTCATTAAAAATTATCTATTGATGATAGCCTTTATTTTCTGTATTAAATATTCTACACTATTGTGTAGAATATTTAATACAGAAAATAAAGGCTCAGAAGCTTTTAAGAGATATATAATACAGAGATATATAGAATAGAGAGATATAATGCATAATTAAAAATAAGCTGTTTTTGCAGAAATACGGTCAACTGTGCGGATAACAGCTTCAAGTAAAGGTGGTAGACTGGAGCCAAGGAGTCACCTGGGTTAGTGCCACTCACTTACCCATTTCCACCGCCAAATACCAACTGTTGTGTACGAAAGGGTATAAAGAGCCAGCAAATAACAAGTACTAAAGTACAACTTAGTCCTCGTGGTATAACGCATTAGTATCCCTCTTTATTTAAAATTGGCTGAAGTTTCCATGGGCTGCTGATGCCACTTCCCATCAGATAGGCCGTTAGCACCTTGTCTACTTGCTCCGATAAAAATATTCATTTCAAACTTTCGTCAATATAGAAACGGAGCTAATAATATAAAGAATAAAATCATTATTTTCTTACCTGTCTCACAGCGTACAACATGGCGGATTCTTCGCTCTTCTTTACTTTTTGGTTAGCAATCGATTATTTATCACTGTTATAACTGGTATTTATTCACTTAACACGTGGTTAATTACTTTATTTAGCTTAACTATCAGTCGAAGTATTAAACGATTTACTTAAGTTTATATTGCTTTTTATTTTCATTCTTATTTAAAAATTTATAATATATTTACTACTCTAAACTGTAAGAAATAATTTGGTTATTTTAACTGCAACTCTATTTCCCATTTTCTATGCCCACAGAGCAACATAAAAATACTGAAGAAAACAATTGTGAAGACATCTTATAATAAAAAAAAACACTGGCAGTTATTTAAAATTTTTAGCTTTAAAAAATAAAAACCTAGAAACATTTTTATTAAATTTAACATAAAGCTGGCCGAATGTTATTTTTTAATAAGACTCTTAATTAAACATGTTTGCTTTGTCAGATTTTTTTCGTAAATAAATAAATTAATTAAATTATAACGATTAGTATTGTAATTTATTTAAAAATAGAATTTTATCATTTAATTAAGTTTGATGCGAGGTTTTCGATTATAATTTTAAATTAATGATCTGTTTCCGGGTTTCATATTATTATTTGATGTAATCTTGAAGTCGTGAGTGACGCCAGAATACTAATAGATATAAAATATTCTTTGGTACTAATTAATTATCCTATCTAAATTATAAATCTGATAGTAATTAGTTGTCCTGTTGTCATACTAGTATTTTTCTCCTAATTCTGGTATAATAAATCAATACTAATAAACTTTAAACAGTTATGACAGGAGAGGGGCAATATGAAGGATATATATAAAGGTTATAACTAAATAAATTATTTAGGTTTAACTCATCTATGACAAAACTACTTGTACAATATATTCTGTATTCGTTAATAAATTATAATAACCAAGTCGCAATAATACTCATAAAATTCGTAAAATTTAATAAATTACTTCAAACAGCGATTCGTGAAAATTCCTCTGAAAAGCGTCAGACCGGCCCACTTTTCAGCGGTAGCGCTGAGATCAAACGAGCGCGCTGCCAATAGGAAAGCACCGCTGAAAAGAGACACGCCCACCCGCTTTTAAGAGACCGCCGCCCGCCGTTTCATGTATACCGAATTTTATATAACCATCGCGATTCAACGTTTTCTAGTTAAATCCAGCATAAAATATGGGCACGATTTTAAAACTGGATTGTGCCACTGAATTTCGCACAGTTATGCATAGAATATGTATTTGAATTTTGTATAAATATGTCCAAGGTTCGTAAAATATGGTAAAAAGGACACTTCTTTTAACAAATCGTTCTTTAATGTTGTGTTTTAAAGAGATGTTTAAATATATCTTACAACATAGAATATTTCTTTGTTTAGACAATATTGGAAATTTTCGCTATTTTGATGAACGTGTTTTGTGAACTGAGATAGGAAGACAGAACTCTCTGTACGTTGCGATTTCAGTGGCATAAAAAAGGGTTTCAGTACGGGGTAGGAAAAAGAAGGAAAGGTGTTGCAATTCTATTTTTTTTTTAACTTCACGAATATTTTCATACAGGCGTAAGCAGAGATCTATGCAATGTTATCTTTTAGACCCACTTTCCACAGAAGCCTATTTGGCTCGTGACAGGTCACGAACCTGATGTGTCGTGTTTGAGTGGTCGTTACGTTTTTTTAAGCAAGTTATTAAGTTTTTTTCCTAGGGTAAATATTGGCTTTATGGCTCTATGAAATGCTTGTCATTGATCGTGCTCCCTGTGCGCCAGATAAATACGGAACTGTACGAGCTCTGTGGACTAACGAACAGGATTCTGACAAGTGAATAATAATAATAATGAATAATTTGACGATACCTAGACGGGCGTGTACGAAGAAATGACGAATTTGAATGAAGCGAAAGTGGTAAAGGTCGTGATGCTTCGCGATTTGTCTTCCCAGGCTATTCCGCCAGGGATTATGCGTCTGCGTCTATAGGACTATGAACTAAGTAAGTAATATTGTAACGACAACATCACATCAAACAGAGGCAGCACCTGAGGAGGCGCTGTCAACTTCCTTATGATGAGGAGGAAGGCATAGGGGAGGGAGCCTATTTATTGTTTTTGAAACACTGAAAAAAGCAACAGATGCCTCTATCATATGATTTTTTTATCCTCACGTATCTCCCCTTCTGAGAGGTAGTAGGCAGAGGTCTTAACAATGAACCTTTTGTCCCACTTTCCATCGAAGCTTATTAAGAGCAACATGACAAGTGGTAAGCCTATCGTCATCACAATATCCAAGCTAAGGTATAATATACGTACACTCATAAGTATTTACATGGAAAAATATTCATTATTTTCTGAAGAGTAAATTTGTAGCTAAAAACATAAAACTTTACATTATGTTATATATCTTCACGCCATTCCCAATACAGGGGTAGACAGAGCTCTCGAAAATTAACTCTTTTCAACCCACCTTCCATCGAAAACATTTTTGGGACAACGTGACAGGTGACAACGATATGAATCGTGCATAGGTTTTTGAAAAAACCAATTGGCACGAGCCTGCCTCTTGGAGATCGAACTCGGGTCTCTCGACCCGAATTCTGATCACCCAACCAACAATTAATTAAATTATCAATTTAATGTAAATAAATTTTCATTAAATTAATAAGGGCGTTCTTCGATGGTTTGGGCACGTTGAGCGAACGAGTGAAGACCGAATGGTGAAGAAAATATATAGCGCGAAAGTTAATATTAAAATGTGTCGAGGTAGACCGAGAGTAACTTCGAAGACCATGTGAGCAAATTACTCGAAGAGAGGGTCAAGAGTACTTGAATACAAGAGTACCTAGACGTGCATTTATAAAGAATAAAATTATGAATTTGAAAGAAGCGAGTTACGGTTGAATTAGGGCTGAGTTGACACAGAACAAGAAAGAGAGAGAAAGACAACTAAATACTGTATTAATTTTTTGTGCGTGCTTTAAATATTAATAAATTTTAATTAAATATATTCAGGCGCATTATATAAGAATTTATATAACCACGAACCTCTAAGACATTTCAAATCTTAGACATAACAACTGAATCAATGTTTCTAACATTTATATATGACGTCACATACTTAAATTCAATCTTATTTAAAAAGTAATTTAATTTCAATTTCTGCTCAATATTTTATATTTAAATCATGTTTTACTTTTAAAGTATATCTTAATAAATAAATACAGATAGGGACAACATGACATACATTGCTATAATCTCAAAGTAAGTAGCTAAAGCCCTTGTGGTATGGGAATCGGAAAAAACGAACGTACCGCCAACACCTAGATTCGAGGCAATCCACAAAAAGTAATTTTCGACATTGATTCGTTCGGAAATCGAAGCCGGGACCTAAGATCTGGAGACGCCTTGATAACCGGTGTTTGCGCCACTCGTACGCGGAGGTTGAAATATACCTTGGAAATATCTCTGAGATTAGATATATTATATTAGCAATATCTATTGACGTGAAAGGATGCTCGCTCTTTCGGTGCTAAGTAGATAGTGTAACAATGTAATGGAACAAATAAAAAGGTTAAAAAATACTCGAGTAGTACTCTAAGGCGAAGTCCACTGCAGGATTTAGGCCTCCCCCTTAAGAAGGATTTTAGCGTCAGCGGTTTTTCCGGACCGATACGACTTAAACAAGAAAAGAGCCTGTACCTTTCTCAAAGGTCGGCAACGCATCTGCTATGCCTCTGGTATTGCGGATGTTCATGGGCCGCGGTAATCACTTACCATCACGCGAGCCGCCTGCTCGTTTGCCTCTCTATTCTATAAAAAAAAAAGGATTTCCCGTAAACGCCACGGATTCGAGGCGGTTTGGCGGTTCGCTGCTCTCCGTCACCGGTCGCCTTAGTTTTAATTTGGTATTGTTGAAATGGATATCCCACCATATATGCCATAAATTCGCTCCAGTCCCCTCCATTCCCTCTTCTCCTTCTCCTTTACTTCGCGCCATTCCTTTTACAGGGATACACAGAGGTCTAGACAATTAAGCCCTTTCCACCCTTACGACGCGCCTTGCACCTGGGGATGGAACTAGGATGTGTTGACTCGAATTCCGATCACCCAACCGCTCGGCTATCGTGACTTACCAGATGTCCGATCACTCGAAAAGGGGAAAAGAGTTTTATAATCTCATATGAATATAAATGATTTTTAGATTTATCGTTATCGTCAAAGAACAAAGTTTTTGGAAAATTCAGAAATTTTGGCAACTGAAATTCCTTTTTTCTGTGGGAATTAGTCACTGATATTCTTGGAACTACCTTTATTCCTTATTTTACCTTATTTCCAATTACTTTTTACACATTTTCAAAATAATCGACGAACTAATGAAATTTTAACAGAGCGGGGAAGAAAAGGCACATATAGGCAAAGGCAGTGTAGGATAACCCCCCCCCCCCCTTCTGGAAATTTGGAGTGACGACCTGCACAATATTGCAGAAGGTCGATGAATACTGAGGGCATAAGATCTTCTGTCCAAGACTCTTCGTAAATACGTTTATGCCGAAACGCCCAAGGATTCTGGCAATATTAAAAACAAATAGCATTAATGAAACATTTTTTTAATCGCATACTGTGAAGATTGGTTTAAACTGGCGAAGGGGTTATTAGGAAGCATATGGAGGATACCTTTGACCAGTAGTGGGATAGTATAGGTTAAAAAATTCATTGTGTCCTTTATAGGATGCTATGGTATCTTAATGGATACCTTGGCATCCTATTATTACTGTTACTGTTGTATGACAAACGGTATTCTTTCATCAAATATATCTTTAACTGGCTCACCACCTGTCACGTTGTCCCGAAAATATCTTCGGTGGAAGGTGGGTCGAAGGGACTTAATTGACTCGACCTCTGTCTACCCCTGTATTGGGAAGTGAGTGAATATAAATATATCTTTACTAATTTTGATAGCATACCAAGGCATAACAAAGAGAGAAGAAAGAGGAGAGACTTATGTTAGTCCAGTAGGTCTCATAAAATTTATGAAATACGGAAAACAAAAATTTTCTCACAGATGATACCGATTTAGATTAGCTTAGAGAACTTAGTACACTATCTAAACAGAGATTTACGAGATACCAATCTAAACTAATCAAAAACAGAGAATATGAAACATTTTGTATGTTTAGTCGTTTCTAACGGATAAAACTACTAGATCGGTTTTAAATTCACTCATCATAGAAGATAACATTATCACAGATTAACATTGCATGTATTTGTAAAAGAATCTTGAATATTAAAAGAAGGAATAAGAAAAATTTGTGATCTCTTCAAAACTTACATCAACGTAACCCAAGGCATCAAGTATCAGGCGAATAAAGTATTGACATTTGGCGTATGGATAAAAAAAAATATCTTCACGCAATTCCCAATACAGGGTAGACAGAGGTCAAGTCTAGACAATTAAGTCCCTTTGACCCACCTTCCACTGAAGATATTTTCGGGACAACGTGACAGGTGGTGAGCCCGTCGCCGCCTTTTTATGTCGAAGCCAACGATGAAATTCGTACATAAGTTTTTTTTTTTTAAAAACTCATTGGTACTGCCACCTGGGGATCGAACTCGGGTCTCTCGACTCGAAATTCCGACCACCCAACAACTCGGCTATCGTGACTTATCGGCGTATGGATGATAAATAAAATAATGTACATTACGTATTTATAGTACTCATCAGTTCTTACAAAAGAAAATCTCAAGGCTGTACGTCTAACCATTATAATTAAGTCACGATAGCCGAGTGGTTGGATGATTGGAGTTCGATCGCACAAATGTTTTTTTTTTCCAAAAACAGCATAAGACAACAATGAAATGCAAATGAAATGAAAAAAAAAACAAACAACCTTTCACAAAGAAATGTCTGGTGAAAGGTGGGTCGAAAGGACTTTCTAGACCTCTGCGTATCCCAGTAGTCAGCAGTTGAAGCCCCTAAAGAGCTCCAAAGAAATATAGGTAGAATTTTCGAGTAGAGTATCCCACAGTATGGTAAATTGCGTAAAGTTTAAAAAAAATTAAGCAAAAAAAATAACCCAGATGTGTGTGTCGATAAAAGGGATATCTCGGTCAGTATGTTAGTTTAAGGGCCAGGTCCTCTTTAGCCGTAGCCTAGTTCGATGCCTGATTTGTCGAAACAATGTCGCCGTGGGAACAGGCGCGTCATGTTTACTCTTGATATGATCGGAAATAACATTGTTACGTATTTGGAGGGTTAGGCGTTTAAGGCGATATCGTGCACCTAAACGCTTTATTATGAACAATTTTCGTAGCTATAATCTCGTAATTAAAATAATACAAGATAAATAAATATCTTTACGCAATTCCCAATACAGGGGTAGACAGAGGTCTAGTCTAGACAATTAGGTCCCTTCGACCCACCTTTCACCGAACATATTTTCGGGACAACGTGACAGGTGGTGAACCCGTCGCCGTCTTTATGTCCAAGCCAACGATATAATTCGCACATAAGTTTTTGAAAAACCCATTGGTACGAGCCAGCCACCTGGGGATCGAACTCGGGCGACCCATTGACCATTTTAATAAATAGTGAGATAAAATTTTATTAAATAATGGGTAAAGTGATTTAACTCAATTCTTTATTCAGCATTATTCTCGTACTATCTTGTTTATTATTGCATTTATTATAAATAATCTGTGGGCGTGTGATATAAGCTTAAGAATAATATAAACCTCTTTGTTTGCCGTGGGTTCAGCAAGATGCAACTAGGGGCATAGCCTAGAGTATCCAATGGCTTCCTACAGGGCGGGACAACTTTTTGGGAACATTAATCAGACCGAAATTCAGCAGAGCGTCCCAACTCACAACCAAACACAGCAAAGCGAGGCGATGATAGCAAATCCTCCTTAGAAGCGTGTATCCTGCAGTGAATTTTTACAGGCCACCAAGAAGTTATTAAAAATTAAAACACTTTTTAAATAAAGAATGCTACTATTTCCAAATAACATTACTAGTATTCCTGTTAACCACTCCAACTATGCTGCAATGCTTGTGTCTGTAGTGGTCTACGTCAATAGTCGTATGGCATATATCGTGTAAGAGTATTGCCACTCCATTTCTTCCCGTGGGTGTAGTAAGAGGCGACTAAGGGAACCAGCCTTAAATACGTTATGAATATAATCAGACTGAAGATGGGCAGCAGCGTCTGAGATGCGAGTGGTCTGGTACTGCGATCGCCAATCCGCTTGACAAGCGTGGCGATGATGGCAAATCCTCCTTAGAAGCATGTTATCCTGCAGTGGATTTTACAGGCCACCAAGAAGCTATTAAAAATTAAAAACAGACTTTTAAAAAATGACATAACGTTACCAGTATTCCTGTTAACCACTCCAACTAAGCTGCAATGCTTGTGTCTGTAGTGGTTTACGTCCATAGTCGTATGGCATATATCTGTGGTATTATTTGTGGTATCGTATGGGTGTCGTAAGAGGCGACTAAGGGAACCAGCCTTAAATACGTTATGAATATAATCAGACTGAAGATGGGCAGCAGCGTCTCAGATGCGAGTGGTCTGGTACTGCGATCGCCAATCCGCTTGACAAGCGTGGCGATGATGGCAAATCCTCCTTAGAAGCATGTTATCCTGCAGTGGATTTTACAGGCCACCAAGAAGCTATTAAAAATTAAAAACAGACTTTTAAAAAATGACATAACGTTACCAGTATTCCTGTTAACCACTCCAACTAAGCTGCAATGCTTGTGTCTGTAGTGGTTTACGTCCATAGTCGTATGGCATATATCTGTGGTATTATTTGTGGTATCGTATGGGTGTAGTAAGAGGCGACTAAGGGAACCAGCCTTAAATACGTTATGAATATAATCAGACTGAAGATGGGCAGCAGCGTCTGAGATGCGAGTGGTCTGGTACTGCGATCGCCAATCCGCTTGACAAGCGTGGCGATTATGGCCATTCCTCCTTATGGGAGAGGCCTATGTCCTGCAGTGAACTTAAAACGGGCCGTTTTGTATGTATGTAGGTATATGCTAATCTTATATTTAAAATAATTTAATTTTGAACGATTGAACTGATCAGTACAATATGACATTAAAATTGTTTTCATTATAGTCTGATAGTCATTGTTTGCATAACTTCCGATCATTTTTAAAAATAGAAGAAAGGAAGAAGAAAAGGATTCATATTATTGTTTATGTAGCGAACAACAAAACAGATAAAAGAAGTGTAACTTCCACATGATTAAGATAATTTATGTTTATAATTTTCTCGTTTCGTTTCGCTATAAATTAAACGAACTGCTTAATACAACATCTATAAATACGACTTATAAGTGATATTAGTGGACATTGATAAATACTCGTATTGTATGTAATACGAACATAATTTTATTTTTGTAAATGAAGTATTATAAAAAAATTACAGTCTCTATATATTCTTCAGATACATTTTATGCATACTGTTATAAAATTATATATATACTATAATTAAATTTTTACATTTAAAATTTTATTAGTTTATTAGTAAGTTTTATATTATTGTATGTTGTCATTCTCAATATATTTATCACATACTTATTTACTATCACATACTTATTTTAGTATTCCACTATACAAGCGACAGTAATTTACAATTAAATTAAATTAAACATTCTATAGTTATTTTACGAAAATATTATTGTTTTTTAAAAGATTGGTCAGTAAATGTATTTAAAAAAAATGTACTTTCTATTTAATAAAATAAAAAAATAAGTACCAGCTATACTACATCGGTATAGAGTACTAAACATAACGCAATGATATAAAGCCAAGTGCAAATAAGTGACATTACTCTTTGATAAATATTGCATTATTCTTATCGCGTAATCACTGGCAGCTTTACGTGAAAAACGTACCGACGTTTTCCCGCCAAAGTCCCTTATCAGCTGTCAAAGCCGGCGCTATACAGCGGCTGCCATTGGCTACCCGCTTATAAGCGACGACGCCATTGGCCCCGCGTGGAGCACATCAGCGGCCCTCCACGTGCTTATAAGTTACAAAGTGGAAAACCAAACTTTTACGCGGCGTATTTGTCAGCTGGCACTGTTTTTTTTTATTTAATTTTTTTAATTTCTGTGAAGTGCGTTCGGAAATCGCATGTTGAAAATTTTATGATAATCAACAAGCAATAAAGTTATTTTATACTGCAGATTTTGTGAGTTATTATTTTAGATGATAGTTAATTTAATGTTATAATCATGTTTAATGTTTTTCCACAGTCACGTTATTAATTTTGTGATAGCGAATTAGTGAAAAAATGCACTTTACTTACGTTACATACGGTCCTGTTATCCGGCACTTATTAAACACGAAATATATTAATTGAAAATTATAAGAAATAATTATGACGATAAAGAACTTTACCTAATCTATTTTTGCCAACGTCAAGAATCTATGTAAATTATTTTTGAAAAAAAAAAATCGTTTGCCTATGTCACTCACGAATCTCGATTACAAATGAGAAATAGTAAATAAAATAAATAACGGTCTAACAATAAAAACGAATAACACTGAAAAGCGACCAAATCTACCACTCATGAGCTCCTCCCCGAATGCAGTCCGAATGCAATTTATTTACGATGCAGCCGGTTGCATTTCGCGAAATAACAAATTACAATAAAAAATTCTACAATACCACTGTATTCGATATACGAATTAGAGCATATTCAATATATTTGTATTAGAATATTTGCTTGTGTAACGCGCGTCTAAACAATATACAACAGCCTTCGCCGCTGCGGCAACAACAATGCTAGGGCGAAATAAGCAAGAAATATTTAACTACCGGAGCGGGGAGGGGCGGGCGCTGGCCCTCAGTATTGGCGCTACGCCTGTGGTAGTTATAGTTTACGTGATACACAGCTCAAATACAAATAATATAAACATTACAACTGAGCATGCGCTGTTGACGCAGACAGGGACGAAGCGACAGAGCCTCGCGACTGTATCGGACACGATTTCACGAACAACAATCATTACAAAACTACTCTGTGTTGATTTATTGCCGCCAAAACTAACTGACGTATTAGTTGAGTTCGTAAATTGCTTTTTTATAGATTAATTTGCATATTTTTGACAGCGTATCGGACGACCCGGAAGCGTTGTGCGCATGCGCGGACGCGAGAGAGCAAAAATGTTATTGACGATGCAAAATATTTATTTTTTCGCGCAACACCGACGCAGATTCCGAATCTTAACGACCGCATTCGGCCATTTTGAAATTTGAACTTTTCCATTTTCAAAATAAATTCTAAAATATAAAATTAATTGTAATTTAATAAAATTAACAGAGATTAAAGGAAAAATGTGATAGCATTAAAGTTAAGTAATGTTAATAATATATGTTTATGCTATGAAAGTTTCTAAAGACTAAGATGAAAAGAATCATTTTTCTAGCGAGTCTTCAGGGAGTTTGAACTGGATTTATTTCAATTATAATCCGATATGACACGTCAGCGCATGCGTATGGCAACATTTACACCAAAGCGTAACTTAGCGTGGTCACATTGAACTGAATACAACCGAAACAAACTTTATGTATGTATTCTATTGGTGGCAAAAAATATATATCAATGCCATAACTCGATAACGTAGCAGCAGCAGTTTTTAAGCGTAAATTGCTAGGTTTCGTTACACCATATGATAGGTAAGAGTTAGTAGTCATGCTATCAGCGACACCTCTCTAAAAGTTATATTTTTGCAGTAGTTATTACCCCATAACTAAGATTAAATAATACATAACTAAGATATAATAACTAGCGATTTAACCTTCATAAGAAATATTTGCTTGAAATAAAATCTTCATAGAGAATATCTCTCAACTCACCAAAAAATACGATTTAATAATATGTCCAGATATCGTGTAAAATAAATTTGGAATTTATAGACATTTTGATAACATTCAAAATCATATAAAACAATACATATAATCGTTAAGTTCGACTTCAAAAATTTTGCCGTATAGACAATAAAATTACTATCGTTTATAATTTTTTAAATATTATAAATATAAACATAATTTTGTTTCTGTAGATAAATGACTATTTAAAAAATTTATAATATTGCTTTCATTCCAATTCTTTACAGAGTATGCAATATTTGTGGACGAACTACGGTGTGATAGTTGGCCACGTAGTGCTGGTAGGCCATTGACATTTTTATTGGGCGTTGATTTAGCACCTATCGATTGCGACGCAACTATTCATCTGAGGAAAATTTAAATTTAGGGCCAGATTTGAAACACTCGCCTGTCGATGATCGATTCGGATTTGCATACTCTAATATTTGTATTACACTGTACGAAAATAAAATGGTTTCGTGTGAGATTTTAATAATTCTCGATTTTTCGGAAAATCTTTTACATCAATTTAGTTGAGAGTTACAATTAAAACAAATAGAAAGTATGTTAAAGTAAAGTAAAAAAGTATGTTAATAATTTTAAATGTTACATCTTTAGACGAAAATTACTCAATTTCAATTTAGTTGATAAAAAAAAAAAAGTTTTTTTCTTTAATATTGTTAACGTTGCAACACTGTTCGTAGTGAAACAAAATGCTTTATTATTTTATTACCAGCCAGTGATAAAAAATAAAACATGCCCATTCGTATAAACTTAAATCACGTCCTCGCGAATGACCCAAATCGACGTTCGGAAACGCGATCGATATAGAGCATAAGGTTGCGAAAAAAAAGCAATGGCTGGTGCTTGCCGAATAAAAAAAATATTAATTATGAAACTATGGTTTAGTATAATGTGGTCCTGATGAGCGACTGGGCGTGACCCCGCCCCCTGTAGAGCGACGCCCAGCCTCGCTGTTCAGCGACCGCCTTCAAAAGCTCTACGGGTTAGGAGCCAGCAATTCAAAAATACGTTAACGTTTTAACGTAAATTATTCTTAATGTTAAAATTTCGTCATATATTATAACTATAGTATACGTCACTTTTCATAGTTTTTTTTTTAATTTATGCGGTACGAAATGTATGAGCACTTCTCTAGATCGACAAACCAATGATAAATAGCCGTAAAAATCGTATCTTAATACAAATAAGCTCATGTTATATATAAATAAATAAAAAAATATCGTAGACTGAGGTCTCAACAATTAAGAATTTAAAGAGACCTTACACCGAAGACTTATTGAGACAAAGTGAAATGTGGTGAGCATATCGCTAATTTTAATGAATTTTGATATAATGATAGATAGGACACTGGGGACCATTATAGGCTACTTTTTCGGGATAAATGTAAAAGATTCTTTAAAGCAGGGAAGGCGCTAAAGCTGACATATAATAGAAATAAATGTTGCGGTTTTAAAATATGAGAAAGAAATGCTAAATGATTTATAAGCATTATAATGAAACGTAAATAAAACTTAATATATTAAGCGTCTTTGAAGCGACAATAGCTCAATGGTTTAAGGTGCGGACTGCGAAACATAACGTCGCAGGTTCGGACCCACATTCGACTATTGACGTAAGCCAGACTATAAGAATTACTATAATGTTATTTGATATTGCTATTATTGCGGAATTTTTGTATTAATTTTAAAGCATTTAAGTTATGCTGTGCTTTTTGTTAGGGTGTGTTATCTCTTATTACTGTGGGTTCGAATCTCGCCCGTGTCAGTTGAAATAAAAAAAAATCTCATTAATTTAATTGATATTTATGTTTAGAAAGAAATGTACAAACATACAAACTTCTACATTAGTAATATCGAAACGGAAATAGAAATGTTCAAAGTTAATACATTTGAGATAACAACGTCGCCCTATCCGAAAGAATATAAGGGAGCTTTAGAATTCAATAGCGTTAGTAATGGGAGGTTCCGAGGAGTTATAGATTAAACCGAAGGAAATGAAACGTCTATGATATGGGAATTTCAATATTTCTTTACAACATTTTTAATATCTTCACGCCATTCATCCAGGGTTAGACCATCCAGGGTCTTGAGGATTAAGTACTTTCGACCCACTTTCCACCGATTACATTTTTCGGATAATATCTGCCTACGTCTTTATGTCCAAGCCAACGATACAAATCGAATATATTTTGAAAAACCAAAAAAAAACTTATGTACGAATTACATCGTTGGCTTGGACATAAAGACGGCGACGGGCTCACCATCTGTCACGTTGTCCCGAAAATATCTTCGGTGGAAGGTGGTTCGAAGAGACTTAATTGTCAAGACTAGACCTCTGTCTACCCCTGTTTTGGTAATTGCGTGAAGATATTTATTAATTTTTTATTATTCCTAAGATTTTTGTTTCCCAGCTCTTAGCCTACACTCGTTAATGGCGTAGAAACGTAATATAACTCCCCAGTCTAGGAACAATAAAAGCTAG
This sequence comes from Sericinus montela, assembly GCA_029286605.1. Lineage (NCBI taxonomy): Eukaryota > Metazoa > Arthropoda > Insecta > Lepidoptera > Papilionidae > Sericinus > Sericinus montela. Next base: position 6,770,909 of record JAGSMR010000002.1, read on the forward strand.
TGCTAGCTGTAACTATACCTAGGTCTTAGACTTGCGAGCGGGCGCTAACTTCGTACCTCGTAATATTAAGTAGGCAGGCGATTGTTAACGCCTCGTTTATATCTCCCTCCTTTTAAAATATCTCTTAATTTATGATGCATTAATATATTCTAATTCTAGCATGAATTTTAATCTTCTATGATCTGAGTGAACGAGTGGCGAGGACGGTTTTCATGGTGTCGCCTGCTCGGAAGTTCGATACCTGGACGTATCAATATGGAATGTATAAATAAATAAATATCTTCACGCAATTCCCAATAGAGGGGTAGACAGAGGTCTTGACTAGACAATTAAGTCCCATCGACCCACCTTCCACCGAAGATATTTTTCGGAACATGGTGACAAGTGGTGAGCCCGACCTCGTCTTTATGTCCAAGCCAACGATATATTTCGCACATAAGTTTTAAAAAAACCCATAGGTACGAGCCTGCCACTATTGTCTCTTGACTCGAAATTCCGACCACCCAACCACTCAGCTATCGTGACTTGTTGCATTATGATTATGATGCATTAATATATTCTAATTCAAGCATAAATTTTAATTTTCGACGATCTCCGTGGACGAGTGGCGTGGACGGTTTTCATTGTGTCGCCAATTCGGAGGTTCGATACCCGGACGTGTCATAGAATGTTTGTACGAGTCGAATTAATATTTGTGCACTAGTCATGAAAGTTTCATGACTCGTGTACAAATATTAATTGTAATATAAACATTCATGTATATTTTAATATAATATAAATAATAATATATTTGTGAATATAAATATTAATGTCTTCAAAATGTCTGTGTAGGTGTATTGTAATATTATGTTTAACATTAAGATGGAAATAGGCTCACTTGTCGTTGAGGTTGTTCCAAATAAGCTTTGGTGAAGAGTCGAGAAAACGCCATTGTCTAAATCTCTGCCTAACCTAGTATGGAAAAAAGACAGTGAAAAAAACGTGTATTCATTGTCAAAAAGAAATTCAGTGTCTGGAACTCTGCCTACGTACATAAATATATGTGCGTAGGTATATGGTACTGTTGGCTTAGATGCTAAGCCTACGGTAGGCTCACCATCTGACACGTAGTCACAAATAGACTTTAGCTAAAGGTGGATCGAAAGAACTTAATTGTCTAGGATTCTGCTGTCTGAAATGAGGTCATTTGATGTTTTTTTTCATAGAAAAAGGAGGCAAACGAGCAGGTGGCTCACGTGGTGGTAAGTGACTACCGCCGCCCATGAACATCCGCAATACCAGCGGCATAGCAGATGCGTTTCCGGCCTCTGAAAAAGGTATAGGCTCTTTTCTTAAAGGTCCCTAAGTCGTATCGGTCCGGAAAAACCGCTGCCTGCAGCACATTCCATAAAGTGCAAGTGCGTGGTAGAAAAAAATGGATAAATAAAATAAAAAAAAATGTAGGCAACAAAGGCACATATTTTTTTTATTGGAACTAATTGTTTAAAAAAGCAAAATACTCGTATGACATTTAACATTTATTGTTTTTGCATACGGAGCAGTTCAATGTAATTCTATACTAACATACCTTGAACCACTCCGCTCAAGCTTTAGATTTCGCACCTTTTAAATATAGGAAAGGCTGCAAGTGTCCAAGAAATTCCTCCAAAAGATTAATTAAAAGAATTTGGAGCAGGCTTTGTAGAGCGTTTAATTTTGTTTATTTAAATATCTTCATGCAATTCCCAATACAGGGATAGACAGAGGTCTAATCAAGACAATTAAGACCTTTCGATCGTGTGGTAATAAGCGTCACCAAAGAAAAAAAAGTTCAATGACTGTTCAATCAAATGTACCAGCTCCAAATTAAAATTTTTTAATTTTAATTTGGAATTCTTAACCAAAGAGGAGATATATTAGATCAAAGTGGCCAGCACGAGAAAACGCTAATTTCATATGTAAGGACCTGAGGATGAACATACTGGGGTCGTCATAGTACTTAATAAATGTGATTCACAACGGTACATTTATTGAGGGCAAGCAGAGCGAATACATTAAAAGAAAGCGATAAAACTGTTTTCCGGTCTTTAGGTATATCGTAAAAAATTTGCTTGCACGCGTACTTTAAGCGTCTCTGAGCACACCATTTGGATTCAGAGAAGGGTAATAAAAACTTACTAGTTTATTAGTGGTATTAGAATTGAGACAACATTAGAGTTGTACTGTACTGTACTATACTGTTTCTAGTGAGGATTTAACGACCCGATAGCGTTGATGGTAGTGACTAACGACTTTGCTTCGAAACTAAGGGTTGCGGATTCGAATACAGCTGGTGACAAACATTTATGTGATGTATATGAATGTTTGTGCGCGAGGCTATATATATATATATATATATATATATATATATATATATATATATATATATATATATATATATATATATATATATATATATATATATATATATATACACCTATCTCTTTAATTATATCTTACCGTTGACTTGGACACTAGGTTTTACTGACAACGCGACAGGTGACATGTCCAAATAAGCTTCAGTGAAAACTGGGTGGATAGAGCTTAATTGAGGTAGGTTTTTTCACTTTCAATTGCCCATAAAAGGGTAGGCAGGGGTTTAGACAAAGAAGTTCTCTCGACCGACTTTTCGCCAAAGCTTGTTTGGGACAACGTGACAGGTGTCGAGCCTACCGCCGTCTTAATATCCAAGCTAATGGTACAATATAAATAAATTCGTATACATTTAGAAAAATAAATATATATATACATATAAACAACAATGACTTAAGTATAAACATTCATATTCATAAGTCAAATGTTTGCCCTTAGCGAGATTCAAACCCACAGCCATTGCCTTCGAAGGCAGGGTCACTACCGACCCGGCTATCGAGTTGTCAAATTATTACTTCTTTTATTTAAAAAAATATCTCTTGTTTTTTTTAAAGTGTAAAAGGATAGTTTAGTGACAGCCAAATTGTTTTTAATTTTAATATTTCGAAATGTCAAAACACTTTAGGGCCGGAATGTTTACAGACTCTCCATAAAAAGGATCATTAAAAAGAGCGATTAGGTCTACGTTGATCAAACAAATATCTGGCCTTCAAACAGAATTAGGAACTACAAGAGCTGCTAGACTTTATTCAATCCACTGTAAATTATACCTTGTATTTCTGACCATACGGTATATATTGTATAGTCCATTGATTGTCAAAAAATTTAACATGAAACGATTCAGGGTTAAGAGGCTTTAAACCACAATAAGTACGACATCATCCTTTAAGCAAATGGGGGTTCGCTCGTCCCTATACCGTATCGAAGATATTGCATTCGTAGGAATCATTTCTTACTATATACTCGTATATATAGTATCCCGACCGATTTCGGCCACAGCGACTTGGACTATTGCGAGCGTCGTTCGTGTGCTCGCAGGAGGCTGACGTAACCGATTTTTGCGCTGAACGTGCGAGCACATTGAGCGCAAGTCTGCACTCCTCCGAAATAGTTGTAGGTGATGGCTGCAGGTGATGGAGCCTTGAGCGCGTCTCGTTTGACATCGAGCTCATTAGTCTCATACTATATAATATATAGGTCACGAGCCGAATTATTGGGTGATCGGAATTCGAGTGAAGAGAGACACAAGTTCCCTAAGTAGTAGGTTCGTACATTCAAGTCAAGAGACTGGAGTCCGTACGTTCCAACGAATTTTTCAAAACTTATGTATGATTTATATTGTTGATTTGTACATAAAAGACGGCGACAGTCTCACCACCTGTCACGTTATCCCAAAAAATATCTTCGGTGAAAGGTGGGTCGAAAGGACTTAATTGTCTGGAACCTCTGTCTAGTCAGCTGGGAATGACGTGAAGGTAATTTTTTTGTTATTTTTATATAAATATAATGATAAAGGTCTGCAGTTGTGCGCGCAATACGGACCAACTACTGAATAGATTTTACTTAAGCTTTCAAGTTTTATTTCTTGGACATATGATCATTATAAAAAAATGCGATATTTGAATTTGATGACGTCCGTGAACGAGTGACGTACATATTGTTATCATGGTGTCGCCACCTCTGAAATCTCGGGTTCGATTCCCGGTTAGGTAAATGTAGAAAACACTTTTTCTAAAATTTCTCGGGTCTGGGTGCTTGTGGTGGCTTCGTTGTTTCCGATTCCCATACCTCAAGTGCTTTAGCATCTTACGTTGGGATCGGAGCAATGTATGTGATGCTGTCCCTATCTATGAATGTATTTATTTATTTATTTTACTTACCAGTACAGGTAGCTGCACCATTGGTCTCTGCAAATAATATAAATATCATTAGAGAAACCTGTTTTACCTAAGTAAATGAAAAAAAAAAACAATAAAATTGTATTTTTATTTATTACATGTCTTTGATCTAATATTATATCCTGAAGAATAAATTGCGAGTTTGTTTGTTGTTGTTGTAAAAAATATATTTAATAATATATAAAAGAAATGAAATAGAAGGACAATATCAAAGATATATTCACGATAGACAATTAAGTCCTTTCGACCCACCTTCCACCGAAGACATTTTTGGGACAACGTAACCTGTGGTGAATCCGTCCAACAATATAATTCGTACATAAGTTTTTTTGAAGAAACCCATTGGCACGAGCCTTGGGGACCGAACTCGGATCTCTTGATTTTTTTCTTCTTATGACCATAGAATTTATATCTAGATTACTTAAGTTACCTTATCCAAAATAAAACGATTTACGGATTTTATCGCCTGTATTAATTGTAATAATTAAAATATTAGAAAGAAAAATAATATTGTTAATACACGTGAAATCCGTCCGAAGTCACGATAGCCGAGTGGTTGGGTGGTCGGAATTTCGAGTCAATAGACCCGAGTTCGATCCCCAGTTGGTAGGCTCGTACCAATGTGTTTTTCAAAAACTTATGTACGAATATCGTTGGCTGTCACGTTGTCCCGAAAATATCTTCGGTGGAAGGTGGGTCGAAGGGACTTAAATGTCTAGACTAGACCTCTGTCTACCCCTGTATTGGGAATTGCGTGAAGATATATATTATTAATTTATTTATGTGGAATCCGTAAATTTTTTATGGGGAAGGGAGGCAAACGAGCAGGTGGCTCACGTGATGGTAAGTGATTACCGCCGCCCATGAACAACCGCAATACCAGAGGCATAGCAGATGCGTTGCCGGCCTTTGAGAAAGGTATAGGCTCTTTTCTTAAAGGTTCCTAAGTCGTATTGGTCCGGAAAAACCGCTGATGGCAGCACATTCCATAAAGTGCAAGTACGTGGCAGAAAATTCCGCGAAAAACGCACTGTGGTGGAATGCCAAGCATCAAGATGGTGTTGATGGAATTTTGACTATGCCGTAAGGTTCGTTGGTGAAATTCAGCGGCTGGGATTAATCCGAACAATTCGTCAGAGCACTCCCCGTAGTAAATCTTGTAAAAATGCAAAGAGATGCAACATCTCTTCGCAGTGCCAGGGATCTAGCCTATCAGATAGAACATGGTTAATAGTTTTATTTTAGATGTGTAGTGTTCGCGTAAGTACAAGAAACCATTAGTTACTTTATGTTAAATCGTGATAGCCGAGTGGTTGGCTGGTCGGAATTTCGAGTCAATAGACCCGAGTTCCATCCCCAGATGGCAGGCTCGTACCAATGTGTTTTTCAAAAACTTATGTACGAATATCGTTGGCTGTCACGTTGTCCCGAAAATATCTTCGGTGGAAGGTGGGTCGAAGGGACTTAAATGTCTAGACTAGACCTCTGTCTACCCCTGTATTGGGAATTGCGTGAAGATATATATTATTAATTTATTTATGTGGAATCCGTAAATTTTTTTTTATGGGGAAGGGAGGCAAACGAGCAGGTGGCTCACGTGATATAAAGTGCAAGTACGTGGCAGAAAATTCCGCGAAAAACGCACTCTGGTGGAATGCCAAGCATCAAGATGGTGTTGATGGAATTTTTGACTATGCCGTAAGGTTCGATGGTGAAATTCAGCGGCTGGGATTAATCCGAACAATTCCTCAGAGCACTCCCCGTAGTAAATCTTGTAAAAAATGCAAAGAGATGCAACATCTCTTCGCAGTGCCAGGGATCTAGCCTATCAGATAGAACATGGTTAATAGTTTTATTTTAGATGTGTAGTGTTCGCGTAAGTACAAGAAACCATTAGTTACTTTATGTTAAATCGTGATAGCCGAGTGGTTGGGTGGTCGGAATTTCGAGTCAAGAGACACGAGTTCGTTCCCCAGATGGCAGGCTCGTACCAATGTGTTTTCAAAACTTATGTACGAATATCGTTGGCTGTCACGTTGTCCCGAAAATATCTTCGGTGGAAGGTGGGTCGAAGGGACTTAAATGTCTAGACTAGACCTCTGTCTACCCCTGTATTGGGAATTGCGTGAAGATATATATTATTAATTTATTTATGTGGAATCCGTAAATTTTTTTTATGGGGAAGGGAGGCAAACGAGCAGGTGGCTCACGTGATATAAAGTGCAAGTACGTGGCAGAAAATTCCGCGAAAAACGCACTCTGGTGGAATGCCAAGCATCAAGATGGTGTTGATGGAATTTTTGACTATGCCGTAAGGTTCGATGGTGAAATTCAGCGGCTGGGATTAATCCGAACAATTCCTCAGAGCACTCCCCGTAGTAAATCTTGTAAAAAATGCAAAGAGATGCAACATCTCTTCGCAGTGCCAGGGGATCTAGCCTATCAGATAGAACATGGTTAATAGTTTTATTTTAGAAGTGTAGTGTTCGCGTAAGTACAAGAAACCATTAGTTACTTTATGTTAAACCGTGATAGTCGAGTGGTTGGCTGGTCGGAATTTCGAGTCAAGAGACACGAGTTCGTTCCCCAGATGGCAGGCTCGTACCAATGTGTTTTCAAAACTTATGTACGAATATCGTTGGCTGTCACGTTGTCCCGAAAATATCTTCGGTGGAAGGTGGGTCGAAGGGACTTAAATGTCTAGACTAGACCTCTGTCTACCCCTGTATTGGGAATTGCGTGAAGATATATATTATTAATACACGTGAAATCCGTCCGAAGTCACGATAGCCGAGTGGTTGGGTGGTCGGAATTTCGAGTCAAGAGACACGAGTTCGTTCCCCAGATGGCAGGCTCGTACCAATGTGTTTTCAAAACTTATGTACGAATATCGTTGGCTGTCACGTTGTCCCGAAAATATCTTCGGTGGAAGGTGGGTCGAAGGGACTTAAATGTCTAGACTAGACCTCTGTCTACCCCTGTATTGGGAATTGCGTGAAGATATATATTATTAATTTATTTATGTGGAATCCGTAAATTTTTTTTTATGGGGAAGGGAGGCAAACGAGCAGGTGGCTCACGTGATATAAAGTGCAAGTACGTGGCAGAAAATTCCGCGAAAAACGCACTCTGGTGGAATGCCAAGCATCAAGATGGTGTTGATGGAATTTTTGACTATGCCGTAAGGTTCGATGGTGAAATTCAGCGGCTGGGATTAATCCGAACAATTCCTCAGAGCACTCCCCGTAGTAAATCTTGTAAAAAATGCAAAGAGATGCAACATCTCTTCGCAGTGCCAGGGGATCTAGCCTATCAGATAGAACATGGTTAATAGTTTTATTTTAGATGTGTAGTGTTCGCGTAAGTACAAGAAACCATTAGTTACTTTATGTTAAATCGTGATAGCCGAGTGGTTGGGTGGTCGGAATTTCGAGTCAAGAGACACGAGTTCGTTCCCCAGATGGCAGGCTCGTACCAATGTGTTTTCAAAACTTATGTACGAATATCGTTGGCTGTCACGTTGTCCCGAAAATATCTTCACGTCATTTCCAATACTGGGGTGGACTGTGGTCTAGTTAAGTACGTCATTCGACCCACCACCGATGACGTTTTTTCTGATAACATAGATGGTTAGCCTGTCGCCGTTTTAGTCCAAGCTTACGATATAAATCGTAAATAAGTGTTGAAAAATCCGTTTCGCACTCGGATCTCGTGCCCAGAATTCCGAACACCCAACCACTCGGTTATCGTGACTCTTCCTCGCCGCTATAGCTAAGTTCCTATAAGTTTTTGTTAAGTTAATCTCTGTAAATATGTGAATATTTACTTGACAGTCGTGTGCTATCAATAAATATTTAATTATCATTATATTTACCCGACATGGCTATCGCGCCGATAACGGTAACAAACAAAAACAACTGCGTGCTACTTTATCTGTATGCTGATATTATTTTAAAACATATTTACATATACATTATATTATGGATGTTGCTAATCATGCGACGATCGTATGTTTAAAAAAATTATCATGCGACGATTAATAAATAAATCAGAAACATAAAAAATATGTTACATTAAAAATAAAAAAACCTTAACCTAACATAGTCAACTCTTACGATTACTACATAAATAAATAAATATCTTCACGCCATAACCAATACAGGGGTAGACAGAGGTCTAATCAAGACAATTAAGTCCCTTCAACCCACCTTCCACCGAAGATATTTTAGGATAACGTGATAGGTGGTGAACCCGTCTTTTATGTCCAAGCCAGCGTCGAGTGGTTGGGTGGTCGGAATTTCGAGTCAAGAGACACGAGTTCGTTCCCCAGATGGCAGGCTCGTACCAATGGGTTTTTAAAAAACATATGTACGTTATATAGTTGTATTAGACATAAAGACAGCGACGGGCTCACCACCTGTCACGTTGTCCCGAAAATATCTTCGGTGGAAGGTGGGTCGAAGGGACTTAATTGCCTAGACTAGACCTCTGTCTACCCCTGTATTGGGAATCGCGTGAAAATATCTATTTTTTTTAACTATGAGATAAAAAGTAACCTGACCTAAAATATAATCTCCGCATACATAGTAATCGTACTATAACAGTAATAAAAATAAATGAATATTTTTTTTAATTAATTAAAACATCTTCGCAAAGAATTCAAGTGGCTCCCAATTCGTTTTCGTTGGAACACTAGGATTTAATGTTTAATATTTTGCGCCTCTCATCATCCCCGTCCTACCTTCGCGAGCGATCTCCTTCGCTCGTCCATCGCATGCCCCCTGCAGAACCCATCTACAAACCCTTCTTAAATTTCCTCCTCATAAGAGCGCGTCATATTCATCCTCATTTTCTGTTCATGCAGTAAAATTGTGGAATGCTCTTCCGCAAAATAATCGCGATTGTAAAACCATTTCTCTATTCAAGAGAAGAGACAAAGAACATTATATGTCATTGATATTGTAACTTTCTGGTAATATTAATGTTTTGTGTATTTTATATGCATATGCACTTATCTTATTATTATTTGTGTCTGTAGGTATTGGTATGTATTTTATTTGTATATATTATACATAACATAAATACATTTATAGATAGGGACAACATCGCATACATTGCTCCGATTCCAATGTAAGATGCTAAAGCACTTGAGGTATGGGAATCGGAAACAACGAAGGCACCACAAACACCCAGACTCGAGAAAATGTAGAAAAAGCGTTTTTTTTCTACATTGACCCGACCGGGAATCGAACCCGGGACCTCGAGATGGCGACACCTTGAAAACCAGTGTTTACGCCACTCGTCTCCGGAGGTCGACAAAAATTATATATGTATGTTTATTATATGTATGAATGTATATTGTGTGTGTGTGTGTATGTATTTGTAGCGGATGATGTGATGCAGGAAAAGGGGTAGCTACCCGCCAGGTCGGGTGATCGTGACCTGGGGAGGACGTCTCTGGTGACCCCGACGTGATCTCACCGCCAACCGACGGTGACCACTGAAGAATAACGCATCGACGTCATCAACGCAGTCACAGCATCGGACTACTGTCGGCACAACGCGTGCTTCCCAGTCCTGTCAGCAACTGAGGATCACCAACGACGGGCCCCCTTCTCCTCAGGCTGACACTGCGGCATCGGCATTGTGACCATACATCTCGACTCTCCGTAGAACTGGTCACAGCCTCTCACCGCAACGCCAGATTGCTCAACGTCAAGCTCTCCGCACTTCCGACCTCCAGTCAAAGCAGGGGAGTGATGTGGCGACATCTATGTTCTCACATTAGAAGCTCGCTAGTGGCGCATTCAGGAAACACATCGACGTCCTACATCGCGCTATCGAAGTTCACCCTATTACATTCATATATACGATTACCGATAGCGCACACTTGTGAAGGAGACGTCCTCCCTAGGTCACGATCTCCCGACCTGGCCGGTAGCTACCCTTTTCCTGCAGCACATCATCCGCTACATATGTATACATGTAGTTGTACACGCGAAATCTCCCCTTTTACCTATATAGATACCTTTAATTTTCCCACATTCCAGTCGCAGTATTTATTAAGATTTAAATTTAGCCCTCTATATCACAATACTATCCTAGTATTGTGATATGTGTAAAGATAAAAAATATAATTCCATGTGGTAACTTTGTAAAAATATTGCCACTCCCTTTATTCCCGTGGGTGTCGTAAGAGGCGACTAAGGGATACAGCCTTGAATATCGTTATGGCAACCGATAGATGACGGGATAATCATCTCTACAAATATCAGACAAAAATAATCGTACCAAAGATGAGCAGCATGAGTGCGACTGGTCTGGTACTGCGATCGCCAATCCACTTGCCAAGTGTGGCGATTATGGGAGAGGCCTATATCCTGCCGTGGACTTTAACAGGCCGTTATGTATGTATGTATGTAAAAAATACTAAACATCGATTCGATGGATGTGATTAATACGATTGTGTTTCATTGTACTTTAATACTTTACTTGATTTAATGCCAATGGAATTCCTATTGTAGGCATATTTCTTATTGATAAATACAAACGCCGATAAGGACAACATAACACACATTTCTCTGATCCCAAAGTAAGCTGCTTAAGCACTTGTATTATGGATTCAATTCAATTCAAAGGCCTTGAAAATACAATTGGCTACCAACGGAGACCGGGATAACCATCACGAAAAATACCAGACCAAATTATAATAGTCCGGTGGTTAGTAGGGTTTGAGGTGCAATGTGTCTGATACTGCGATCGCCAATCCGCATGCCAAGCGTTTTGATTATGGCAAACCCTTTCTTACAGAATAGAATCATCTTGCAGTAAGCTTTAATGGGCCGTAATGTATGTTTGTATGTGTATACGTATGTATGTATATTTGCAAATTCCAAGGTAAACTTTGATCTCAATTTTAACCCCCCAAGGATGTAATTCTATAAATGTACCACTTTTGGATTGTAATCAATTTCCTAGTTAGTTTTCACATTTCTTAGTCCAGGAATAACATAACATACGGATAAATATACAACCTCTTTTCTAAAATGGCCTTTTACGAGAGGAATTTCCTAAAATCTTCTCTTAGCTACTCCAAGTACGATAGCCGAGTGGTTGCGTGATCGGAATTTCGAGTCGAGAGACCCGAGTTTGATCCTCAGGTGACAGACTCGTGCCAATGGGTTTTTCAAAATCTTATGTACGTATTATATCGTCAGCTTGGACATAAAGACGACGATGGGCTCACCACCTGTCACGTTGTCCCGAAAATATCTTCGGTGGAAGGTGGGTCTAAGGGACTTAATTGTCTAGACTGGACCTCCGTCTGCCCATGTAATGGGATTTGCGTGAAGATAGTTATTTATTCATTTTTGACAAAAAGACTGCAACAGGTTCACCACCTGGCACCTTGTCTTAAAAATTGTCTCCGTTAAAGGATGGGTTGAATGGAATTTATTGTCTAGACCTCTGTCTACTCCAGTATTGGGAATTGCGCGAAGATTTATTTTCTTGGCTAACTCTACTCTTCTTTTCATAATCCATCTCCGAGACATATTTCATTTACATATATTTATTAGTTACACGAGATTTCGCTATCAGTCATATGAGTTTGTATCAATATGAATTAGTTGCATTTAGCTTTTACTTATTTAATTAATTATAATTTTTGTTGGTTTTGTTTATACTATTTAACGAAATGTATAATTTGTAAAATCAATGTTTAACTACATTTTTTTCTTTCACAATACATTAATTTGTTATTGTTCAAGATTATAATAACTTTAATTTGTGGTATTAAATTAAAGAGAAAAAATTTTTAAAATTTCAACGGACCCGAACTCGCGACCTACGCCGTACCCCTGGCAACGTTCTCACTTACAAGCTACCTTGTCTTGCACGCATCTGTTGAAATTTTAAATCTCCTTATTTATCACTGCTTCTTTTTGGCATCGGCGCCATCTACTGGAAATTTTGCAAATTACAGCTACATTCATGAAAATTGCATTAAATTTTTTGTTGATTAAAATCAATAAAAAATTGCTTAACTTTACTTTTCGCTCACATTATTTGCCTATAACGGTGGTGGCACTTAGCTAATCTTAATTGTGCATGCTTCATATGTTATAGCAGTGTACATTATGTTCTTCGTTCGTATTCGTCGTTCATCAAATAAAAGAAACGTTGTGTTCTGAAAGAAGATGTAGTGACTAAAATTGAGAAAGGTATGCTAAGATGGTTTGGACATGTCGAGAGAATGAATAAAGAACGATTGACGAAAAAAGTGTATAAGGCGAGTGTGAATGAAAGTGTAGGAAGGGGAAGACCTAGGCGTACGTTTCGAGACCAAATCAGGGACGTCCTGAAAAAAGGCCAGGTCAAGAGTACCCTAAATCGAGGAGAATGTATGAAGGGAATAATGAAAGTGGACGAAGCGAAACAAGTATGTAAGGATCGTAGCAAGTGAAAAGAAATGGTCTCGGCCTACCCCTACGGGAAAGAGGCGTGAATGTATGTATTAAATAAATAAATATATTTCAATTCCCAGCAGGCAAACGAAAAATAATAAAATAATATGGATACGATTTAGTTTCGAGAGTGGAGGGTTCCGTACTATGATATCACAATAATGAGTGATTTATCATGTTATTTTAAAATCATGAACTTCTTACTGGTTTTCCAGTCGTCATTAAGTACTAATTACTGTAAATTTTTTTCTAAATTTTAGCCAGTAGTTTCGCATTAATAAGGAGGAGAGAGTTTAATTTAAGTTTAAGGTCTTAAATTAAATTAATACATACATTGATAGGGAAAACGTCACATAAAATGCTCTGAGCCCAAAGTGAGCAGCTAAATCATTCGTGTTATGGAATCGTAAACAACGAAGGCACCACAAACACCCAGACCCGAGAAAATAAAAGTAGCTTTTCTACAATGACCCGCCTGAGATTTGAACCCGAATCGAGGTCGACCCGGGTTCAATCTTGGAAACTATTTATTTTTAATAATAAAATAATAAATATCTTCACCGAAGATATTTTCGGGACAACGTGACAGGTGGTGAGCCGGTCGCCGTCTTTACGTCCAAGCCTACGATATAATTTGTATTTAAGTTTTTGAAAAACCCATTGGTACGAGGCTGCCACCTGGGGATCAAACTCGGGTCTCTCGACTCGAAATTCCGACCACCCAACCAGTCGACTATCGCAATTCGTAATATAGAACTTCACGTAATTTCCTATTTTGGGTTTAGTAGAAGTTGAGACAACATGAAAGGTGATCCTTGATGTTCAAGCCAACGATATAAAACGTACAGAAAATTTGAAAAACTCATTGATACGAGCCTATCTCCTGGGGACTTCCGGCCATCGTGACTTCCTTCCTTCCTTGAAAGTTTAGCGTTAAGTGTTTTAATTTAATTTGATTGAAGAGTCACGATAATCCACTGGTTGGATCTTTCACCATTTTTTTTGAGACAACGTGACAGGTGGTGTGCCTATCGTCGTCTTAACGTCCCAGCACACAATACATTACACATACTTGCATATACAATCACAGATACTTATTTATAAATACAGATAAAAGTCTACGACTCACTTACAAACACCCATATTCATCACTGAAATGTGTGCCCCTAGCGTAACTCGATCCCGCAACCCGTAACTTCTAGGACAGAATTACTAAACAACTGAGCTATCGGTTTGTATATCGATGCGGGTAATCGAGAATCCGATAACACGTCTCAGATCGAAGTGTATTTATAAAATATGCATATTTTTGTATCGCGTCGCCTTTTAACCGAACGCTCCTTGTTTTCAATTGATTTCTCTTGTTTATGATAGGAACGAAAGCGTTCCAGCAAACTTGTTTGGATTAGTTGCCTCTCGTTGCATGCGTTCAAAGTTGACGTTTTGATGATATTGTTATGTGATAACAACGGTTCGAGCGGTTTGCGTTACGTTTCTTTATTTGTTTTTTGTCTTTACGCTTTTTCCCAACACCGGGACGAGAATATTTTCTGCGATGCAGAATGCAGAGAGAAAGGCTAGACAATTGAGTCCTTTGGATAATTCCTTTAGGGCCTGTAAAAGTCTAGTATGGGATATAAACCTCTCCAGTAACCCTTCCAGGTTTGCCAGAATCGCCACGCTTCGCAAGCGGATTGGCGAACGCAATTCCAAACACCTTGCAGAGACTCAGAGACAGCTGCTCTAAGGCTCCCCCAGATTTCAGATATAACATCTACTCATTAAAACAATTTTAATGTACAAGACTATCTAAAAAATCTTCACGCAATTCCCAATACAGGGGTAGACAGAGGTCAAGTCTAGACAATTAAGTCGCTTTGACCCACCTTCCACTGAAGATATTTTCGGGATAACGTGACAGGTGGTGAGCCTGTCGCCGTCTTTATGTCCAAGCCAACGATGAAATTCGTTCATAAGTTTTTGAAAAACTCATTGGTACTGCCACCTGGGGATCGAACTCGGGTCTCTCGACTCGAAATTCCGACCACCCAACAACTCGGCTATCGTGACTAACAAGACTATCTAAATACAAAATATTAGCTAAATTGTTACAGTATTTTCGGAGATACCATAGCATTAATTTATATATATGCAGTCGTTTAAAGTAATAAAAACTTTTACATAGGCTTTCATTCTTAAATGCCTTGTCATTTTCTATTAAGTACTGAACATACAAAATATGTTTTCGAGATGATTTGCAAAATAGATCCGAGGAGAATGCCTTTTCATTGAATTCTTCTTCAACGAAAAATAGCCTTCGGAACAATGAATTAAAAAAGTCTAAGCTATAATAATATTTTCAAAATATAGGAGAATTTACTTGCAATTTTATATAAAAAAGGTACCGAATAATTTTAGGATATGAAGTAGCAAAAATGTTATGTAGCTAATATTAAAGACCCCATTGATAAAACTGATATTTTAAAAAGAATACTTTAAATAAATAAATAACAAATAAGTATCTTCACGCAATTCCCAATACAGGGGTAGACAGAGGTCTAGTCTAGACAATTAAGTCCCTTCGACCCACCTTCCACCGAAGATATTTTCGGGACAACGTGACAGGTGGTGAGCCAGTCGTCGTCTTTATGTCCAAGTCAACGATATAATTCGTACATAAGTTTTTGAATAACTCGTTGGTACGAGCCTGTCACCTGGGGATCGAACTCTGGTCTCTTGACTCGAAATTCCGACCACCCAACCCACCCACTCGGCTATCGTGACTTTTAAAAGAATACTAGCAATGCCAAATAACATTACTAGAATTCAGTTCAGGCTTTTCAATCTAAATTTAACCAGAGCTCTTTTGGAACTACGTGACAAGTGGTAAGCAGGTAAGCCTGTTGTCATAAGCTGTGCGTAGAACTGCAAACACGATGACAATGGAGGCGTGGTGGGAGCGGATCGACAGCGGAGTGGGTGATACCACTTCCATTATACACATACATTTTTATCAACTTCAAAGAAAGGATTTTTCACAAAGTTCATAATATGTACGCTTTAAAATCAGTAAAAAATAATAAATTAGTTGGCGTTATCTTATTGATAATTCCTAACTGAAAAGTCAGGAATGTCAAGCTGTCATTTTCAGAAGTGACAGTAGATGGCGCCGAAACCAAAAACAGGCATAATTTATTTATGAAGATGAAGAGAATAGAGATTTAAAATTCCAACAGACGCGTGTAAGAAACGCTGGCTCAGTGGTAAGAGCACGGTTTGGCAGAGGTCGCGGGTTCGAATCCCGCCCGTGTCAGTACAAATTTTAAAAACAATTTCTTAATTTAATTTAATAACTAAAAGTTCAGCATAACTTATATGCTTTAAAATCAATAAAAAATTGCATAACCCAAAGAAAGGAGTTCGCAATTCGGTTGTTTGTGCTGTTTCTAGCACCGTTCAAGACGACGGCGAAGGTGTTATAGTGTGGAATGTTTTTGCGGAACTTGACATATGATTTCAGAAGTTGACAGTCGTGCCTGCAGTTAAAACTTTTTTTTTTATAGAAAAGGCCGGCAAACGAGCGGCGCACGTGATGGTAAGTGATTACCGGCGCCCATGAACACCCGCAATACCAGAGGCATAGCAGATGCGTTGCCTCCCCCCCCCCCAAAAAAAATTGGAGAAGGGCAACCCCCTTCTTTCAACAACAAAAGCTGATGGCTCTACCACTGGCTCTACCACTGTTAAAAAAACTTCAATTGAAGTCGGAATAAGTCACGATACCCGAGTTCGAATCCCAAGGTGACACCACCAACCAATGACTCGTACCAATGGGTTTTTTCAACAAACTTACGTAAGATTTAAACATCGTTGACTTGGACATGAAGCTTGAATTTCTATATTTCTTGACGACCTCATGATATCGCCTGCTCTGAGGACCCGGGTTCATTTCCTGATGGGAATAGAAGTAGAAAACTTCTTATTCTGCATTATCTCGGGTCTGGGTGTTTGTAGTACTTTCGTTATTTTCTATTCCATAACACAACTGCTTTAGTTACTTACTTTGGGATCAGAGCAATGTATATGATATTGTCCCTATGTGTGTATGTTGTAGTACGATCGTGCCTCTATCGCACCGATGCACGTTAGCGTGAATGCTAACACAGATACAAATCGTACATAATTCCAAAACACACTTTTTGATACTATATACTCTCATTATGCATTATAAATTATTTCTTGTATTAATATTTTCAGTAATTTTGTTTTAGTTGAAGAGAAATAACAAGCCTGAGGACAAATTAGAAAGTACAAATACATTTACATTTATAAATTATATATAAATTTAGTAAAAAAAAATTATAAATTCCAATCTGATTGATGGAATAAAAAATATTAATTATATAACTTATTTAGAAAACTAAAATTGTGTAGAGACTAATCGAACTAAAATGGTCCAAGTAAATTCAAACGTGTAAAAAAAAGATAAAAATTTTATTTACAATATAATAAATTCCTAAAACAAATCGATATTTTCTAATTAGATTTATCTCATATTGCGAAAGTAAAGAATAAAAAACTCTAATGATTCTAAACTCTCTCGTTACTAAAACTCTAGGCACAAACTCGATAAAATATTGCAATAAAATGTTTAAAAGATTATGTAATTTAAAAACACTCACCAAATCATTTATATGATCACCATCGTCTTCGTCCCGTTGGAGACACATCCAGATATCACAGATTGTATTAAAAAATATTCTATACTATAATATATCAAACAATGTCATTTACTATAATGTGTGCGACCAATGAGAGCACCCTGCGGCACGCCTCTTCGCTACTCTTGAAAAGACTGAAGCGATACTGCTGAGATGTTTTGAATACAATCTGTAACAGAAAAGAAAAACAATAATATAATCCTTAGTACTATATACTATAATTTTATGTACAAATGTTATATATTATTCGTGATTCTTTTAGTCAAATGCGTTTTTCAATATTATTATTGAAATAAAATACAAATATGTTTAAAAGTAAATATGCAATAAACATTAACATAATTTTTATGTCAAGTGCTGCATTGCCATATCCAAAATCGTAGGTTTTAAATGACGTGTCACTTAATGAAAACAAATTTAAAATTCGGATTTACTCAGAAATATGCCCTTTGTATGTGTGACTTTTTAATTTCAATATGTTAATTTCAATAATGTATGACTTTTTAATTTGAATTTGGTGTGAGTTAAGATTTAGTATAGACCACAAATATTACTTTGCTTTCAGGATGACTATTCGTTGTCACTGGTATAAGTCTTCTAGAAGATAAGCAGAGAAGATTCTTCTCGCGGGTTCTATCACAGCACTGGATGCAATAGTAAAAATTTTAACCTATAACGGTTGCCTTTTGTTAGTGTGTGATCATGGAATAAAAACAAAATTTTATTATTTGAAACCATAGATCCTAGATATTTATAATTGATAGGCTTAAAAACTTATTAAAATAAAATCATTAATAACGATATTAATTTGAAAAACTTGCTTTTACGTGCAAAGTACGATAATTTTTTTTAATGAATACTAAAAATAGCAAATAATATTATCTATAATCCTGTTAACCACTCTGGAGTGTTTACGAAAATGGTATGGATAATAAAGCGGGCCCGAACCTGGGACGTTATGTTTCGCAATACGCACCCTAAACCTGTAGACTATTGACACATTGATAGTCCGGATTAATTATTATGCTTAAGTTTAAAAAAATTATACACTAACAAGTGTCGTTCGATGAAAAATGACTACCCCAATAGTGCAGTATGAGAAAAAGTGTCAATATAACAAAAAAATATACCAACAAAGACATGATAACAAAGACATGATAGCGTGTGGTCTGGTGTTTCGAGACCCGTGTTCGTTTCCCTAGTAGAAAGACTCGTACCGAAGAGGTTTTTTTTAAACGTATGTACTGCTATCTGGTACACTAACATAGCGATAGGCTCACCATATGTCACGAAGGCCCAAATAAACTTCGCTGAAATTCTGATTGATAGGAGTAGAAATTGTCTAGACTTTCGACCACATCAAAATTGGGCGATTCGAGACGAAAAAGAAGCCCCTGAAGTTGCAGGTTTATAAATTATAGCTAGCTAACAAATTTAATGGTTTGTGGTGCGGCCTGCGAAACATGTCTGCGAATTATGTCCCAGGTTTGGGCCCGACATTCGACTATTGACGTAAACCACTCCAGATACAAGCATTGCAGCTTAGTTGTAGTGTGTAACAGGAATACTAGTAATGTTCTTTACCATTGCTAGATTTATTAAAAACAAACGTACGTTAAAAAGATTTAGAAGTGAACGCATGAATATTATAATATTCAGCACAATTAATCTCGATCCTCACGTACTCCTGCACCCACAATACACTATACCATAAACAATTAATAGTATTTTTAAATAATGTCTCACAATCTTTACCTATGACTAATCGTGAATAACAAAATTATAACGTATGAGCCTAGTAGACGATACACGAATTTGAACTATAACTTATAAGTATTAAATTACAATTCACATTAAAGCTTGTAATTATATCAGGTGTTATGATTTATTAAACATAGGTTTAGTCGATCGCTACGCCAAAAGGCAACATTAGCGTGAAAGTAAATATTTTGTTTCTACACAAGCATGAAGGTTGTGAGCTGTTTAGTTTTAAATTAATAAATAATTTTAATGCTGAAAAGTACGGACAGCACGTTTTATCGTACTTTATGGTTATGAAAAAATATTTGAAACATGTTTCTCTATCTTTTGCAGCGTTTAAGATTCCACAGCAGGACTCAAAGTTCTATAGAAACAATTTGCCATCAACAGATACCCATTTTTCCATGAGAGCATCGTGATCATGGCCCTTGCTTTAGGATGCGAAAGACCCGGTTTCGATTTGCGGTTTGGCATCACTAAAATTGTTAACTGCAATTTTAGTGCTGAGTTTAGTGACTGCGATACTCAACTATCAACTATCTGTCAACTATCAACTAACTGCATACTCAACTATCACGTTGTCCAAAAAAAATGTATTGGGTGAAATGTGGGCGGAAAGGACTTGACTGTTTGGACCTCTGTCTACCCCAGTATTTGTAAGGGCTTTAAGATAGATCTTCAAAACTACCGTAAACTAAAATTTACGGTAGAAACATTTTCGCAGGTTCAGTTCATTCACCGACAAGTGAATGAACTGAACCTGCGAAAATGTTTCGAGCCTTGCGAAGTCCGCCAACAAGAAATGGAGCAGCTTAGCGGACATTCTCCTGCATTATTGGGAGCTCCAGGCGTTATCCACGTCGCGGGTGAACGTTTGATCTGTTACTGTTTTATGAGTGGTAGTTCATTATATAAATTGAAAATAGCGCCCTCTTGAGCTTAGATCTTTTCGTCCACTGAGGGGCCAGCTATCCATATTTCAAACAGAACTTTGTCTAGCACTGGACATATAACTGACTACTATTTACTTTATTTTACCTCGTATTCAAGATTTATCGCTACCTATCACTAGCGACTTTTACACAATCGTGTCAAGATGCGAACACGGATTCCCTTAACAGATGCTCTTCAAATAATGTTTAAAGGTTACGTTCCAAATTTAAAAAGATACATAGTATAGTAGAATAGTATAAGGTAATGTAGAAGACATTTAAATCGAAAAAATGCTTAAAACTTCAACATCAATCAGGATAGTTCCACCTTTTTCATCATTTAAAAATATGGAAAACCTCTTTGTACTTGAAAATAACTGGCAGAAAGCGTTTATAAGATAAGTAGAATTTAAATTGGGTTTTCGTAGTTTATAGCAGGAAGAGATTTAATTAATTATTCAATAGTCACGATAGCCTAGTGGTTGGGTGGTCGGAATTTCGAGTCGAGAGACCCGAGTTCGATCCCCAGGTGGCAGGCTCGTACCAATGGGTTTTTCAAAAACTTATGTACGAATTACATCGTTGCCTTGGACATAAAGGCGGCAACGGGCTCACCACCTGTCACGTAGTCCCGAAAATATCTTCGGTGGATGGTGGGTCGAAGGCACTTAATTGTCTAGACTAAACCTTTGTCTACACCTGTTGGGAATTGCGTGAATACATTTATTTTAATGGTAGTTTCTGTCTACTCTAGGTCTGTAGCTTCATCGCGAGGAGTTTATATATATAAACTCCACGCTAGACTAGACCTCTGTCTACCCCTGTTTGGAATTGCGTGAATATATTTATTTTAATGGTAATTTCTGTCTACGCTATGTCTCTAGCTTCATCGCGAGGAGTTTAAGTGCAATAATAAGCAACAGAAGCATGGTGAGTCAACGCAATTGGAAACAATCCGTGTTTTGGCTGACACCTGACACGCCGAAACGTCGGGCGTGACACGCGGCCCCAGCGTTTCGCAAAACAAACACACACAAATCAAAACAATGTAACATAAGCCCCCTCTTGTACTATTCGACAACGATAGGTTGCTGCTGTTAGTATATTGCATAATAATTTGACCTACGTGAACGTGTGGTGCGTAGATTTGATGGTGTCGCCAGCTCTGAGTTCGATTCCCGGACCGGGCATTGTAGGAAAACACTTTTTCCGCAATGTCTCGGTTTGGATGTTTGTGGTACCTTCGTTGTTTCCGATTCCATAACACAAGTGCTTTAGCTACTTATTTGGAGAATATAGCAATGTATGTGATGTTGTCCCTATCTATATACGTATATATCTATCATATGTTTCTATGGCCTTTAAAGGACAGGTCAAGAGTACCCTAAATCGAAGAGAATGTATGAAGGGAATAATGAAAGTGGACGCAGCGAAGAAGAAACAAGTATGTAAGGATCGTAGCAAGTAGAAAGAAGTGGTCTCTGCCTACCACTACGGGAAAGAGGCGTGATTATATGTATATATGTATGTCCCTATTTATATCTTCTTCTTCTTCCTGCCCTTATCCCATGCTATGTGGGGTCGGCACAACATGTCTTCTTCTTCCACTCTCCTCTATTTCCCGTCATCTCAATACTCACTCCTTTCTTTCTCATGTCTTCTTTCACACAATCCATCCATAGTTTTTTTGGTCTCCCCATAGCACTTCGTCCATCCACATTCATCTCTAACATTCTTTTGCCTATATTACATTCTTCCCTCCTCATTACATGCCCGAACCATGCTAACCTACCACTCTTCATTTTCTCTGTCACTGGTGCTACTTTCAAGCTTCCCCTTACATACTCATTCTTTATGCGATCTTTCCTAGTCACTCCACACACCCATCTCAACATTCTCATCTCGGCAGCATGCACTCTTCTTTCATCCGTCACTTTCGTTGCCCAGCACTCTGATCCGTACAATACGACAGGTCTCACGATCGTTTTGTAAACTTTGCCCTTAAGTTTAAGAGGCATTCGTGGATCGCAAGTTATTCCCGAGACCTGTCGCCATTTCATCCATCCCGCATTTATTCTATTCTTTACGTCCCGGTCGACATTGCCGTCATTTTGGATCACTGACCTAAGGTAACGGAATTCGGAGCAGACTGGTAGGAGAACACCATCCAAGGCAATATGAGAAAAACTAGATGGACTACTGAAGTCACAGAACATGTGTTCAGTTTTGGTTCTGCTTATTTTTAATCCGACACTTTCCAGTTTTTCTTGCCATTTTCCCAGCTTGCTCTGTACCTCAAGTGCATTTTCTCTATTTATATATATCCACTTATGTATATACATATACACACATTATACGTATACATACTAAAAGTCATAAATATACATACGAAAAGATAGAGAAGTATATTAACAGAAAAAAGCCCCATAAATAAAACTGGATTTAAATGTTCATGGAGCACCTGGGTTGTGTACGATTGTGTTACACCGTATAACTATACTCTCAATTAATACTTAATATTATAGAGACTACTAGCCTTAGTCTACAATAAAAAGGTAATGGCACAATCACCACGCTTGTTAAGCGGAGTGTCTGTTCTCTCTGACTATCCCGTCAGGGACTATGTGTAAAGGTGTTTTTTTATTATTAAATTAAAGAGATATTTTAAATAAAACGATTTTCGGATTTTATCGCGTGTTTTAATTCGTTTTTAAAAATTATTTTTATTTCCCGACGTTTCGGATGCTTTAAAGCATCCGTGGTCAGTCCCCTGTAAAGCATCCGAAACGTCGAAAGTAGTTTTCGCGTAAATACAAGAAATCATTAAAGATAAATTTAAAAAACCAACTGACACGGGCGGGATTTTAACCCGCGACCTCTGCAGTACCGGCCACTAAAATAACTTACATAAACTACATACATAACGACCTGTTAAAGTCCACTGCAGGACATAGGCCTCTCCAATAGGGAGGATTTGCCATAACTGCTGCGCTTGGCAGGCGGATTGGCGTTCGCAGTAGCAGACCACTCGCACCTCAGACGCTGCTGCCTGTCTTCGGTCTGATTATTTTGGTCTGATATCTTTAGAGATGGTTATCCCGCCATTAATCGGTTGCCATAACATTATTAAAGGCTGTTTCCCTCAGTCGCCTCTTACGACACTCACGGGAAGAATGGGAGTGGTAATATTCTTACACCGTTACAAAAAAAAATTGCTTCAGAATTTTAACAAATATTTATTTATTTTAATGCATAAAATTATTTTAGGAACATGTATGCCCAACGTCCATTGGCAATGTTTGCAATTTCACCTCGCGCTTTGAACGTATCCTATCCTTCGCTAATATTTGAAAAACTTCTTTACTAAAGATCGTTTCTGTTGTCATTATTTATTTATTTAAACTTTATTGTATCACCTTAAAAATAAGGATAACAAAGGGCGAACTTAATGCCTTATCGGCATTCTCTACCTGTCAACCCGAGGCGGTGGAAAAAAATATTTTAGGTGCTAACTTAGTATTAAGAAATTAGTAGAATAATATAATAATAGTATAAGTCACGATGGCCGAGTTGTTGGGTGGTCGGAATTTCGAGTCGAGAGACCCGAGTTCGATCCCCAGGTGGCAGTACCAATGACTTTTTCAAAAACTTACTTACGAATTTCATCGTGGGCTTGGACATAAAGGCGGCGACGGGCTCACCACCTGTCACGTTGTCCCGAAAAATATCTTCGGTGGAAGGTGGGTGGGGATGACAGTTTCTATAATAAAACATATAGATAAAGCATTTCATCTTTTATGTTTCACAAGTATTCCTTTTGATTATTCCTTTTGATAAATTTCTATAAAATAATAAATTTTATTTTATTAAATCCAAAACATGCTTTAATTTAAACATCATCAAAACTATGTGTCGGTTATAAAAAGTAAAACACAAAGTGCTATTAATTTAAATGGTAGTGATGTCACTTAGGAGTTGTGTTGAAAATTTTGATGTCATATCGTAAGTTTGCATTCATCTGCGCTAGATATGGTATAATTAATACCTAGTCCACAAAATCCACATAATTTTCAAACAAAAAATGAAACATAAATTTATTGCAGCGCCATCTAATGCAAAACGTAAGAACTACGAAGCCACTTCGACGCTTTCCGATCCATAGTTCGAAACCTGCCATCTATGGAAGAAAAACAAAAACGCTATTTTTTTCTCTCTTTCCGCGTCACGCCTGTTGCATACGGCGAGCCAATTGTTTACACAACACAAAAGACCCCTGTTTGTTTTTCGCTAGACGTTTCCTGGTTTGTTTTGTGTGTAGTTCGCGCTGGTGTGCGTGCGATGTTTTCACAGCCGGCTCTGTGTTGGAAGACGATATACAAAATGTTGTTGTTTGCACGGCACGGAGCGGTAATAAATTCTATGTCTGTTGAATTGAGAAGACGAATTTCACGTTTTAATATCGCGCACGGAACGATTTCGGAATCGATTATTTGCGTAATTGACATTGATAACGGATTCAACACTGAATTCTTTTTTCAAAAGTTAAGACAGAAAAAAAAAACGAAATAATATTTTCACGTTTCGATTCACGCTTATTTGGTACATGGGACGTAGTTAATTAAAGTTTTTAGCTACGCCTCTCAGTTTTAACCACGGTTTAAAAACTGGATACTCAGTTTTTTCTTGGAATTGTGCTCAAATTCGTTACCTTTAAAGAGTACCAAACATATTCCCAAACTATTTCATTAATGATATTACATTTTTTTTCGTACCTAACGTACGGTTTTTAGCTACCCAGTTAGGGACTATACTTCACGTATAGTCCCTGACTGGTTAGCTAGAAACCTTAAGTATTATATTTTTATTTATTTTATTTTATATTTTCATGTTTGATTCCAAACAGGCTATATATTATTGTGGAATATTTAGTGTAATAGTTTTGCTTTTGAAGACTTTTTTAATTGTTTGAAAAATTATATAAAAATTAATCCTACTTTTTAATGCGAAAGTTTGTGAAGATGGGTGGATATATAACTATGTGGATACTAACATTCACGCCCAAGCGGCCGAACTGAACTGATTTGGCACAGAGGTATAGTCTGGAATAGCACATAGACTACATGTAGGATATAATTTCAATTATTCTACCTATTGTTATAATTTTACTCCGATATTTTAAGGGCTCCCGCCGGGTTTTACGGGATTGTGCGCAGATGAAGTCTCGGACATAAAAACCTATAAATAAATACATACATAGGGTCAACCTCACATACATTGCTCTGTTCCCAAAGTCAGCAGCTTAAACAATTGTATTATGGAATCATAAATGAAGACACCGCAAACACCCAAACCCGAGAAAATTTAGAAAAAGTGTTTTCTACGTTGACACGACCGCAAAGCGAACTCAGGATCTTGGAGTTGGCGATACCATGAAAAACCGGTGTATGCCACTCGACCATGGAGGTCGTCACCAATGAGTGAAAATCCCCTCCAACGTATAAGACTAAAGTTAGAAGAATACGTATCTGATAACGCAATCGCCAATGCGTTTGTCATTATTAGGGTAATGCGAGTCTGTGAGGTAAGGAATCTGATACTGCGAACGCCAAAACGCTTGGCTTACAAAAATATATCTTACAGGTGAAGTCACGATAGCCGAGTGGTTGGGTGCTCGAAATTCGAATCAAGAGACCCGAGTTCGATCCCCAAGGCTTTTTTTTCATACCTAAAACCTTTTCTCAAACCTATTGTTTTTTTCAAACCTAAGTATAATTTATATCGTTGGCTCACCACCTGTCTCGTTGTCCCAAAAATATCTTCAGTTGAAGGTGGGTCGAAACGACTTAATGGTTTAGACTAGACCTCTGTCTACCGCTGTATTGGAAATTGCGTGAAGATATTGATTTATTTTATTTTATACTTTCTAAATAGGCAGAATTTCTCACGTGTTTTATTCATTTACGAAATTATAGAAAGCAGATCGAAGATGCATACCTGCCTTAATTATGCAGGATGTGTCAAATCAATGTAGAGGAAATGATAATGTAGAGCCAAGATATAATTTGCATTTTAATTGATATAACATTAAATAGTTTTTTTAAATACTTTCACAAAATACAGCCGGCTTTGAATTGGTAAAGCACTGATATCAAAATCCGGTAGCTCAGTTTTTAGTGAATCTGCTTTCAAAGAGTTGCGGTTCGAATTCTGCTAAAAGTAAACATTTGCGTGATGAATATATTTGAACTCGAGTCATAGATGTGTATATATAGTAATAAATAATTATCGTGTAAATGTATAACTATGTAAGTATGCCTAACTAAAGCTTAGTTAGGCATACTTACATAGTTATACATTTTAGCTAAAAGCTTAGCTAAAAAAGCGACATGCTCACCACATTATGAAAATATATGGTGACGGTGAAAAGATCGAAAGGACTAAAACAGTTTAAGCCTCTGGCCACCTCAGTATTGGGAAATTCATGAAGATAAAAAAAGCACTGTACATTTTTTTTTTAATTTGCTATCACGTAAGAATTTACTCTACATACACCACAAGTTTGACATTGGACGAGTAGCGTAAGCCCTGGTTTTAATTGTGTAGCCAGCATACTTACATAGTTATACTAAGGTCCTTTTAAGGTTTGATTCCCGGGCAGGTCAATATAGAAAATCAATTTCCCTGCATTGTCTCGTATTTAGACGTTTGTGGTACATTCATCGTTTCCGAGCCCACAACACTACTGCTGTAGCTACTGACTTTTGAGATCAGAACAATGTATGTGATGTTGACTCTCTGAAGTGAAATCTTCAATAGCACCCACATGTTTTGAAACAAAATAAGAATATGGGTAATTCTCGCGCTAATTTCCGTGTAATCATTCTAATACTTTTTAGCTATTGGCTTTCCACTTAAATAAACTAAAATAACTCAAAAAAGATAAATATATGAATTAGGCCATTATGAGAGAAAGAAACTTTCGAAAAAAGAAATCAACTAGTGGTAAGATTTCGTTTTTTCTCAGATAATGAAATCTTTCGTCTTGTTCTTATTGTCATTTACTCCGGTCCCAAAGTAAACAACGTAAGCTCTTTCTGTGTAGAATCGGAAACAACAAGGGCACACGCCCAGAGGACAAACACCCAGACACGAGAAAATGTAGAAAAACCACTTTTACCACTTTCAAAGCAAAAAAAAAGATTTTTTTTGCTTTGAGCCGTCCAGGAATCGAATCCGGGACCTCAGAGATGGCGACACCTTGAAAACCGGTGTGTACGCCACTCGTCCACGAAGTTCCTCTAATTCAAACATCATCAAAAAAACATACAACGTAGGGTCCTAACGTAGAAGTCACTATAGCCGTGTGGTGGGGTGGTCGGAATTCGAGTCACAAGACCCGAGTTCGATCCCCAAGGATAATAGATTTATATCGTTGGCTTGGACATAAAGACGGTGACGGGCTCACCACCTGTCGTTGTCCCTAAAAATGTCTTCGGTGTAAGGTGGGTCGAAAAGACTAAATTGTCGAGACCTCTGTCTACCCCTGTATTGAGAATGGCGTGAAGATTTATTTATGTATCAAAAAACAGATACTTCACATTGTGCAGTAGCATTAGACTACTTTTGATCTCGAATAAATTTAGCTATTTTGTCATGTTGTTGGAAAAAACCTTCTTCTGCCTACCCCGCTATAGGAAACTGCTTTAAGACATTCCTATAAAAGTATAAATCATGAGAGAAATCGAGGGAGGCAGGTACACTACACTGCTCATTCATAACCGCCGTGAAAGTCCTCAAGGCAAGCCTTTCCTGAAAGTGAGGTTTGTGATAATCATCACATTTGGCATACGATACGAATTGGGGATGCGTGTACCATACACCACGCTTTTATTTATAGAATAGGAAGGCAAACGAGCTGATGGCTCACGTGATGGTAAGTGATTACCGCCGCCCATGAACACCCGCAATACCAGAGGAATAGCAGATGCGTTGCCGGCCTTTGAGAAAGGTTAAGGCTCTTTTCTTGAAAGTCCCTAAGTCGTATCTGCCCGGAAAAACCCATTGACGGCAGCACGTTCCACAAAGTGCAAGTTTTAGACGCTGCTGCCCGTCACCATTCTGTTATTTTCGAAATGGTAATCCCGCTATCTGTCACTAGCCAAGCTTCTTCCAAAGCTTCTCTTCGTCGCCTTTGACACCCCGGGAAGAAAATGTGGTAAAATAATCTTCAGATGTAAGTGTAGCCAGAGGTCTAGTCTAGACAATTAAGACCATTTGACCCACCTTCCACCCAACATTTTCGGGACAACGTGACAGGTGGTGAACCCATCGTCTTGTTATATCCAAGCCAACGATATAATACGTACAAAAGTTTTGAAAAACCCATTGGTACGAGTCTGCCACCTGGGGATCGAACTCAGGTCTCTTGACTCGAAATTCCGACCACCAACCACTATAGAAAGAAAATGGGGTGATATTTTTTATCGTCGCAGGAATACGGCTGCTTACAATACTTACATAACTAGTTAGCAATGCACTCAAATCTCCGCACACATAAGCATTGAGTTGGGAAACGCGCTCGATTTCCCATCGTTCATTGTTTCGGGCAGTAAACAAATATTGCGTAAACACGATGCATAGCGCGTATTGTGTATTTACTTGTACGATGCTGTTTATTTTTATACATCGACTGCGCCATTTATGTAATCCTGGTATTAGGTTTAAGAAAACTGTTGTTTTCACTTGAGTTTCACAGGAGGAGGGAGTTTTCAGTAACACTTAAAAATAATGCTAATTGTATTATAATTATAATGCGAAAGTGGGTTTGTTTTAATGCTTTCACGTCGAAAACAATCAG
Source organism: Sericinus montela (assembly GCA_029286605.1). Lineage (NCBI taxonomy): Eukaryota > Metazoa > Arthropoda > Insecta > Lepidoptera > Papilionidae > Sericinus > Sericinus montela. The sequence continues at coordinate 6,799,934 of JAGSMR010000002.1, forward strand.
CCGATTTTAATGAATTTTGGTATAAAGATAGAGTTCCTGGAGAAGGTTACAAACCATTTATTCTCGTAATAAACTTAAAAACTTCTTTAACACAAGCGAAGCCGCGGGCAAAACAATAATATTATATTGCAATATCGTGGTAAGAAGCTACACCCTTTCTTTCCGTGGATGTCGTAAGTGGCGACTGTAGAAAAATACTTGAAGATCAAATTGTAACCAACAGATGGCGAGATAACCACTAAATGGCAGTAACATCTTGGACAGATATTTAGTTCTGTAAGTTACAAATTCTTTTCCTACTCGACCCACCTTTCACCGAAAACCTCCACCTTGTCTTTGGTGAAAGGTGGGTCGAAAGACTCAGTGTCTGAACTGGACTAGACCTCTGTCTACCCTGTATTGAGAATGGCGTGAAGATTTATTTATGTATCAAAAACAGATACTTCACATTGTGCAGTAGCATTAGACTACTTTTGATCTCGAATAAATTTAGCTATTTTGTCATGTTGTTGGAAAAACCTTCTTCTGCCTACCCCGCTATAGGAAACTGCTTTAAGACATTCCTATAAAAGTATAAATCGCGAGAGAAATCGAGGGAGGCAGGTACACTACACTGCTCATTCATAACCGCCGTGAAAGTCCTCAAGGCAAGCCTTTCCTGAAAGTGAGGTTTGTGATAATCATCACATTTGGCATACGATACGAATTGGGGATGCGTGTACCATACACCACGCTTTTATTTATAGAATAGGAAGGCAAACGAGCTGATGGCTCACGTGATGGTAAGTGATTACCGCCGCCCATGAACACCCGCAATACCAGAGGAATAGCAGATGCGTTGCCGGCCTTTGAGAAAGGTTAAGGCTCTTTTGTCTCGTATTCATCGTTTCTGAGCCCACAACACTAGTGTTAGCTACTGACTTTTGAGATCAGAACAATGTATGTGATGTTGACTCTCTGAAGTGAAATCTTCAATAGCACCCACATGTTTTGAAACAAAATAAGAATATGGGTAATTCTCGCGCTAATTTCCGTGTAATCATTCTAATACTTTTTAGCTATTGGCTTTCCACTTAAATAAACTAAAATAACTCAAAAAAGATAAATATATGAATTAGGCCATTATGAGAGAAAGAAACTTTCGAAAAAAGAAATCAACTAGTGGTAAGATTTCGTTTTTTCTCAGATAATGAAATCTTTCGTCTTGTTCTTATTGTCATTTACTCCGGTCCCAAAGTAAACAACGTAAGCTCTTTCTGTGTAGAATCGGAAACAACAAGGGCACACGCCCAGAGGACAAACACCCAGACACGAGAAAATGTAGAAAAACCACTTTTACCACTTTCAAAGCAAAAAAAAAGATTTTTTTTGCTTTGAGCCGTCCAGGAATCGAATCCGGGACCTCAGAGATGGCGACACCTTGAAAACCGGTGTGTACGCCACTCGTCCACGAAGTTCCTCTAATTCAAACATCATCAAAAAAACATACAACGTAGGGTCCTAACGTAGAAGTCACTATAGCCGTGTGGTGGGGTGGTCGGAACTTCGAGTCGGAAGAGACCAGATTTCGATCCTCAGGTGGCTGCGCGTACCAATTGGTTTTCAAAAACTTATGTACGAAATACACATCGTCGGCTTCTGGCTATAAGACGGCGCAGACGGCTCTCCACCCGTCGTTGTCCCGAAACATCTTCAGTGGAAGGTGGGTCAAAAGGACTTAATGGTTTAGACTAGACCTCTGTCTACCGCTGTATTGAGAATGGCGTGAAGATTTATTTATGTATCAAAAACAGATACTTCACATTGTGCAGTAGCATTAGACTACTTTTTGATCTCGAATAAATTTAGCTATTTTGTCATGTTGTTGGAAAAAACCTTCTTCTGCCTACCCCGCTATAGGAAACTGCTTTAAGACATTCCTATAAAAGTATAAATCGCGAGAGAAATCGAGGGAGGCAGGTACACTACACTGCTCATTCATAACCGCCGTGAAAGTCCTCAAGGCAAGCCTTTCCTGAAAGTGAGGGTTTGTGATAATCATCACATTTGGCATACGATACGAATTGGGGATGCGCGTACCATACACCACGCTTTTATTTATAGAATAGGAAGGCAAACGAGCTGATGGCTCACGTGATGGTAAGTGATTACCGCCGCCCATGAACACCCGCAATACCAGAGGAATAGCAGATGCGTTGCCGGCCTTTGAGAAAGGTTAAGGCTCTTTTCTTGAAAGTCCCTAAGTCGTATCTGCCCGGAAAAACCCATTGACGGCAGCACGTTCCACAAAGTGCAAGTTTTAGACGCTGCTGCCCGTCACCATTCTGTTATTTTCGAAATGGTAATCCCGCTATCTGTCACTAGCCAAGCTTCTTCCAAAGCTTCTCTTCGTCGCCTTTGACACCCCTGGGAAGAAAATGTGGTAAAATAATCTTCAGATGTAAGTGTAGCCAGAGGTCTAGTCTAGGACAATTAAGTCCTTCGATCAACTTCCACCGAAGATATTTTCGGGACAACGTGACAGGTAGAGCCCTTCATGTCTTTATGTCCAAGCCAACGATATAATACGTACAAAAGTTTTTGAAAAACCCATTGACGGCAGCACGTTCCACAAAGTGCAAGTTTTAGACGCTGCTGCCCGTCACCATTCTGTTATTTTCGAAATGGTAATCCCGCTATCTGTCACTAGCCAAGCTTCTTCCAAAGCTTCTCTTCGTCGCCTTTGACACCCCGAAGAAAATGTGGTAAAATAATCTTCAGATGTAAGTGTAGCCAGAGGTCTAGTCTAGATAACGTACCATTTGACCCACCTTCCAATCTGCAACATTTTCGGGACAACGTGACAGGTGGTGAACCCATCGTCTTGTTATATCCAAGCCAACGATATAATACGCGTGTACAAAAGTTTTTAGCTGTTGGCTTTCCACTTAAATAAACTAAAATAACTCAAAAGATAAATATATGAATTAGGCCATTATGAGAGAAAGAAACTTTCGAAAAGAAATCAACTAGTGGTAAGATTTCGTTTTTTCAGATAATGAAATCTTTCGTCTTGTTCTTATTGTCATTTACTCCGGTCCCAAAGTAAACAACGTAAGCTCTTTCTGTGTAGAATCGAAACAACAAGGGCACCACAAACACCCAGACCCACTTTCAAAGCAAAAAAAGATTTTTTTTGCTTTGAGCCGTCCAGGAATCGAATCCGGGACCTCAGAGATGGCGACACCTTGAAAACCGGTGTGTACGCCACTGTCCACGAAGTTCCTCTAATTCAAACATCATCAAAAAACATACAACGTAGGGTCCTAACGTAGAAGTCACTATAGCCGTGTGGTGGGGTGGTCGAATTCAGTCACAAGACCCGAGTTCGATCCCCAAGGATAATAGATTTATATCGTTGGCTTGGACATAAAGACGGTGACGGGCTCACCACCTGTCGTTGTCCCTAAAAATGTCTTCGGTGTAAGGTGGGTCGAAAAGACTAAATTGTCGAGACCTCTGTCTACCCCTGTATTGAGAATGGCGTGAAGATTTATTTATGTATCAAAAAACAGATACTTCACATTGTGCAGTAGCATTAGACTACTTTTGATCTCGAATAAATTTAGCTATTTTGTCATGTTGTTGGAAAAAACCTTCTTCTGCCTACCCCGCTATAGGAAACTGCTTTAAGACATTCCTATAAAAAGTATAAATCGCGAGAGAAATCGAGGGAGGCAGGTACACTACACTGCTCATTCATAACCGCCCGTGAAAGTCCTCAAGGCAAGCCTTTCCTGAAAGTGAGGGTTTGTGATAATCATCACATTTGGCATACGATACGAATTGGGGATGCGCGTACCATACACCACGCTTTTATTTATAGAATAGGAAGGCAAACGAGCTGATGGCTCACGTGATGGTAAGTGATTACCGCCGCCCATGAACACCCGCAATACCAGAGGAATAGCAGATGCGTTGCCGGCCTTTGAGAAAGGTTAAGGCTCTTTTCTTGAAAGTCCCTAAGTCGTATCTGCCCGGAAAAACCCATTGACGGCAGCACGTTCCACAAAGTGCAAGTTTTAGACGCTGCTGCCCGTCACCATTCTGTTATTTTCGAAATGGTAATCCCGCTATCTGTCACTAGCCAAGCTTCTTCCAAAGCTTCTCTTCGTCGCCTTTGACACCCCGGGAAGAAAATGTGGTAAAATAATCTTCAGATGTAAGTGTAGCCAGAGGTCTAGTCTAGACAATTAAGACCATTTGACCCACCTTCCACCCAACATTTTCGGGACAACGTGACAGGTGGTGAACCCATCGTCTTGTTATATCCAAGCCAACGATATAATACGTACAAAAGTTTTTGAAAAACCCATTGGTACGAGTCTGCCACCTGGGGATCGAACTCGGGTCTCTTGACTCGAAATTCCGACCACCCAACCACTATAGAAAGAAAATGGGGTGATATTTTTTATCGTCGCAGGAATACGGCTGCTTACAATACTTACATAACTAGTTAGCAATGCACTCAAATCTCCGCACACATAAGCATTGAGTTGGGAAACGCGCTCGATTTCCCATCGTTCATTGTTTTCCACGGGCAGTAAACAAATATTGCGTAAACACGATGCACTTAGCGCGTATTGTGTATTTACTTGTACGATGCTGTTTATTTTTATACATCGACTGCGCCATTTTATGTAATCCTGGTATTAGGTTTAAGAAAACTGTTGTTTTCACTTGAGTTTCACGGGAGGAGGGAGTTTTCAGTAACACTTAAAAATAATGCTAATTGTATTATAATTATAATGCGAAAGTGGGTTTGTTTTTAATGCTTTCACGTCGAAAACAATCAGCCGATTTTAATGAATTTTGGTATAAAGATAGAGTTCCTGGAGAAGGTTACAAACCATTTATTCTCGTAATAAACTTAAAAACTTCTTTAACACAAGCGAAGCCGCGGGCAAAACAATAATATTATATTGCAATATCGTGGTAAGAAGCTACACCCTTTCTTTCCGTGGATGTCGTAAGTGGCGACTGTAGAAAAATACTTGAAGATCAAATTGTAACCAACAGATGGCGAGATAACCACTAAATGGCAGTAACATCTTGGACAGATATTTAGTTCTGTAAGTTACAAATTCTTTTCCTACTCGACCCACCTTTCACCGAAAACCTCCACCTTGTCTTTGGTGAAAGGTGGGTCGAAGGGACTTAATTGTCTAGACTAGACCTAGACCTCTGTCTACCCCTGTATTGAGAATGGCGTAAAGATTTTTTTTTCATAGCAAGCAATACTTTAACAGGTATATGCCATATGCCGCAACATATTCCAACTAAGCTTACATGCGAGAAGCATATGGGGAAAAGTTAAAAGTAGGTATGCACTGGATTCTGTTAACTTGAATTTGCTGCTCGTTATCCTGTACCGTGTGACTTATTGTTTGACACATTTGGTTAAGATAGAGGTTAGGTAAAGGTATCGCAGAATTTTCTGCCACGCACTTGCACTTTATGGAATGTGCTGCCGTCAGCGGTTTTTCCGGACCGATACGACTTAGGGACCTTCAATAAAAGAGCCTATACCTTTCTTAAAGGCCGGCAACGCATCTGCTATTTCTCCGGTATTAAAGATGTTCATGGGCGGCGGTAATCACGTACCATCACGTGAGCCACCTCCTCGCTTGCCTTCCTATTCTATAAAAGAAGGTAGATTTATACTAATATATTCAACTGCCTTGTGCTGTCGGCGTAATAAAAGCAACAACTGTAGGGCAACTAAAGAAAAGCCTTGAATAATGGCTGTCCACAAATGACGGGAGAACCATCTCGAAAATGCCAAAGAAAAGTTAAGCAGAGCAGTGACAAACAGCATCATCTAAGGTGTGAAGTATGGGAGACTGAGATCGTTAATCTGCTTGCCAAGGCGATTATGGTAAACCCTTCTTCTGGAGAGGTATATGTCCTACAGATCACTTAATAGGTCGTAAGGAAGCCATTTTATTATGAATAATCTTCCTGAAAGGTCAATCAGAGAGAACTTATTGCCAATAATTTTTAGTCATCATTACATACTGTTTTGGTTATATGAAATTCATAATTTTTTTCATGCATAAGGAACAATGTAGACTAGTGTACTCTAACTAATTAGTACTAATAACTAACTAAAGAGGCTTTCGTTTGTCTTCAATTCCTTTTTGGCCTGCAAAGTATAATGCAAGTCATAGAGCTCTACCGTTAGTAAGATTTATCTTTATTGCTATTATACATCCCATAGCCAAGTATTACACATCCTTTGGGTGGTCGGAATTAGATCCAAGAGACCCCGAGTTCGATCCCGAAGGCTCGTACCAATGTTTTTTTTTTTTTCAAAATCAAAAAACAAAACTCTACAAAAATCAAATTTATATCATTGGCTTGGACATAAAGACGGCGACGGCATTGCAGCATTCACGTTGTCACAAAAAATTGCTTCGGTGGAAGGTGGATCGGAAGGACTTAGTTGTCCAGACCTCTGTCTACATTGGGAATGTAGACAGAGGCATGCTATCCTATCATATTGATAATACACCTCCAACTTAAACGGTGTTGCCAGTCACCAGTCTCTTAAATTTTGATTCGTATTTGTCTGGTATTTTTCGAGATGTTCGGCCTATCATCGATAGGCCCTATTATCCTATAATCGACTCATATTGTCCTGTCATCGACCTTTTCAAGACTTTCCCCTTCTTTGCCTCTTACAAAGACCAAAAAATGTGGTATTCCATTCAAAATAAATTATTTCTTTTATTTAAGTAGTGCTACAGATACTGTAAGCGGCTTACGTAATTATGCCATATTAAATTCTGCAGTATAATGCTTCTTATCAGAGTTATCAGGTTTACTCACGAGTGTTAGAGAGGGACAAACGGGCACGGCGAGTTGGAGGGAGAAAGACGAACTGACGTCACCGCGGCGTGTTTGGCGAAAACAAATATTGTTTATATCTATTGGACGCTGATAACGATAAGGCTAAGAGTTGGCAGTTTGCGCGTTTGTATAATGAAAGTGCTTCCATACACTTGAGCGATTACATATCAATCTGCATGGTATTATATACTAAAAAAATAATATCTTCGCAGAGGTAGACAGAGGTCTAGACAGTTAAGTCGTTTCGACACACCTTCCAAGGAAGACGTTTTTGCGACAACGTGACAGGGTGTAAGTCCGACGACCAATTGTATGTCCAAGCCAACGATATAAATCGTATATAAGTTTTTGAATAAAACCCTTCGGTACGAGATTGCCACCTGAGGATCGAACCTCGGGCTATGGCCTCGAACGCCAATCACCCAACCACTCGTCTATCGTGACTATTTTGTTATATTTTTACTAGGTTTACAAAAAGGGACTTGTCATTAATTAATTCAATCATACAAAAAACATACTTTATGTTTATAAAAGGTTGTTTCCAAATACTCATTATGCTCAAATATTAAAAAGGATAACAATTTCAAGGGCTTAGTCACTAGTATCCTGTTTCGATAATTCAGAAATACGTCTAATAGGTTCAGTGCTATTTGTGAAAGAGTTATTACACTCAGCCGATAAGATTTCAGATTTATTAACGTTGTCTCAATTGTTAACAATATAGATATTTACTTATCAAATCTTATCAAGATCGGTTCAACAAAAATATATCTAATATATTCACGCCATTCCCAATACAGGAGTAGACAGAGGTCTAGACAAAGAAGTCTAATTAAGTCGTTTCGACCCCAACCTTCCACTGAAAATGTTTTTGGGACAACTTGACAGGTGGTAAGTTCGTCGCCGTCTCAATGTCCAAGCCAAAGATATATTTCGATATATACGAAATATATCTTTGCATAGCATTGATAGACATTTCGAAATTGGCATTGGCATAATTTTGGCATATTATGCCAAAATACCTTCCCATTTCTTCCGTAGGTGCTCGTCGTCACTAAAAGAATAGAGCTAGATGGTGGGACAATCGCCGTGCTAAATGCCAGGCCACAAAAGAACAGACCGGTGATTGGCAGCAGCATCTAAGGTGACGGGTGTCTGGTACTGCGGTCGACAATACGCTAGTCAAGCGTGGTTAACGGCAAATTATATTTTTTTATTCTGATCACAAGAGACTCCACTTACTCCGGCGAATTAAGGGATCCTTCCGGGATAATGCGCAATCGAAGTCGCGAGCTAAAAGTAGTGCAGGTATAAGTATTATCTCTAAGAAAATTTATGTTCAACCCTTATTTATAAAATTAATGTAAAAAAAAACTAGTAGAATGATAAAGCAAAAAGCAAGTAAAAGTTTCAGAGTATCAAGGTTGTAGTAATTGTAGATAATAAATTTAACAATTATTTTTACCTTAACGCAATTTCCCATACTGAGGTAGGCTGATGTCTACACAATGTAGTTCTTTCGACTCACTTTTAATCGAAGTTTATTCGGGACAATGTGACAGGGGTGTGACAATCAAAAATAATTGTACATTTTTGATTGCCATGCCACGTGTCAAAGTGCCAATCATGTATATATTTTAATAATTATTATTAATTAAATTTCCGGCTATATATATTTGATTAGTTTAATATATTTGTGTTTTGTTAGGCTTTTAGTTAAAATATATTCAACATTGTAATGTTATTCAGTGTAATCAAAGTAATATCAACATTGATTACATATATACTTCATTTCTCTATTAATTTATCTTCACGCAATTCCCAATACAGGGGTAGACAGAGGTCTAGACTAGTCTAGACATTTACGTCCCTTCGACCCACCTTCCACCGAAGATATTTTCGGGACAACGTGACAGGTGGTGAGCCCGTCGCCGCCTTTATGTCCAAGCCAACGATATAATTTGTACATTGTTTTTTAGAAAAACCCATTGGTACGGCCACTTGAGGATCGCACTCGGGTCTCTTGACTCGAAATTCCGACCGCGCAACCACTCGGCTATCGTGATCGGCTCTATTAATTTAGTAAACTAAATTCTATCCAGTTTAAATAGGCCTTTAATTTAATTAAGATGATTAATAAATTGTTAAATCAATCAAATAAAATAAGTAAAGACAAAGTTTTTTCAACAAAATTAACGAAATGAAATTCTAATTATTGCATGTATAAAATGAACAATTTTGGACCTGTGCAAGTACCCTGTGGTACTCACCGCGATCATAGCAACAATCAAAAGAAGAAGTGTCAAATCTGAAGTATTTTCATTCAGCTACCTTTTTATCTCATCGTGACTACGCCATATTTTTAGACAGTCAAATTATTGTGGCACGCGTCAGTACTAAATGTTTAGGAAACATAACGAGGTCGGAAGCACAGTAGATAGCCATTTATTTAGAATTCGAGGCCGCAACATTATTTAGGTTGTTTTGTTTTATCAGTGCGAAGGCGCAATTTCGTGCTGAAGTACTAGTATAAGCAAAATGTTGAGATAAAACATATTAATATCAGTTTTGTTTATATTGTGCAAATGTTTAATATTCTGCTTAATGTTTCTATACACATATTTTTGTAAAAAAATTGTACAAGTTTGAAATTTGAGTATAAATTGTTGCGGCATTCTTTGAAGAAGGCCTATATTCAGCAATGAACTTTTAATAGACTGTAAAGAAAAATACGAAGATGGGAAGAAGCCAGACCCGTTTATGCAGAAATATTTTTATAAGAAATTTAAAATTTCAGTTTGTTAATATTTTTTATATTAAAATTTCTATAAAATATATTTTATGCCTGTATCTCCCATGTCTTTAAGACTTTGACATTACAGTTGTATTATATTCAATTTAAGAGTTACTTGGACTTATATATCCAGGAGATACGATTAAATATTTATATCGCATAAATTTACCCAACCAAGTTACTAACGGACTGAACATCTATCTTGAACTCCACCTTCAACAGCCTTGCAAACTTAAAACAAATGTTGTTCTAAAATCCGGTGGATTGTTAATAAATTAGTTTGTAAATTTATCGAAATGTCAATTCAATCAACATGGATTTCCTCGTATTTACAATAATTTTAGATGTCAACGTAGGGTGTTTTTTATTGAACAGTTTGTGTTCGTTGATCGGAAGTTCTATTTTTAAAAAGAATAATTTTGGCTGCATAATCAATAGAATTTGCTGTTAAAGTATGATTAAAAGTACAAAAATGTAGTTGCACTTGTTTAAACCGCGTAATGTGGAACACGATAAGCTAATTTAAGTATTTGACAAATGTGTGAAATAGCCGAGTTTTATATTTAGTTTATTAAATTAATAGATCAGAAGTCACGATAGCCGAGTTGTTGGGTGGTCGGAATTTCGAGTCAAGAGACCTGAGTTCGATCCTCAAGTGGCCGTACCAATGGGGTTTTCAAAACCTATGTACAAATTATATCGTTAGCTTGGACATAAAGGCGGCGACGGGCTCACCACCTGTCACGTTGTCCCTAAAAATGTCTTCGGTGAAGGGTAGGTCGAAGGCATCTAGCTCTCTAAAATTCTATCTGCCCCTGTATTGGGAATGGCTTAAATACATTTTACAATTAAAGTTTAATCTTCTATCCTACTAGTCCTATCCTATGATATTATAACTGCGATAGTACTGAGGATGGGTGGATGTTACTCATTCACGCCTTAACGGCTGAATAGATCTGGATGGAATTTGGTACAGAGATAGGTGGCGGAAAAAATAATATTTGAATTGTTATTCTCAATATAACAATTTAAATATTATATTTTTATTCTGATCACAAGAGACTCCACTTACTCCGGCGAATTAAGGGATCCTTCCGGGATAATGCGCAATCGAAGTCGCGAGCTAAAAGTAGTGCAGGTATAAGTATTATCTCTAAGAAAATTTATGTTCAACCCTTATTTATAAAATTAATGTAAAAAAAAACTAGTAGAATGATAAAGCAAAAAGCAAGTAAAAGTTTCAGAGTATCAAGGTTGTAGTAATTGTAGATAATAAATTTAACAATTATTTTTACCTTAACGCAATTTCCCATACTGAGGTAGGCTGATGTCTACACAATGTAGTTCTTTCGACTCACTTTTAATCGAAGTTTATTCGGGACAATGTGACAGGTGGTGAGCCCGTCGCCGCCTTTATGTCCAAGCCAACGATATAATTTGTACATTGTTTTTAGAAAAACCCATTGGTACGGCCACTTGAGGATCGCACTCGGGTCTCTTGACTCGAAATTCCGACCACGCAACCACTCGGCTATCGTGACTCTATTAATTTATCTTCACGCAATTCCCAATACAGGGTAGACAGAGGTCTAGTCTAGACATTTACGTCCCTTCGACCCACCTTCCACCGAAGATATTTTCGGGACAACGTGACAGGTGGTGAGCCCGTCGCCGCCTTTATGTCCAAGCCAACGATATAATTTGTACATTGTTTTTAGAAAAACCCATTGGTACGGCCACTTGAGGATCGCACTCGGGTCTCTTGACTCGAAATTCCGACCACGCAACCACTCGGCTATCGTGACTCTATTAATTTATCTTCACGCAATTCCCAATACAGGGTAGACAGAGGTCTAGTCTAGACATTTACGTCCCTTCGACCCACCTTCCACCGAAGATATTTTCGGGACAACGTGACAGGTGGTGAGCCCGTCGCCGCCTTTATGTCCAAGCCAACGATATAATTTGTACATTGTTTTTTAGAAAAACCCATTGGTACGGCCACTTGAGGATCGCACTCGGGTCTCTTGACTCGAAATTCCGACCGCGCAACCACTCGGCTATCGTGATCGGCACTATTAATTAAGTAAACTAAATTCTATCCAGTTTAAATAGGCCTTTAATTTAATTAAGATGATTAATAAATTGTTAAATCAATCAAATAAAATAAGTAAAGACAAAGTTTTTTCAACAAAAATTAACGAAATGAAATTCTAATTATTGCATGTATAAAATGAACAATTTTGGACCTGTGCAAGTACCCTGTGGTACTCACCGCGATCATAGCAACAATCAAAAGAAGAAGTGTCAAATCTGAAGTATTTTCATTCGGCTACCTTTTTTATCTCATCGTGACTACGCCATATTTTTTAGACAGTCAAATTATTGTGGCACGCGTCAGTACTAAATGTTTAGGAAACATAACGAGGTCGGAAGCACAGTAGATAGCCATTTATTTAGAATTCGAGGCCGCAACATTATTTAGGTTGTTTTGTTTTATCAGTGCGAAGGCGCAATTTCGTGCTGAAGTACTAGTATAAGCAAAATGTTGAGATAAAACATATTAATATCAGTTTTGTTTATATTGTGCAAATGTTTAATATTCTGCTAAATGTTTCTATACACATATTTTTGTAAAAAAATTGTACAAGTTTGAAATTTGAGTATAAATTGTTGTGGTATTCTTTGAAGAAGGCCTATATTCAGCAATGAACTTTTAATAGACTGTAAAGAAGAAGACGAAGATGGGAAGAAGCCAGACCCGTTTATGCAGAAATATTTTTATAATAAATTTACTATTTCATTTTGTTAATATTTTTTATATTAAAATTTATATAAAATATATTTTATGCCTGTATCTCCCATGTCTTTAAGACTTTGACATTACAGTTGTAGTATATTTAAGAGTTACTTGGACTTATATATCCAGGAGATACGAATAAATATTTATATCGCATAAATTTACCCAACCAAGTTACTAACGGACTGAACATCTATCTTGAACTCCACCTTCAACAGCCTTGCAAACTTAAAACAAATGTTATTCTAAAATCCGGTGGATTGTTAATAAATTAGTTTGTAAATTTATCGAAATGTCAATTCAATCAACGTGGATTTCCTCGTATTTATAATAATTTTAGATGTCAACGTAGGGTGTTTTTTATTGAACAGTTTGTTTTCGTTGATCGGAAGTTTTATTTTTAAAAAGAATAATTTTTGCTGCATAATCAATAGAATTTGCTGTTAAAGTATGATTAAAAGTACAAAAATGTAGTTGTACTTGTTTAAACCGCGTAATGTGTACCACGATAATTACCGATTACGATAAGTACCACGATTGACAAATGTGTGAAAAAAAAAGAAAGTCACGATAGCCAAGTGGTTGGGTGGTCGGAATTTCGAGTCGAGATACCCGAGTTCGATCCCCAGGTGGCAGTACCAATGAGTTTTTCAAAAACTTATGTACGAATTTCATCGTTGGCTTGGACATAAAGGCGGCGACGGGCTCACCACCTGTCCCGTTGTCCCGAAAATATCTTCGGTGGAAGGTGGGTCAAAGGGACTTAATTGTCTAGACTTGACCTCTGTTTACCTCTGTATTGGGAATTACGTGAAGATATTTATTTATATATTTTATTTATTATTCTGAAAAAAAAACCTGATATCGGAGTTATAGCTGCTCATAGCCGCTTCTTTGTCTTCATTTAACCAATGCTGGGGTAGGCAAACATCTAGATAATTTAGTACTTCCCAATCAACTGTCACCGAAGCCACGTAAGTCTAAATTATAAATCTTTGCAGGTGACAAAATTCATCAATGAGTTTATGGTAGGTTGTAAAAAAGAATGAGAAGATTCTAAAATATTGTGTTAAGCGTAATACGAAATTGGCGAATCCTTGAATAACATAAAGACCTTGAATACTGCCAAATATCAATGAATATCTAACTCCATTTCGATAAATGGCGCACGTGTATTAAAATGATTACAATACCGGAAAAGCTCTCGCATTGTAATCGTATTCAAATTTCCTGTTCGCGGTCCAAAATGTCTACTAATAATAGAATATGACCCCAGTCTTTAATCCTAATTATCCTACTTATAATATTATAAATGTGAAAGTTTGTGTTTTTAGTATTTAAATTATTTAAAACAAATAAATGAATATCTTAACGCCATTCCCAATACTGTGGTATACAGTCTAGTCTAGACAATTTAGTCGTTTGACTCGTTGAGTCGTTTGACCCACCTTCCACCGTCCAGCCGTCGCACGTCTTTTTGTCCAACCCAACGATATAATTCGTACATAAGTTTTTGGAACTTCTCTTACCTATTGGTAAGAGTCTGCCACCTGGGGATCGAACTCGGGTCTCTCAACTCGAATTCCGATCACCCAAGCATTCGGCTAACTTGACTTCTTCTGTTCTAATCCTAACTATCCTATTTCTTATAATATTATAAATGTAAAAGTTTGTGTTTTTAGTATTTAAATTATTTAAAACAAATAAATGAATATCTTCACGCCATTCCCAATACTGTGGTATACAGTCTAGTCTAGACCATTTAGTCCGTTTGACCCACCTTCCACCGTCCAGCCGTCGCACGTCTTTTTGTCCAACCCAACGATATAATTCGTACATAAGTTTTTGGAACTTCTCTTACCTATTGGTAAGAGTCTGCCACCTGGGGATCGAACTCGGGTCTCTCAACTCGAATTCCGATCACCCAAGCATTCGGCTAACTTGACTTCTTCTGTTCTAATCCTAACTATCCTATTTCTTATAATATTATAAATGTGAAAGTTTGTATGGCTGTGTATTTATATTATTTAGATTTTTGTTACTCAATCATTCAAAATTTATTATTTGAAAGCTGTTATGGGGAGTCCGATGCTACACGGTAAGCCGGTCGTGGTGGGGGGCCGATTCTAAGCCTCCACCATCTGAATATGTCGTTTTCAAGTCATGTATAGGTATCAATGAAATAGGTGTCAATGAATGTCCACGCAACTTGTATAGTAATTTACACACTGATAGTTTATAACCTGGATTTACGTATAGTATGCGTCGTATGAATGAATATACTTTATTTTAAACCAAAAAATCGAGGAAATATGAAAAAACTAACTTAAAAAATGCCATACCCTGATGATGTCGTAAGGCGAAACCGGTCGGTTAATTAATAAATAATTAAATAAAGTGAATTGTGTACAGGTTTCCAACAATGAATTTTAATTCAATGCAATTTCACCATGTGACAACAATCGCAAGTATATAATAAAAACTAACATTTATCAAGGAAAAATGCATGGTATCAGTGGGAGAAATCTAAAATATGATTCTGATTTATTGTGTTATATTTTAGAGTATTTTAATACTTTATTTTAAATATGTTTGGGGCCGCGAGCGTGGACAATTTAAATGGCACCGGCAGAGTAAAAAAAGCAGCAGTACTGCTACAGCATATTTGCTGAGTGGGATGCGGTTTCGTTCCTGCAATCCAGTAATTGATTCCATTTTAATGTGTAATTCAAAGCTATAGCTCTGTGTTAAATGTTTTATTTTGCGGTAACGAATAAATCTACTTTTCTTCCTTACAATTTAAATGTTATTTATTCCTTAGTCATATTATGTGTATCTTGGACCAAGTACATATGTGTATCTTAGATCACTCCTATATATTGATGAACAGTAAAAATTTTAATGTCATGTCTAAATTGTCATAGACATTCAGTGTAATAGATATGAAAGAAAGATATCTATAAGATAAGCTCTTAGCTTAATGAATATAGGAAGGTAAGCTTGTAGTAACGTTATTTTTTCGACACTTATATACGATTATTTAAAACGACGACAGAATCGAGTTATCCCGTATAAGATCTGATGAAATGCAGTATAGAGAAATAAGGAAGGAAATTTTTTATTTGTTTGGGAGTTTTTATGTTTTTGGAACAAATAAAAGAAATACGTATTCTCTTCCATCTTTCCAATTTTATCACGTATTTGAAATCGAGAAATTATTTTCGAATTATGTATGTCTTCGGCGGCAAACAGTCTCGCCCGTCATTTTGAATATTCTAATGAGGTCATCCTATACAAAATAAAAAAAAAAACAACCACACCTGTGTTGGATGTAAAGTTTCTACATATACTTCGGCTGTTTGTTGTGTATTTTTGCAAGGTTCAGCCGATAACATTATCGCGAGCCGTCACGCCTACACGCACACGACGGCGAACTGTTTGTTCATTACATTACGCACACATCGAAGTCGGGAAAAATCAAAGTTTTAGTACTTTATTTGTTGCTAAGTTGCCTAAAAAGAAGATTGAGTAGCGCGCCATTCAGTGCGCATTTAAAGTCCTATGCCTATTCAAACTTTTCTTTTCGCACCTCGCCATAGATTATAAATATGTGGCGACAATGCTTACTCCATGACGATAAACATATACAATGAAGTGTCTAAAGATATTAGAGAACTACCTTATAAAAATTTATTATTAAGTAAAATATTTTTGACTTAATAATAAATATCTTCATGCCTTGTTTTTATTATAATAGGATTGAAAACGTAGTTGTTATATTCTCTTTGATAGGATTAATAATTTCTACCTTGACATTTTACAATAATTACAAAATATAACAAGGATTAAAATTAATTAATACTACAAATATGATCATTTTATATATTTGGCGTTATTAAATTCTACAGTCAAACATTGTACTACATAAAAGATAAATTACTACGCCATTAATTGCAAAATGTGTGATATTTTGTGTAAATTAACAACATTGATCATACCACATATTTGTAAATAAAATAAACGTAATTTTAAGTTGCGTGACTTTTTTTTAAATTTTAAAAGTAAATATCTTCACGCCATTCACAATACAGGGGCAGACAGAGCTCTAGGAAATTAAGTCCTTTCGATCCGAACCGAAGAAATTTTTTTAAAAAATTGTAAGTCTTCACGCCATTCCAAATGGAATTTAAAATTTTTA
The DNA here is from genome assembly GCA_029286605.1 of Sericinus montela. Taxonomy (NCBI): domain Eukaryota; kingdom Metazoa; phylum Arthropoda; class Insecta; order Lepidoptera; family Papilionidae; genus Sericinus; species Sericinus montela. The sequence goes on from JAGSMR010000002.1 coordinate 6,816,617, forward strand.
TTAATGCAGCTTAGAATATATTATTAAAAAAAGTTTATTATCTACTTCAGACTCCAAAACCTTTCCCTTACGGAGGAATAGCAATAATCGCCACGCCCAGAAAGCGAATTGTCGATGGCAATATATGATAATTCGCACCTTAGATGCTGCGGCCTATCACCGGTATATTTCGGTTATTATATTTGGTACTTATTTATTCATAGTTACTCTGCCGTCTATGGGTAACTATTTTACAATGCATCTCCTAAGCCACCTCAGACTCTTGGTAGGAATAAACTTTCGTTGATACCACACGACAAATTTGGGTCTTTCAAATAATATTCTGTATAACAATTGCAAGTTTCTTTCACGATTATTACCTTCATGGGATTTTTTTTTAATTTTTTCCATTAATTTTTTAATAATACATAGATAGGCACACGAGTCGAGTGGCGTAAACACCGGTTTTCCAAGTGTCGCCATCTCGAAGTCCCGGTCGGGGGAATGTAGAAAAACCACTTTTTCTACATTTTCTCGAGTCTGGGTGCTTGTGGTGCCTTCGACGTTTCCGATTCCCATACCACAAGTGCTTTAACATCTTACATTGGGATCGGAGCTATGCTCATGATGTTGCCCCTATATACATATTTATAAATGTATAAATAAATAAATAACTAAATATCTTCACGCAATTCCCAATATAAGTGTAGAAAGAGGTTTAGTCAAGATAATTAGGTCCCTATGACCCACCTTCTACCGAAGATATTTTCAGGACAACGTGACAGGTGAGCCCGTCGACGTCTTTATGTCCAAGCCAACGATATAATTCGTACATACCAGAATTCGGACGAGTTATAGAAAAAGTGGTTTTCTATAACTCGTCCGGGAATCGAACCTGTGGCCTTGAAACCATGGAAATCTGTGTATACACCACTCGACCACTGAGATTGACGATTATTGACAAAGTATATTACAGACGTGGCAAATTCAAAAAAAATATTTATATTTTAGAGCCGACGCTGGCCGATTCTGGACTAATCGTGTAACAAATTTAAGCCTTGACCTTTAGACCTGGTTGGTTTATTTGATGTACACAATACGTTCCATTCTGTATTGTGTACATCACATAAATAAAACATATCAAAACAAAAAAGAAAAAACATCGGTAAACTTCCTACAAACAATTAAATAAGTACGTAGCACGTGTAAACCTGTGTGTAGAACGAACAAAACACGAATTCGCAATGTCATGGTGATAATTAAAAATAATTACCATAAGAAACAAATACGCGGGCACAATTAAATACAGATTAGAAAAGTTTTGGGTGACAATCGCTTTTTTTTAATTGTTTATGGCGACTAGATGATGTTGCGAATTTGTTTTTTCAGCATGAGGTGATTCACCCTAACACCCGATAGGAGGAACCAACTTCCACGTACGTCCACAACTCTCGGCGAACTGTCATTGTGTTGCCAGTTTCGGGAATAATCTTTGCACGCGGCTAATGCGATAGAGTAAAAAAATATGTTCACGCCATTCCAAATACAGGGGTAGACAGAGGTATAGACAATTAAGGCTTTTCGACCACCGAAGATTTTTGGCACAACGTGACAGGTGGTGAACCCGTCGCTGTCTTAATGTCCAAGCCACCGATATAATTTGTACATAAGTTTTTGGTATAACCCATTGGTACAAGCCTGCCACCTGAGGATCGAAATCGGATCTCTTGACTCGAATTCCGACCACCTATCCACTCGGCTATCGTAACTTCATATATATATAGAGTAGAATAGAAAATGTTTGTTTCAACTAACTTAAAACTAATGATAATTATGGAGTTCAAAAGAACGAAAAGGCGTCTACTTAGCTAAGTATAGACTCATGTCCATAATAATAAAGACTGGTATTCTATAGACGCCAGTGCTCGCTAACGTTATTATAATACATTTTTACTTTTATTATGATTGGACTAGAGCAGCCTAACAAACCAACTCCCACTTGATGGTGGGCTGCAGGCCTAAAAGGGGGTTATTAAGCTTAATTTAGCGGGGCATTGTGACGAAAAAATGTAGGCGCCAAAATAATTTATACTCAAAGTATGCAATATTTTTTTATTTATATTATTATATTTATATTAATTTATTTAAAAAGAACATTTGCAGCAAATACATTTTATACAAAAGTGTTCTGATGTATGTACCATTGTAGATAACACAGCATTAAATGAATGATAGAACAATTATATACAACATACATTTACATATGTTGTGCGAGTTGCCTAATATTTTCAAAACTAAAAGTAATATATTTATTGAAAAAAAAATAATGAGTAGCATAAACATAAAGCAAAAATTAACTGTAAAGTTATTACTTATTATTTATTATAATAATATTCTATGACTTTTTTAACAATTTTATTTATTGTATTTTATATTCACGCACTGTTCCTGATGGGGTAACCAGAGAGAACAGATTGCCTAGTGTCACGATCAGTACATACATCTTTCGCTTCTTTCAGATTCATAATTTTCTTTATACATGCACGTCTAGGTATCCTTGTAGTAGAGATCTAGAGAACTCTTGACCCTCCCCTCTTCGAGCAATTTGGTCTCTTTGTCTTCGAAAGTTAGCACCGGACTTCCTCGACACCTTTTTATTTTAAATTTCGCGCTATATATTTTAATTAAAATGAATTTAAAATACATTCTTTTGTTATATTAAAATTGTCATTTAGTAAAAGTAAGTTTTGTTATATAAGTACCGCGGTTGATGCGATTTTATGATACCAAACAATAAACTAGTAAAATGCAATGCATGGATATATGTATGTTGACTACCTCCGTAGTAGGATATTGTTAACTCCGGTTTTCAAGGTTTCCCCAGCTCAGTGATCCCGGGTTTAAATCTAAGACTCGTCAATGTAGAAAATCACATTTTCTATATTGTCTCGGGTCTGAGTGTAAGTGGTACCTTCGTTGTTTCCGATTCCATAACTCGCTTCCACAATTCGCTTTTACTACATACTTTGAGGTCGGAGCTATGTAAGTGATGTTGTCTCTATGTTTTGCATATATTGTTGTATGTCTTAAAAATACTAAGTGTGTAAGAAACCGTGGTATGTGGCCAGTAACATAAAAAAGTAATATAAAAATGAATTTGAATATAATATAGAAGCAAGCTAATTTTGACAGGCCTCCTGACCAAATATCTGAAGGCGGCACGCCGGCTTCTGGGCAGCTATGTGGAAAGCAATGAGGAAACTACTGCAATATTCTATTCCTTAAAACTGCAAAAACCTATAACGAAACTAACATTGACGCTGAGCCGACAAGAGCCTAGCCTTGGCTCTTGGTTAAAGAAGAAGAAGAAAAGAAGAAGGGAAAGAGGAAGAAAGGAGCAAGATAAAATCGCTGTGTGGTGTAGGAATAAGGATTTAACGCACCACTTTTCCGTAATTGGCTACCGACAGCTAGCGCATCTGTTTTTAGGGTCTAATATTCAGAATGTCTATCTTCGATTTACAGATTTACCTATTTTATTGTCACTTATTTCTCAAAAAAATATTTATAAAAGTTCACTTGTTTTTAAGAATACAAACCGATTTAAAAAGTACACACATAATTTCTCCTCTTCAAATAAGAATGATGGTAGAAAATGCTATGTGACATTAATTTCGCCTACTGTTGAATTTTACAATAAGGAGTTAACAATAATGGATAAAATAATAAATAAACTGATCTGAACGACAGAGGCTAGTCACCATATCTGAATACTTGCGTAATCGGAACTGTAGTCTAGAAACCCGAGTTCAATTCCCATGCGATAGGCGTACCAATAAATTTTTATAAAACTTATGTCCAATTTTATCATTGTCACGTTGTCCTAAAAATGTCTTAGGTGAAAGGTGGGTGGAAGGACTTAATTATCTAGACATCTCTTAACTGTCTACCCCAAAATTGGGAAATGTGTGATGATATTTTAGTTATATATTTTAAACACAGTTTTCACTAGTCCAGACCTATGGATTTACGTTACTTATATATATATATATATATATATATATATATATATATATATATATAAAATATAAATATAAATAAATATCTTCACGCAATTCCCAAGACAGGGGTAGACAGAGGTCGAGTCTAGACAATTAAGTCCCTTCGACCCACCTTTCACCGAAGATATTTTCGGGACAACGTGACAGGTGGTGAGCCCGTCGCCGCCTTTATGTCCAAGCCAACGATATTCGTACATAAGTTTTTGAAAAACCCATTGGTACGAGCCTACCAACTGGGGATCGAACTCGGGTCTATTGACTCGAAATTCCGACCACCCAACCATTCGGCTATCGTGACTATAAATCGTCCCTATATATATATATATGTATATATATATATATATATATATATATATATATATATATATATATATATATATATATATATATATATATAGGGACAAGATCACATACATTGCTACGATCCCAATGTAAGATGCAAAAGCACTTGGTGTAAGAGAATCGGAAACAACGAAGGCACCACAAACACCCAGACCCGAGAAAATGTAGAAAAAGTGGTTTATCTACATTGACCCGACCGGGAATCGAACCCGGGACTTCGAGATGGTGACATAATGAAAACCAGTGTTTACACCACTCGTCCACGGAGGTCGTCTAAAATCATTCAATCATTCATAAACAGAACTGTAATCTGAAAATTATACAAAATAAAAAGGTTAAATGTTTCACATAATCTATATTTCTCCTTTATATATTCTCCTCGACTTTCCCCAAATAGACAAACAGGTAGATCATTGTAAAGTTATGCTCCTTCACATAATATGTTTCTACTGCCATAATTAATTTTAGTAATTTTAATGCAATTTCCCATACTTGTATTTGTTGGTCTAGACAAAGAAGTCTTTTCAACCCACTTTCCACCGAAATATTTGGGACAACGTGACAGGTAGGACATCCTATCGCCATCTTAATGTATGAGCTAATGATATAAATCGGACATAAGTTTTGAAAGAACCTATTGGTACGCCTAAGATATAACATCAGCACTCGAAACAAAAAATAGCTTTCCTCTCTTGTTACACAAATAACTATTAATATAAGTATATGAAATTAATTTAAGTATTATTTTTTGTTTCGAGTGCTGATTTTGAGTCCCGAGCAAGCGAAGGATACTATGATTGATTCCTGAGCGTAATGAGAGACTGAAGAGCACGAGATGCTTAACACTTTGCTCTTTCATAAAACATAACTTTTGACCTCAGCAGTGAGAACATATGTTACTTAGGAGACATAGAAATGAACAGGATGATGTTTATTTTTCAAATGTATCATTGTTAAAATTCCAAATAAAAATGTATTGGTTAAATACTCATTTTATACAATTAATTACACTTATTTTTATTAAAATCCAAAATTAAATTAAACACATAAACAATATATAATATATAACGTTATAAAATAATAACGTTAAAATATTATATAATAACGTTACGTATATTATGTAATAACGTATTATATAATAACGTTAAAAAATTTAATTGCTTTATTACAAATATCTTTAAATTTTAGGGTAATACGCGTTTCCATACGTGTTTTCCTTGAGACCGAGTTCCAAAATAGAATTTCGAAGGGGTTTTTTTTTCAGTCGCTTTTTATATACATGTGAAAGAGACAGAGCACAGTAAAATTCGAATGTTTCAAACTTATGGCTGAACAATATCAATTCGTGGCACTGAAGATTGAAAAATTAAAAAGCTACTTTGACCCATGCTCGAATCAAAATCGCGTTTTGATGTCTCGCAGCAAAAGTGGCATGTTTAAGCTACTGAGGTGAAAAAGTTATACAAACCTTGCTGGAGAAAATCCTCCTTTTGAGACACTGTACTTTTTTTTTAATTTCCTACCTACTGTATCGTTAGAAGTTAAAGAGTTGTAACCGGCCAGATTTAAAACGAGATTAAAATGATTATCTGCGTACGAAGACAAATTGTTTTTATTCGCTAAGGTCGCAACCGGGCAAAGTAAGGAAATGCAATTCATAAATTCTAATTTATTCATCTCGCATTTGAAATTTTATCAAGCCAGTGTCATGCGAACGTAAGATCACGTTTAAAAAAATATATATATCGCGAGAACATTGCCAACTGATAACCTCGTTATTTTTTTGTACAGACATACAGCACACAAAAGATTACGCGCCAATAAACTATGTCAGTAAAACTATACCTTATAATGGCGTGCTTAAATCATTTTGTAAATTTGCACGAAAATTTACTGATGTGTACTCTTTTGTTTCACCTCAGTATACAGAAGGATATTACCCTATCTTTTACACACATAATATCTTCACGCCATTCCCAATACCGAGGTAGAGGTGCAGACAATAACGTCCTTTCGAGCCAGGTTTCACCGGAGACATTTTTTTTAGACAACGTGACAGGTAGTGACCCTGTAGCCATCTTTATGTCCAAGCCTACAATGTAAATCGTAAATAAGTTTTGTTTAAACTAATCCCACAAAAATAAACTTTTTAATGAGAGTGAGTTAAAAAAAGAGGTAATAGTCAACCTGATGATATGTGGTTACGGAAGCGCATAACACCAGCAAACAATTTCAAACGAAAGGTTCAACGTGGATTGTCACCCAGAAAGAAAGAAAGGTCTCCAGAAAACACTCATACGTAGAACAAATTAATTGTCATACAAGAAATGTCAAACAAAACAATTCCCGTGACGAAAGACTAAATTTATACACTACACCAAGAAACTTAATGCATTCCCAATATGGGTGGGATAGAAGTCTAGACAATTTTGTCCTTGTCACCAACCTTCACCATAACTTATTTGGGACAACGTGACAAATAAGCTGGATGGTAAGTCTGTCGTAGTCGACGTCCAAACTAACGACACAAATGGTACATTAGCTTCATCCTATTATATTTGTTGCTGCAACCCAATAATTAATTTTCAAAATTACAGTTACATGTTTTTGAGTTAGTTTTAATATTTTATACTAGCTGCGCCCCGCGGCTTTGCCCGCAGTTTAACACTTAACGCGGAACCCTAATTATAAAAGTAATTCTAAAATAAAAGTAGCCTATGTTACTCCTTATGACTTTAGCTATCTGTCACTGAAAGTCCTGTTAAATCGGTTCAGCTGACTCAGAGATTAGCCGGTTTGTTCCGGCTGACAGACAAACTGACAGACAGGTGGACAAAAGTTGTAAAAAAAATGTTGTTTTGGCGTATGTACCGTTCATATTCATGTACATTTAGTAAAAAAAGGTTATTTCAACATTACAACCAGACACTCCAATTTTATTTATAGGTATAGATTAAATTTTGGTTGTAGCTTTAAATAAACACCGTTCTTACTCTCTTTCTCTATCCTACGAATAGAAATCGGATAGTAGTCCGAATTCCTACCACCTAACCACTCGGCTATCGTCGCTCTTGTAACTAAGTAATTATTTAAGTAAGTTTTGCAATTAAATTCTCTTCGCTTCATTTCGTTGATAACATTTGTTGCAAGCGATTAAATGATTGCGAAGTGCAAAGTTCACATATTATTTTGTTTCATTGCTCATGTTAATAATGACAATTTGATTTTCGGCACTTTTTACGATTTGTAATACCTACAAATATAAAAATATTATTTTAATTATCTTCACGCCAATCCCAATACAGTTAAGTCCTTTCTATCCACTTTTGTTGGGACAATGTGACAGGTGATGTGCTTTTCGCCATCTATATGTCCAAAAGAACGATGTAAATGCTTCATAAGTTTTTTTTTAAAAACCCATTACGAGTCTGTCTCTGAAGATAGATTTGTACAATTATAATAATACAATCTTTACAGTTCAGATCGAAAACATATATTTCTGACTACACAAAGCGTTGCAAAATGTTTCACATACTTCCACTTCAGGAGAGAAGGCATATAGCAGATATTGTGTACCTACTCAGCATTGCAAATGGCTCGATTGACTGTCCTGAGTTATTGGGACGCATTGAGTTAAAAGTTCCGTCTTCTTCAATTCGCAAATATGCCATGCTCCACATTCCTTTGGTCAAAACCAATTATAGGCAGAACACTCTCATCATTAGAGCAAGCAGATGTTTTAACACGGTGGCTAAACAGCATGACATTGATTTACTTAATACCTCTGGCAATCAGATGAAAAAGTTGTTAAGCGATGTGTTCTTTAACAGCTATTAGAGCATATGCTTATAATATGTTTACTTACTTATTTATCTTCACGCACAGTCCCTGATGGGGTAGCCAGAGAGAACAGATAGCCCAGTGTCACGATCCTTACATACCTCTTTCGCTTCTTTCAGATTCATCATTTTCTTCATATATGCACGTCGAGGTATCCGAGTACTCTTCACCTTGCCTGGTCTTCGAAAGTTAGTCTCGGCTTACCTCGACCCCTTTTAATATTAACTTTCGCGCTATATATCTTCTTCACCATTCGGTCTTCACTCATTTGCTCAACGTGCCCAAACCATCGAAGCACGCCGTTATCAATTTTTATAATATGTTTAATGTATATAATCTGTTTATGTATGTTTCTCAATCTAATTATGTAATTTTCTGTTAGCGGAAACTTTTAATTGGCCTTCTATTTATTTAAAAAGTAAATTATATTAAATTAAGGTAGCTGTAAGTTTAAAAAATATCTGGGGATCGAGCTCGGGTCCCTTGAGTTGACTTCTGATCACCCAACCACTCGGCTATCGTGACTTCCACGTGACGTATTACGTCAGACCAATGCCGGTTGTTGTAAGGAACGCTACGCTCTATGTTGTTACGAAAATATACCTGGAACAAATTTTCAGACTAGATAAGTCCAAAATCGACCCAGGCGTCAATCGACGAATCCAACTCGGCTGGGCAGCGTTCGGGAAACTATGCTATAACCTCTTGTCGTTCGTCGTATCTACTTCGTCGTCGTAATCCCGTTGTCTCTCGTCTAGTCGTAATCTAAATTAACCTAAAAATCATGGCACTAAAGTATACAAACAGTGAGTGTTGCCAGTGATGACCTATGGTACTGAACCTGACCACACGTGGTTTTCTACAGCCGGACTAATAAGGAAACTCTTAAGTTGTGCATTTTTAATGATTTTTAGAGTATAAGTTAAGCTGAACTTTTTGTTATTTAATTAAAGTGAAATGTAATAAATCAACTGAATTGGCGGTATTCGAATCCGCGTCCTCTGCCATGCCGTGGCAACGCTGTTACCTCCGAGTCATCAGTCTACACGCATCAGTAGAAATTTATAATCTCTTTATTTATGTCTGTTACGGCAAAGGCGACATCTACCGGAAGATATTCCAAATTACAGCTCAATATTATTTACCTAACATTTACGAAACGTGAGTGCGATAACGCCATCCACATATTTATTGTGCAATATTATTGATTTTTAAAGCATATATATCATGCTATCTTCACGCAATTCCCAATACTGGGATACTAGACAGAGGTCTAGTCTAGACAATTAAGTGCCTTCGACCCACCTTCAATCGAAGATATTTTCGGAACAACGTAACAGGTGGTGAGCCCGTCGCCGTCTTTATGTCAAAGCCAACGATATAATTCGTAGTAAAATTTTTGAAAAACCCGGGAACTGATAGCCTTTAAAGAAGAAAAAAGAACAATACGGTAGATTTCTCTACCACATTTGTCTACGCGAACTGTCAAGAAGTTATTTCAATATTCCCCGATACTGGGGTACTCAGAGTTTATTCCTTAGTTCGTGACAGGTGATGAGCCTGTCGCCGTCTTAGTGCCAAAGCTAACGATAAATTCGTACAGTGATTTCGAAAAAACTGGCTGTATTTTAATTGTTTTAATTACTTAAGTACTGTAATTTGAATCATATCAATTTTATGTTTAAAGTATTTAATTGATTTATATATATTAACACTTCGCATCTACAAACTGTACCTACCCGTGTATTAAGTTCGTTTCAAGCATACACTAATTTTCGGCAAAATAGATTCTTAAAAAAATATCCTCATGCCATTCCCAATACAGTGGTGAACAGAGGTCTAGACTATTAAGTCCTTTTGACCAACCTTCCGCCGAAGACATTTTTCGGGACAACGTGACAGGTGGTGAACCCGTCGCCGTTTTCAAAGCCAAAGATATAATTCGCACTTTAAAAAAAAAGACCCATTGGTACAATCTTGATTCGAATCCCGATCACACAACCACTGGGCTACCGTGAATAAAAAGGATTCTTGAAACTCAAATTGTCGCGTTGGGTTGCGACTGGGAAAGGCAAATAGAGGGGAATTATAAAAACAAGGGCCAAAGGACCCTTTGCTTTAGAGCGTTTTTTGTTCTTCAGTTAAAGCTCTTTTTTTGTTTTAAACCACTTCACAGAATCTGAAGTGGGGCTATGAATGTCGATAATTCGGTAAGTTCACTTCATATCACTATTATCTTGGATATGGCGAACTAATATTTGACATTAAATGAAAGTGACGCACGATTTTGATTTCTTATTAACAAAGATATAAGTCACGGTAACCGAATGGTTGGGTGGTCGGACTTTCGAGTCAAAAGAGCCGAGTTCGATCCCCAGGTGGCAGGCTCGTACCAATGGGTTTTTCAAAAACTCATGTACGAATTATATCGTTGGCTTGGACATAAAAACGGCTACGGGCTCACCACCTGTCACGTTGTCCCGAAAATATCTTCGGTGGAAGGTGGGTCGAAGGGACTTAATTGTCTAGACTACACCTCTGTCTACTTGTCTGTATGTCTACTGTCTATTGGGAATTGCGTGAAGATTTTTTTAAATTATTATTAAAGACTTATCTAGATAAGCCTAGATAACTGAATAACCAAGAGATTCCAAAACAGGACTCTCGAATTCTATTCTCTACGTGAAGGACATAGCATCTAAACCTAAGCCTGACAAATCTAAACCTGATACAAATCAAATATCTTTCGCCACGTGGTATCGGTGTCTAATATACCACCCATTTTCTTGTCGTGCTTGTCGTAAGAGGCGACTAAGTAAGTCTTGATATTCCTATTGGCTACCAACAGTTGGCGGGATAACCATCATGATAAATGTCTCATACATAATATATATGTCTCATACATAAATTAAGCAAACCGGTGAGGCGCTGCAGTCTATAATGCGAAATTTCTGGTACTACGATAAATAAATAAATATCTTCCCGCAATACCCAATACAGAGGTAGACAGAGGTCTAGTCCAGACAATTAAGTCCCTTTGACCCACCTTCCACCGAAGATATTTTCGGGACAACGTGACAGGTGGTGAACCCGTCGTCGTTTTCAAAGCCAAAGATATAATTCGCACTTTAAAAAAGACCCATTGGTACAATCTTGATTCGAATCCCGATCACACAACCACTGGGCTATCGTGAATAAAAAGGATTCTTGAAACTCAAATTGTCGCGTTGGGTTGCGACTGGGAAAGGCAAATAGAGGGAATTATAAAAACAAGGGCCAAAGGACCCTTTGCTTTAGAGCGTTTTTTGTTCTTCAGTTAAAGCTCTTTTTTTGTTTTAAACCACTTCACAGAATCTGAAGTGGGGCTATGAATGTCGATAATTCGGTAAGTTCACTTCATATCACTATTATCTTGGATATGGCGAACTAATATTTGACATTAAATGAAAGTGACGCACGATTTTGATTTCTTATTAATAAAGATATAAGTCACGGTAACCGAATGGTTGGGTGGTCGGACTTTCGAGTCAAAAGAGCCGAGTTCGATCCCCAGGTGGCAGGCTCGTACCAATGGGTTTTTCAAAAACTCATGTACGAATTATATCGTTGGCTTGGACATAAAAACGGCTACGGGCTCACCACCTGTCACGTTGTCCCGAAAATATCTTCGGTGGAAGGTGGGTCGAAGGGACTTAATTGTCTAGACTACACCTCTGTCTACTTGTCTGTATGTCTACTGTCTATTGGGAATTGCGTGAAGATTTTTTTAAATTATTATTAAAGACTTATCTAGATAAGCCTAGATAACTGAATAACCAAGAGATTCCAAAACAGGACTCTCGAATTCTATTCTCTACGTGAAGGACATAGCATCTAAACCTAAGCCTGACAAATCTAAACCTGATACAAATCAAATATCTTTCGCCACGTGGTATCGGTGTCTAATATACCACCCATTTTCTTGTCGTGCTTGTCGTAAGAGGCGACTAAGTAAGTCTTGATATTCCTATTGGCTACCAACAGTTGGCGGGATAACCATCATGATAAATGTCTCATACATAATATATATGTCTCATACATAAATTAAGCAAACCGGTGAGGCGCTGCAGTCTATAATGCGAAATTTCTGGTACTACGATAAATAAATAAATATCTTCCCGCAATACCCAATACAGAGGTAGACAGAGGTCTAGTCCAGACAATTAAGTCCCTTTGACCCACCTTCCACCGAAGATATTTTCGGGACAACGTGAGAGGTGGTGAGCCGTCACCGTCTCAATGTCCAAAGCCAACGATATAATTCGTACATAAGTTTTTTGTTAAACCCATTGGTACGAGCCTACCACTTGGAGATCGAACTCAGGTCTCTTGACTCGAAATTTCGACCACCCAACCACTCGGCTATCGTGACTTTTATAGCGGGATAACCATCATGATAAATATACGACCTAAATTCCGCAAACCGGTGACGCGCTACTGGCTAAAATGCGAGACGTCTGGTACTACGATAGACGATAATATTTTATTTATTTATGCTTTATTGTTAACACCTTATTTGACGACCTCCGTGGACGAGTGGCGTAAACACTGGTTTAAAAGGTGTCGCCATCTAGAGGTCCCAGGTTCGATTCCCGGTCGGGTCAATGTAGAAAAAACCACTTTTTCTACATTTTCTTGCGTTTTTCCGATTCCAATACCTCAAGTGCTTTAGCATCTTACATTGGGATTGGAGCAATGTATGTGATGTTGTCCCTATCTGTATATGAATTTATTAAAAAAATTTAAATATCTTTTATTTAAACAAAAAGATAAAAAAGACGGACTTAATGCCATATGACATTCTCTTCCAGTCAACCATACTTGAAGAAGAGAAATTTTGTGGTAGGTGCTTAAAGAAATTGGGTATATACCCATTAAGTTAGAATTAGGATGAATATTTACCAAAATAGACTTAAATACACAAATACTTACATAGTACATATACAACGATATCTATATATCAAGCTTCTCTCTATATAAGGGCAAGCTTGAAAGTAGCACCAGTGACAGAGAAAGTGAAGATTGGTAGGTTAGCATGGTTCGGGCATGTAATGAGGAGAGAAGAATGTAATATAGGCAAAAGAATGTTAGAGATGAATGGGGATGGACGAAGTGCTATGGGGAGACCAAAAAAATGATGGATGGATTGTGTGAAAGAAGACATGAGAAAGAAAGTAGTGAATACTGAGATGACGGGAAAAAGACGAGAATGGAAGAAGAAGACATATTGTGCCGACCCCACTTGGATAAGGGCAGGAAAAAGAAAGATCTATGTAGACGATTGTATCTATGTACATATCTATGTCTTACGCTTGTCTATATATTGCGTTGCGATTATAGCAAACCGTCGCTTTCGAGACATGACTATGCCTTGAAGTAGATTTTACCTTATTTAGCAAGATCGTCTTCAAAATAGAGTCTTAGGCGAGGATATACCTAGCGTATACCACCATGCCCTAAAAAAACCCTAAGGTGTCTAGCCTCCATGTTGACAGGGCCACGGGAACGCTCTCGTACGAGTATACTTCCGCGCCCTACCCGCGCCGGTCACCCAAAGTTGTCCTTCTTCAGGAGAAGGACTCTACCTCCTTGGCCTCAGTCACTGTGGTCTGTTGCAGCGGACTGTCCTAAGCGCCCCCCAACTACATACTTCTTTATATTCCTTTACTATTCTAAGGCATAAGTTTCCTCATGATTTCCTTCACAGACGTGTACGTGGCGAATTTAATACGTAAAAGTAATTTAAATATATAAAATTAAATAGTTAAATATCTTCACGCAGTTCTCAAAACAGGGGTAGACAGATGTATAGTCTAGACAATTAAGTCCCTTCGATCCACCTTCCACCGAAGATATTTTCGGGACAACGTGACAGGTTGTGATCCCGTCGCCGTCTCAATGTCCAAGCCAACGATAAATTCGTAGATAAGATTTTGAAAAAGCCATTGGTACGAGCCTACCATCTGGGGATCGTACTCGGGTCTCTTGACTCGAAATTCCGACCACCCAACCACACGGCTATCGTGACTAGTAGACTAGACCAGTTTAGATATAATTTTTTCGTATAGATTTCGATGTTTGAACCGAGGTCTACTATGCAATGGCGATCATCCTGACTACTCATATATTAAAATACTTTTTGGGAGCCTAATTATGAGATAATAAGTAAATAAGGAAGTTACATTGACTTAACAAACTTTATTTTTGTCTATCAAACCTTTTGTAGAGATAACATATTTAAGCGATTTCTAAATAATTTTATTTTCAATTTATATTTAAAGTACAAATAAAACTAAACTGTCTAGGTAAGTACATAAGCGTGGGTGTGAAACAGACGAGCTGTAAAAAAATTAATATTTAGTTAAATTTCGCGTTTACATAATACTTTTGGTGGCGTGATGACAAAAATCAATAATAGATAAATCGGGAAACGTGTGTTACGTGTGTAAACATTAAAGTGACGTCTCTAGGCCACATTTTTAAATTGCTGTTTAAGGATCATATAAATTAAAAAGTCAACTCATCAAAGTTTCGTCTTCGCCTAAATACATCACAAGTAACCTCTCCCTCCTTGTGTCCCCTCTTACTAGTGACAATAAGCCGTGTACGCACACCGACGCATTGTTTGTACACTCACACACGGCCAGAACCGGCTAGGTATTCGGTTTCCCGCCACCGGCGCGAACACTCACACAAAACACGCTGAGCAAACAATACAAACACCAGCACACAAGTAAATTTAAACTCACCTCAAAATAAATCCATTAGAAAACACACTTGTTCAAACAACTAGCGCTTAGCCTCGAAAACGCGTTGAAAAAACACTAGCCGCATCAGATGTATGCTCAACACTTTTCCAAACTTTCTGTCCAGTCTATGCCTACTCCTTCGTTAGCACCTCTCGCAACTGTTCCCGCCAAAACAAATTTCAAACTTTCGGGAAATAATCGACAATCGTTCCGCGATTCACGATGAGAGAAATATTATTATTTATTAAATCATTACAATAATTTTATGACGCAAAGACCGCTTCTTATCATTTTAATTATGTGGGTGAACAATCTACACGGCCAGTCCTCGCGTATATTTTTTTTTCGCACAAGAAATCGCTTCCGCAATACGAACGCAAAACCAAACGCGATAGCAAAATAAAAGAATCGCCGCGAGTGGGCCCCGGCACAATTATTAACACACGTTGCGCGGTAAAAATAAACTATGATTAACTGATATTAAGATTCGCGGAGACAATCGCGTTTGTGTGCGAGCGATGAAAAGAAAAAAAATATTATACGTTTAAAATGAAATCCTTTAACGAAATAAAGTTGCGAATTTGTTTACCGCGTTGCTATTTTCGGTCACGATATGAATAATTATCTGTTTCGAGCGAACATCGGTGTATAGTTGTCGTTTCATAAAACCGCGCGCGTTAAAACTGAGTCGAAAGGCTCGCCCCGTGGTGGAGCATAGCGCCGAATAAAATAAACAACAATATACCTAAATAAGCGGCACGACGGGCGCGGCCGAGTGTGCGTGCGTGCCGCTGTGTGCGTGTGTAAACAAGGGGCAACTCGGCCGCCATGACAGCCTCATATTTGTTGCTAGTTGCGATTTTTTTTTTCAGCCTTTTATACTATACTTGTTTCATTAAAGCTGTTTAAGGCAGAATAACTTATATGCATAATACATTGTTAACGTTGCAATTATGGTAGCTGTAGCTTTTGGGTGTATCTTCAAAGGTTCTTTTTATATGTTTATGTTATTTATTTATTATTAGTACAAAAGCATAATATGATCGAGAGAACAAGTTCTTAATTTTATTTATAAAATACTGTCACGATAATCAAGTGGTTGAGTTTACGGAATTGAAATCAGTAGATTCGAGTTCGATCACCAGGAAAGGTTTCTAGCAAAGTTTTTAAACGCATCGTTGTCATTGAAAAGTATCGTCGACAAAAAAAGACTGGTAAGAAGTGGATCGAAAGTATAAAGACTTTTCTAGATCTCTGACAACCCAGTATTGGGAAATGAATGAAGATATTGAGAAAAGTTATTGTAGTGACACGAAGTCTCCTTATTCTTAAGAGACCCATTCGAAAGGGAGTCCCTATTCCGATGCGTATTAATGATAATTAAAAAAAAGTTCGAGGCTAGAAGTTTTTTTTAATTATCTCTCAAACATCCTCAAGCTTTAATGCTATATAATTGATAGATAGCTATGAGTTCACCATTTAAACATCAATTAATGATTTTTGCATGAAGATGTGACCTTCACAAGCGTATATTGCATAGTTGTACTTAAGTTAAATCAATTATCACGCCCAATATTGTCTGTTTAGAACTGCGAATTGAAATCATTGTAAGCTATTTGTATTTGAGCTGACTTGTGCCATTATATGGTACCTCAATGGTCCTGAATCAAGGCACCTGAATCGGGTAAGTGACGCAGTCTTTGGAGGAAGTTATTTACGGTTAAGTGTTTGTTCCATTTGCCATAAAGAGACCGGTCCGAGGAATCTCTCCGCATTGCAATATTTAAGGAGTTGTATCCGCGACAGGTTATATCCGCTGATGAAAAAAGGGCTGGCACATTTCTCGCTCAATGACCAAGTTAACCATTCAACGTGGAAATGCAGTATTAAATAGTTATTATACAATACCACGAGGAATAGGGCTATATGCTTGCTATTGAATTTTTAGTTAATAAGTACTTAGATATAAACATTATTTTATTTAAAGAAACTATTTAAAAATTTAATTTTAATAGTCACGATAACTATATTTAATAGAAACTATTTAATAGTCACGATAGCCGAATGGTTGGGTGGTCGGAATTTCGAATCAATAGACCCGAGTTCGATCCCCAGTTGGTAGGCTCGTACCAATGGGTTTTTCTAAAACTTATGTACGAATATCGTTGGCTTGGACATAAAGACGGCGACGGGCTCACCACCTGTCACGTTGTCCCGAAAATATCTTCGGTGGAAGGTGGGTCGAAGGGACTTGATTGTATAGACTCGACCTCTGTCTACCCCTGTATTGGAAATTGCGTAAAGATATTTTTTTTAATTTTTTTCATTTGAAAATTTGTAGTACCTTTATGTTCTTTGTGAAAAACTTTGCGGGAGACCTTTGATCAGCAGTGGACTCTTGATAGGCTGTAAATAAGAAGAAGATGTACCTTTTTCCTTTGACTACAATAATACACCCACAATTGCAATTAAGCTATTAAACTTGATTAAAACAACAAGTAAAATAATAATGTTGATAGTAGTTGCTTTTAAAGGTATTAAAATATCAATTACATTGATTGAAAATGAAATATATTAACTTGAAATAAATCACAGTGTACCACGCGACCCCACGCGCCCCGCGAGAATAAACATATGACGTCACCGGCGGGTAAACAAACAAACAAACACATGCGCCGCGCTCATGTTTCCTTAATACAATTATTATTTCGAATGTGGAGCGCAGGCGAGACGGACGCACCATTGGCATAGCCGTTTCATTTTTATTTTTAAACTAGCTTTTGCCTGCGGTTACGCTCCTTGATTCTTACTGTATACCAGCCGACCTGTCCACTTTAAGCAATTTAACATAGCTATTGCTTTATAATAACATCAAAGATTGGCCGCTCAATTTCTTTTTAATATAGTTGCAATTTATTGTTTAAAACATTGACAGTAGAAGAAACTCTATGCTTAACATTGTATGGTACTGATTCTTAGACATATGATCACTCCATCGCTGTTATTCTGGTGAACGCAGACGTTAATGACCTTTGGCTCGAACTTTCGTGTGGCATATTGATTATCGTAACTTATAAGTCGTCTTTCTTGAGTTCGAATCTCAGCTATAGTTAATAATTGATAATTTTCTCCAATATATAAAGCTCTACAATAACGATTGGATAAGATGACTTAGTGTTTATGTGACTGTGCGTAATATACAGTATGAAAAGAATTTGAAAGCGTTTCCGTGTTCGAAATCGATCAGAATGCCAATTTGATTATCAATTACTAATTAACTTTTTATACGCCCATCATTAGATAGAGGTGTAGGCTTTTAATTTCAACAGCCACAAATATTTTCGTCAATATTTCGCGAGTCCGTGTGTCTTACACAACAGTTTTCACGGAGTCACCAGCTCTGAGTTCTCGGTTCGAATCCTCGACAAATCATTGTAAAAACCAGTTTTTTCTACATTGTACGTTCATTCATACATTCTATCGGGTCTGGGTGTTTGATGTACCTTCTTTGTTTCTGATTACATAACACTAGTGCTTTAGCAACATAATTTGGGATCGGAGCAAGTGTGTGGTGTAATGTGTGGGAGCAAATAAGTGTGTGATGTTGTCCCTTTTTGTATATTTTAGAAATAATTTAGTTTGGAGAATGTTAAATCACTTTATATCTAAATACTAAGATGAAGAGCTTATACACGCTTATATTCTAAAAAGGTTCTGTTTATCTTTCAAATAGTACAGTTTTCTACTTTTCGTACTTACGTCTGTACAGTCTACAGTTGTAACTTTCTCATCATCATATCATAGGATAAGTAAATAAATAATTAATTAAAAAGTAAATAAATATTAACTTTACTGTAAACCATAATGAACATGAAAAAATAAAAATAAAAGTTAAGAAATAAAGTGTAATAAAGCGGTCTTATCGCTAAAGAGCGAACTCTTTCAGACAACCTTAGGCTAAGAAAAGACTTAAGGACAGTGGGAGGTGGTGTGTAATAATTGTATAAGCTTACAAATACAACTATACAGATATATATATAAATAAATAAATATCTTCACGCAATTCCCAATACCCCCTGTATTTAAATGTCTAGACTAGACCTCTGTCTAGTCTAGACATTTAAGTCCCTTCGACCCACCTTTGACCGAAGATATTTTCGGGACAACGTGACAGGTGGTGAGCCCGTCGCCGTCTCAATGTCCAAGCCAGCGATAAATTCGTACATAAGTTTATTAATTTTGAATAGTTATTTTTCGAGATGATAATTCAGCCACCGTCCGGTCGCCATATTGGTATTCTAGAGATATTTACTTTAGTACCCCATTGCGAAACCAGCGCACAGAAAATGGATAAGAAAGTATTACTTCACTATATTAAAATACCTGACCGGTTTCGCCTTTATGGCATTATCAAAGGTTTTTTATTACAGTTATAATCTATTGAGATCGAAAACGTATCTCCTATTTTATCTATTACTTTACTAGACTTACATGGACCACATTGCATATCCTTATAACACAAGATGCACGATAGCAGAGTTCGAGCTCGATTGAAGTTCGAGTCGAGAGATCCGAGTTCGATCCCAATGCAGACTTGTTACCGCTGAGTTTTTAGAAACCTTATATGTGTTTGGTGGATGGTGGATCGTAAGGACTTAATTGTCTAGACCTCTATCTACCACAGTATTGGGAATGGAGTGAAAATGGTTTTGTTTCCCTTTTTTATATATACGATTTTTATCGTAAGACATGAAGACGGCGAAAGGTTCACCACTTGTCACGTAGTCTCAAAAAATACCTCCACTGAAATGTGAGTTGAAAGGAAGGAATTGTCTAGGCCTCTTCCTACCCCTGTAATTGGAATAGTGTGAAGATATCCTGCTAATATTAAAAATGTCAGAGTTTGTGAGGATGGATGAAAATTACGCTTTCACTGGTACTCAACGGATTTTAATGAATCTTTACAGAACCAGTGGTGTACACATCGATTTTCATCTGACGTCGCCAGCTCTGAAGTCGCGGGTTCGAATCCCGGACGGGAAAATGTAGAAAATACTTTTTCTACATTTTCTCGGGTCTGGATGTTTGTGGTGCCTTTGTTGTTTCTGATTCCATAATACAAGTGCTTAAGCCGCTTACTTTTAACAGAATAACACATGGGATACAATTTATGAAATATTTTCTGTAATTTGCCCATTATATTACGGGAAGTATCCAGTACATTACCCAGGCTTAGGAACGTAGTACGCTACTTTTTTATTATTGAAGCACGCGGGCAAATCCGCGTGTGAAAGTTAGTGTATCATAATTTTAGTCATAAATTTAAAATAATTTTAATGTTGATTATTGTTGTATAATAATCTACATTACATTTATAATTATTAGCATAAATTTTGCGAGGTTATTCTATGTCTCTACCTTGTGACCAAGCTGCGTCACCCATTCTATTGTCTATGCGAATTAATTAAATATACAGCTTAGAACAAAAATTTGTAGGTACATTAATGATTCTTGTTTATTTTTTAACCTGTTTCCTACACGGCTCTTGTTTCAACTAACTAACAACTTTATTTGTTTGTGCTAATGCGATAAAGAACACGTTATTTATGCGTAGATCATATTAGTGTCCTTGAATTTGACATTTCGCTATTCCGCCATTTGGTGTCCGCGTTTTGTTTTTTTTTTATACTTTATGTTGTTTCTGGCAGTTAATCTATTTTGTTAGTGGCCTGTTTTTTAGGTTAAAATTTTTGTAGATAAGGCCAAATTTTAACTTAAAATAAATAGGTGGACGCATATTCCCAATTTTGGGTTAGACTGAGGTCTAGATTATTAAGAACTGCCAAATCACTTTTCACTTTCGGTGAAAGGATTATTATGCATTGATATATATTTATATAGATAAATATACACGACTGGAGTAAAAACATTCACGGTCGTCGCACAAATATTTTCCCCTAGTGGGACTCGAATCCACATCACTTAGCTTCGAAGCCCGGTTCACCGCCAGTTAGGCTATTGGGTCGTAATTACTTAAAATCAATTTTACATCTTTAAAATTGTATATAGTTACGATAATCGAGTCGTTGGGTGATCGTAATTCGAGAGAGACCCGAGTCAAGAGTGTCAAGAGATCAGAATTTGATCCCCTGGTGGCAGGCTCGTACAAATGGGTTTTTTCAAAAAAAATTATGTAAGGTTTATATCGTTGGCTTGGACAAAGAGACGGCGACGTGCCAACCACCAGTCACGTTATCCCAAAAAATGTCTTCGGAGGAACGTGGGTCTAAAGGACTTGATTGTGTAGACCTCTGTCTACTCCTGTATTGGGAATGGTGTAAAGATTTGAAGCTTGTAATGTAAATTAATATACTTAACTACCTAAATTCGACCACGATTCGTTGTGCCTTATTCTATGAAAATTTGTAAATATAATTAGTCTTTGAAGATAACAACGAAAAAAATATTGTCAGGTAATGAACACTGGAGGCCTTGGCGATTTTGGAATACAAAGTATTTACAAACACACTAGTGTTTAAATATAACGATCTGTCAAAATTTATTATGTTATTTATTTATTTTAAAATTTCAAAGTCTCGATAGCAGAGTGGTCGGGTGGTCGGAATTTCGAGTCGATAGACTCGAGTTCGATCCCCAGGTGGCAGGCAGAAATATCTTCGGTCGAAGGGACTTAATTGTCTAGACTAGACCTCTGCCTACCCATGTATTGGGAATTGCGTGAAGATATTTATTTATTTATAAAATTTCAGTAGTCAATCCATCGATTACGTTTTAAATTCTGCAGCCACGAACATAAAGATGCTGTATTTTTATATGAATAGAGTAATGTAATCTAGTAACAGAGTATATCTTACTTCTTAAAAGCAGCTATGAATATCTTCACGCAATTCCTAATACAGGGGTAGACAGAGGTCTAGTATAGGCACTTTTTGACCTATCCCCCAAAGATATTTTCGGGACAACGTGACAAATGGTGAGCCCGCAGCCGTCTTTATGTCCAAGCCAAAGATATAATTCGTACATAAGTTTTTTAAAAGCCCATTGGTGTGAGCCTGCCACCTGATCGAACTCGGGTCTCTTGACTCGAAATTCCGACCACAAAACCACTCAGCTATCGTGACTCTTATGTGTCACGTTATATGTAAAAGCAGCTAATATTTATATATGTGTAAATATATTATATCTATATAGGAATTTACAATTATTTATACAAATTTATGCATTAGGTATCACATTCAGTCATTAGGAAATCACTCGAATGATTTGGCCAATATTTTGAATTTGATAGCGTTTTACGTTTCAAGTTTATCTAGAGTGACCGGAAAAAAAATCTTATAAAAAATATTTATCAAAAAAAATCGTTATTTACTAAAAAAAATATCGAAGCTGCTACAACAATTAATTTTATGGGCTTTGTTTTTAATTTTTATTCAAAAGTTTTAGGTCTGTGGTATTATTAAACCAGATTTATTATCTATGCATAGATAAATATTCATGTACATTAACATCCATTAGTAGAGAACAAATATATATATTTATCACACAAATGTTCACCTCTGGCAGGATTGGAACCCGAAACCCTTAACATCGAAGTCAACATATTTACCAACTAGGCTATTTCATCTATTGCATCTCGCTTCTATCTCGGTTACACCTCGTTTTCATTTCGTTTTCGGCCTTGAAATGTACCGACGTAGAGTAGAATCATGTACTTCCGCGTTGCTTCCGGTGAGTGAGTCAACCGGAAACCGGAAATAAGTAGGTCTTTCCCACTTTTCCCTGCCCCATACACTTTCTTAAAAGTTGGCAACGCGTAAGCAGCCGTTCTGGTGTTGGGAGTATTCAAGGGGGTCGGTTATTACTCACGACCAGGTGAACCAAAGCCGTGTTCGCCACCTTCCCCTATCTTAGATTATTATAACGATCCGATGGCGTAATTCGTAGTGACCCTGCCCCCGAAGTCGCGGGTTCCAGTCCAGCTATGGGAAAACATTTGAGTGCTTAATATAAATGTTTGTACTGGGGTCGTGAATGTTTATACGTATATATGAATATTTATTTATCTAAATATGTTTGTATGTAAGTATATTGTACCGTTAACTTGGATTAAAAATCACGATAGCCGAGTGGTTGGGTTATCGGAATTCGAGTGGAGACATCCGAGTTCAATCCCCAAGCCTGCCAGGCTTGTGCCTATGAGTTTTTTCAAAACCTACAATTCATGTCATCGGCATCGATATACTCGTAAAGACGGCGACGGGATCACCACCTGTCACGTTACCCCAAAAAATCTTCGGTGGAAGATGGGTCAAATTGTCTAGACCACAAATATTGGGAATGGCGTGAAGATATTTATTTATTTAACTTGGAGACTAAGAATTGACACCAGTCCCGTCCGAGTGTCCCAAGAAGGCGGTCGAAAGGATTTAATTGTCTATAATTCTGTCTGCCTCAGTATTGGGAAAATGCGTGTATATATATAAAAAAAGCATGCTGTAGTCTACAAACAACTAAAATCAGGTCAGATTTTTTTCGTAATTAAATTCAAACATTAAATTAGCATCATTGACAACATTCAAAACAGTTATATTTCAGTAAAAAAAAACCTCTTAGTCCAAAACGGGTCTCATAAGATGTTGCTCATTTTGAATTTTATATATAGACTTACAAATTCTACGCATAAATTATTATCCTCATTATATGTGCAGAATTGATAATTATTTTTTTGTGTTGTCTTTTAAGTACACATCTAAATGTGTAAAACGCCATCTACAGTTCAAAACAACTGGACCGGTTTTTTCCTATAAATATAGTAAATAAATGTCTTCACCCAATTCCCAATACAGGGGTAGACAGAGGTCTAGTACAGACAATTAAGTTCCTTCGACCCACCTCCCACCGAAGATATGAAGACCGAATGGTGAGGAAAATGTATAGCGCGAAAGTTATCAATATTAGGGGGCGGGGTAGGTCGACACTTAGTTTCGATGACCATTTGCAGCTCGCAGAGGGGAGGGTCAAGAGTACTCGAATACCTAGACGTGCATGTATGAAGAAAATGATGAGTTTAAAAGAAGCGAAACAGGTATGTAATTATCGTTACACAAGGCGATCTGTTCTCTCTGGCTACCCCTTCAGAGACTATAGTTGTATAGTCGTATACGTACAGATATTTACTTGTTTATATAGTCACCATATATTGTATAGTCAAGATAATCGAGTGGTTGGGTGGTGGGACATTCGAGTCAGGAGACCCAAGTTCGATCCCCAGGTGGCAGCCTCGTACCAATGGCTTTTTCAAAAACTTATGTATGAATTATATCGTTGGCTTGGACATAAAGACGGCGACGAGCTCACCATCTGTCACGTTTTCCCAAAAAAATATCTTCGGTGGAAGGTGAGTGGAAAGGATTTAATAGTCAAGACCTCTTTCTACCCCTGTATTGGGAGTGACGGGAAGATATTTTTTAATTCAGCCGACCATTCCCCCCGGTTAAATATGGATTATAAAGCACACGAAACGTCGAGAAGTTTAAGTAAACTAAATAAAACACTATAAAATCCGTAAATAATCGCTTTATTTCATTATGTGTATATACTATTCGCGTAAATAGAACAAACTTCCAACTCAATGTTTACAGCTATGAAAACATCATTTTAACAGTGGTAGAGCCACGCATCAGCTTTTGTTGTTGCATGAATGGGCCGGCTCGACCGGGGAAGTACCACAACCTCACAGAATACCGGCGTGAAGTAGAAGTCTAACAAACTTCACCTGCTCGTTTGCCTCCCTTTTCTATAAAAAAATCAATTATGGTACTACCACATAATGCATAATATAACTCGGCTACGTTACTCGATGATCTGATAACCGCTGGGGAAACTAAGTTCACGAGTGGCAACTTCTTTCAGGCAAATGCAGTGTTTCAGGCAAATGCAGTGTTTTTTCAGCAGTGAACTCTTGATAGGCTGTAAAGAAGAAGAATATACACAATATGTTGCCGTGTGGTATCGGCGTAAAAATTTATCATCACCCAGTCCTCCTATGGGTGTTGTAAAAGGCGACTAAGAGAAAAGCCAGTTAAAGTTTTTGAAAAAAAAACCCATTGGTACGAGCCTTGGGAAGCAAACGCGGGTTTTTAGACTCGAATTCCGATCACCCTACCACTGGGATGTCGTGACGCTTACACTAATTTATTAATTAAATTAATTGAATAAATTTCGTATCTTAAAAATTTACCACTCCAATTCTAGCCGTGGATGTCTTAAGTAATAACTAAGGTAACAGCCTCGAAAATAGAAATAGCTTCCGATGGATGAGGATAAAACTTTAAAAAAAATCACACCAAATTTGAGCAGATCGGTGACGGGCAGCAGCGTCAAGGTACCTGGTATGCCGATCCCCAAGTACAGTGCCCCCCGCAATGTACTTTTACGGGCCGTTATGTATGTAAGTATTGATTTTTAGGAGTTACTCGAAAACTTATCATTTAATCACTTACCATCACGTGAGCCACATGCTCCTTTGCCTCCCTTCCCTATAAAAAAAACTAGTTAGTAGTCACACTCCTTGTAAACCCTTTCCACAGCTTTACGGTAGACACCTGAACACATCTTCAATAGATAATATAGACATAACTCGTTCATGGAATGTATACGCTTCCATAAACAAAATCCCAGTAAATATGCTATTCACCTAGTTTAAGAAATTTATTAAAGCTTTATAGGATGTGTTATTATCATACAAATAAATAAAAAAAAATTAAAAAATATCTTCATGCCATTGCCAATACAGGGGTAGACGATTAAGTCGTTCGACCCTCCTTCCACCGAGGAAAATTTTTGCGACAACGTCACAGGCGGTGAGCCCGTCGCCGTCTTAATGTCCAAGCCAACGATATAATTTGTACATAAGTTTTTGTAAAAACCAATTGGTACGAGCCGGTCACCAGGGGATCGAACTCGGGTCTCATGGCTCGAAAGAACTCGGCTATCGTGATTTCAAATAAATGAATATATTAATGACAGTAACCCCCAGGAATGAGGTGACCGCATAAGAGCTATTTCTAGAAAAATGCATTGTCCGTAAACATAGGTGTATATATAACAGTTGTTATATTGTTAATTCGCTTGAGAAATGTAATAGAGAGATTTACTGATGGAGTCTAGAAAACTTTGCTTAGTTACTATTAATTAGCTTATAGATTTTGAGGCCGAATCACGCAAGAGATAAGCGAGGAGATATTAGAGTTCATGTCTACATAGTCACGATAGCCGAGTGGTTGGGTGGTCGGAATTTCGAGTCAAGAGACCCGAGTTCGATCCCCAGGTGGCGGTACCAATGAGTTTTGCAAAAACTTATGTACGAATTACATGGTTGGCTTGGACATGAAGACGGCGACGGGCTCACCACCTGTCACGTTGTCCCGAAAATATCTTCGGTGGAAGGTGTGTCAAAGGGACTTAATTATCGAGACTAGAACTCTGTCTATATTGGGAATTGCGTGAAGATATTTATTTATTTTATTCATGTCTATATAGACTTATATATATATAGTACCTATATATAAATATGTGAAGAGAAAACTACTGGTATGAGATTTGGTTTGGTGGTTGAGTTATTAGATAGTTAAAGTTTAAGATAAAATTAAAAAATTATTAATTTATTTTAAACAGACATCAATTAAAATTTATATCATGTCTGTTTAAAATAAATTAAACTCAATATAGTACAAAACAATGCACAAAAAACATTTTAATTTAATGTTATATGGAAAGCGAATGCCAAATGCATAATAATTTTTTTCAAAGAGTATTCGTCTTATACAACAGAGAAGGTCAAAGAGTATTTAAACATTACGTGCCTGTTACAAACAGTCGTAGAGAGTAGGTTATCGGTAAATATTTTCAAAATATTTCCACTTAACAATTAATTAAAAATTGAGCTCGAATTTCGACCGGTGAACAGGCCAACAGATTCTTCTTCATCTTTACAGTCTATCAAAGTAGACTGCGGAACCTAGGTCTCCCTCAAAGTTTTCCCCAAAAAACGTTCCTTAGCCACCTGCATCCATCGACTTCTCGCATCCAGGGTCATCCTACACTGAGTTTGCATAAACGAAGTTGCAGTTGAAGTCAGTTACCTTAGTTCTGCTGCAGATGTCTTCGTTGCGGATTCTATCACGCATAGAAACACCACAACATAGCCCTTTCATAGCACGCTGAGCAACTTTGAGCTTCCTCATACGGCCTGCAGTGAAGGACCACGTCTCAGATCCATAAGTCATCACTGGCAACACGCACTGGTTGTAAACTTTTGTCTTAGGCTTAGAGGTGTAGTCGGCGAGAAAATGTTGCGAAGTTTCCCGAACGCTGCCTATCCAGGTTGGATTCGTCGCCTGACTGATTATATGATTATTTGTATACAAATAGGTAAGTAAACAGACATGCATCTTATCAATATGTATGTATGTATGTATGTATACTTTGTATATACTATAATGTACAAAACAAATATAATTTAAAAAAAAACTGATTACAGAAAGTAAGAAATGTATAGAGGGTAAGTTCAATAAGGCGATCTTATCGCTTAAGAGCGATCTGTTCTAGTTCAACTTATGGGCTTTGGACACAATACTCTTAAGTACAGGACAGTGCAATACTTTTAAAACAGTACAGGAAGTGGGGAATATAATAAACTTACATGTTAATAACTAAATAAACTAAACTAATTTATAATAGTAACATATGATACACTAATATACATAAAATTATAAAATATAATACACATAATAAACAATATATAAATGCAACACGATATCCGAGTGGTCGTGTGTTCGGAAATCAAGTCAAGAGACCCGAGTTCGATCCACAGGTGGCAAGCGTACCAATGAGTTTTTTCAAAAATTTATGTACGAATTATATCGTTGGCTTGGACATTGAGATGGCGACGGGCTCACTTGCTGTCTCGTTGTCCCAAACATTTCTTCAGTGGAAGAAGGGTCAAAACGAAGATGACTAGACCTCTGTCTACCTTTGTATTGGGAATGGCATCAAGATATTTTATTTAAATACAAGTCTAAGTTATGCCTAATGATTGCATAGTGACAAGTAATGATTTTTCACTTGAGTCTTAAATTTATCTTTATTAGTTGCTTAGTGGATGTGCGGAGGAAGCCCAGTCCACAAGCAGATAGCCTTGACGGTAAAAAGACTTTTTAAAATATTTAGTGCGCTAAACATGCGGTGCAAGAATAAATTCCCCAGCCGAACGTAGAACTCTTCCTGGTCTTTTGTGTCCAATGAACTTGAAGTTCTCCTTCAAATAGCCCGGTGTTATTGGATTAAACAAAACACAGTACAGAAGAGAAACTGTTTGCAGATTCCGGCGAAGACGAATTGGTAACCACTTGAGCTTTGATCGAAATTCGGAGATATGGTCATATTTGCGAAAGCCAAATATGAATATACTAGCTAGATTTTAAATTCGCTTAGTTAGTCAAGATAGCTTGTGTCAGCATAATCAAGAATGGGCTGGAGTAAGGATTGTGCTAACGTAATTTTAGTAGGCATGGGAAGAAAAGAACGTAAGCGGCGCATAATCAATGATGATGACATTCGCCGCTATGGTCTATAGCGGCGAATGTCATCATCATTGATTACATCAATTAAATCAAATCAAATCATTTATTTATCGATATAAGTAACATACATTACATCTATCGTCATCGCCATCCGATCGTCATTTTTTAAACTACCACCGTTTCGTAATAAGGTTCCTCTAACTGATAAGAAACGGCGAAAGAAACTCAGTATCTTTTTTAATAAAAGAAATACAAAATAATTTAATTTTTTTTAAAGAATACTAGCAATGCCGAATAACATTACTAGTATTCCGGTTAACCACTCCAATGAAGTTACAATGCTTTATTGCAATTTAATTAGAAAACAATTAGAAAACATGGGAACGATCAACTCATTCCAATGGTTACTATCATTAATATATTCATTTATATTGTATTAAACCTTTTTTGCACAGTTAATAAATAATAAAGCAGTAATACATGCTTTAAACCAAAATAGGTAAACTTTGCAATTTTGCCGGGATTTTGTTGTAGAAGCGTACACACCACCCCATGAATGAGTTAATGACTCTATGGAGTCTAGTAACTGACGATATAAGCTTGTGTTTGTTCCTTGTATTATAACATATAACATTGTGTATTACACTATTCTTTTTAAAGTTATTAAGGTTTTTATGTACAGTTCTTTTGATAAATGCTTTGAACCTGTTAATAGGCAGTCTACACTTTTGTCGGAATTTAGACCATAATCACGATATCAGGCTTAGGTTATATTACTATTATAATAGTATATATAATAGTATGTATTTATTAACAACAAAATAACGAATTAACATAACCACTGCTTTTAATCTGCATTTTAGAAAATTTTGTGTCTAATTTAAACATTCAAACGAGTTATTTAAAATGAATGTTTAGTATTATTATATATTTTTTGTTTGCTTTTAATATTCTGCATTATAAATTGTATGAGTATGTTAATTTATTTATATTTGAAATTTTAAAATAAATAAATTCATTGTTTTTTTAACTACCTCATTAATAATTAATCATTTCTCACAGTTACACGTGTCGCAAATATGTATTAACCTATGAAATATCTTTCACGCCATTTCCAGTACGGAGCTATCTCTGTACGGCAGAGGTCTCGGCAATTAAGTCCTTTCGACCCACCACCTGGTGAAGCCGTCACCGTCTTTATTTCGGAGCCTAGAATACATTGTAAATCGTACATTGGTTTTTTGAAAAAACCCATTGGTACTAGCCTGCCACCTGGGGATCGAACTTGGGTCTCTTGACTTGATTTCAGGATGGGACCTAACCACAAATATAGCAAAGGTTACCGTCAAAGGGCAGAATAAACATCTCAAAAAAATTATGAGACCAAAATTCCTTCCTTCTCTCTCCTTCTTTCTCTTCTAACAACCTAATGTCTGTTCTCTCAAGGTTTGTGCGTGAAGATGTAATAACAGAAATGGTTTCTTTTTTTTACACATAAATATTTATAGAATAAATATTTATAAGTCACGATAACCAAGTGGTTGGGTGGTGGGAATTTCGAGTCAAGAGACCCGAGTTCGATCCCTAGATGGTAGGCTCGTACCAATGGGTTTTTTTAAAAACTTATGTACGAATTTATCGTTGGCTTGGACATTGAGACGGCGACGGGCTCACCACCTGTCACGTTGTCCCGAAATATCTTCGGTGGAAGGTGGGTCGAATGGACTTAACTATCTAGACTAGACCTCTGTCTACCCCTGTATTGGGAATTGCGTGAAGATATTTATTTAGTTATTTTTTATAAATATTTAACTTTTTAACTACTACACTATTACGAATATTAAAGTATATAATTAAAATATACCATTGCTTTATTTATTTCACCGAAATCTTATCTGAAACATTTAATCGTCGGTCTGATCAGATTAAAAAGTGGGGATGTCCCTAAATATTTACTTCGAACATAATTTATTATGTACTAATTTCTGCTCGCGACTTCGTTTACACATTATCTCTAAAATTGACGACCTCCGTGGACGAGTGGCGTAAACACCGGTTTACAAGGTGTCGCCATCTTGAGGTTGCGGGTTCGATTCCAGGTCGGGTCTATGTAGAAAAAAAACACTTTTTCTACATTTCCTCGAGTCTGGGTGTTTGTGGTGCCTTCGTTGTTTCCGATTCCCATACCACAAGTGCTTTAGCATCTTGCAGTGGGATCGGAGCAATGTATGTGATGTTGTCCCTACCTATATAGGTATGTGTGTATTTAAAATTCCTGCAGGACCCGTATATTTTGCCCATAAATATTTAAAGTCAAAAGTAGTCTGTATCTCGTACAACATCAATCAGACAACATACATTCGTTAATATCTGTCTCAGATAAAGCTTGCTATTTTCCGGAATAACTTTTATGCTCTCAACTAATATTAGATGCCCGATAGCTTAGTTTGTAGAGACCCTGCCTTCGAAGCTAAGGGTTAAGGGTTGGCGTCCAGCTAGGAGCAAACGTTTGTGTGTTGAATATGAGTGTTTGAACTCGAGGCATGGATGATTATATAATAAATAATAATAATGAATACATATATAAATAGGGACAACATCACATACATTGCTCCGATTCCAAAGTAAGATGCTAAAGCACTTGAGGTATGAGAATCGGTAATGAGAAAATGCGTGAAGATACAATCCTAAAAGATATCGTATGACACATTTTTATTTAAATCACGATAGCCAAGTGGTTGGGTAATCGGAATATGAGTCAAGACACGTGTTCGATCCCCAAGGCTTGTACCAATTATTCAAAACTTTAAACTCATGTATAGTCACTACAGTCGAATGGTTTGTTATCGGAATTTGAGTGCAACCCTAGGTGGCAGGCTCGAACCAATGGGGTTTTTCACAAAAATATTCCCAATACAGGGAAAGACAGAAATCTAGACAATTAAAACCTTTCGACCCACCTTCCACCGAAGACATTTCTTGGAACAACGAGAGAGGTGGTGAGCCCGTCGCCGTCTTTATGTCCAAGCCAATGATATAAACAGTACATAAGTTTCGAAAAAACCCAATGGTACGCCTTGGGGATCGAACTTGGGTCTCATGACTTGATTTCAGGATGGGACCTAACCACAAATATAGCAAAGGTTACCGTCAAGGGCAGAATAAACATCTCAAAAAAATTATGAGACCAAAATTCCTTCCTTCTCTCTCCTTCTTTCTCTTCTAACAACCTAATGTTTGTTCTCTCAAGGTTTGTGCGTGAAGATATTTATTTAGTTATTTTTATAAATATTTAACTTTTTAACTACTACACTATTACGAATATTAAAGTATATAATTAAAATATACCATTGCTTTATTTATTTCACCGAAATCTTATCTGAAACATTTAATCGTCGGTCTGATCAGATTAAAAAGTGGGGATGTCCCTAAATATTTACTTCGAACATAATTTATTATGTACTAATTTCTGCTCGCGACTTCGTTTACACATTATCTCTAAAATTGACGACCTCCGTGGACGAGTGGCGTAAACACCGGTTTACAAGGTGTCGCCATCTTGAGGTTGCGGGTTCGATTCCAGGTCGGGTCTATGTAGAAAAAAACACTTTTTCTACATTTCCTCGAGTCTGGGTGTTTGTGGTGCCTTCGTTGTTTCCGATTCCCATACCACAAGTGCTTTAGCATCTTGCAGTGGGATCGGAGCAATGTATGTGATGTTGTCCCTACCTATATAGGTATGTGTGTATTTAAAATTCCTGCAGGACCCGTATATTTTGCCCATAAATATTTAAAGTCAAAGTAGTCTGTATCTCGTACAACATCAATCAGACAACATACATTCGTTAATATCTGTCTCAGATAAAACTTGCTATTTTCCGGAATAACTTTTATGCTCTCAACTAATATTAGATGCCCGATAGCTTAGTTTGTAGAGACCCTGCCTTCGAAGCTAAGGGTTAAGGGTTGGCGTCCAGCTAGGAGCAAACGTTTGTGTGTTGAATATGAGTGTTTGAACTCGAGGCATGGATGATTATATAATAAATAATAATAATGAATACATATATAAATAGGGACAACATCACATACATTGCTCCGATTCCAAAGTAAGATGCTAAAGCACTTGAGGTATGAGAATCGGTAATGAGAAAATGCGTGAAGATACAATCCTAAAAGATATCGTATGACACATTTTTATTTAAATCACGATAGCCAAGTGGTTAGGTAATCGGAATATGAGTCAAGACACACGTGTTCGATCCCCAAGGCTTGTACCAATTGTACCAATTATTCAAAAACTTTAAACTCATGTATAGTCACTACAGTCGAATGGTTTGTTATCGGAATTTGAGTGCAACCCTAGGTGGCAGGCTCGAACCAATGGGGTTTTTCAAAAAAATATTCCCAATACAGGGAAAGACAGAAATCTAGACAATTAAAACCTTTCGACCCACCTTCCACCGAAGACATTTCTTGGAACAACGAGAGAGGTGGTGAGCCCGTCGCCGTCTTTATGTCCAAGCCAATGATATAAACCGTACATAAGTTTTTGAAAAAACCCAATGGTACGCCTTGGGGATCGAACTCGGGTCTCTTGACTCGAATTCCGATCACCCAACCACTCGGCTATCGTGACTGAAATCACAAAACAATTATCTTTACGAAATACCAAAAACAGCATAAAGGAAAATTATTTGTTAATAGTTGTTGATTTCAGTACACAACAACAAAAATTATACTATCCAGACGTCTAATCTAAATATCTAAACGTGCTACAAAGCGGTAGCAAAAATAATGCTATGTATTATTCGCAAATTAAACGATTCAGGGCCAAATAGTCGCGTAACTGGCATACAAATTAATCCAGTTTAGCGCGGACGGAGCCCGCCACGTTTGGACTCTTAATGAATTCAAAATTTACGAACTGCCGATTACATAATATGACGTACAGTGCATAGAGTAACGTTTCTTTTTTTTTTTTGAAGTGGCGTGAAAAAGAATTCACGGCCCACCTGATTTTAAGTGACCACAGATTATAGAGGCTTTCTCAGTCCGTGGATTAAGATACAATGCCTAAAGGCGCGTAATAACACTAGCTCTCTACACATTTGAAACAAGAACTTAACAGTTGTTGCACTGCAATTAGGAGGCAGTTGTATTTAAGAGTGTGGTATTGGCCCAGACGACTCTTAGGCTTCCTCCTAGCAAGAGGGCCTATTGCAAAGCTTTTATCTGTTTCACATCTGGGCACATTGCAAAGCTTTTATCTGTTTCTTCTCCGTTAGAGGAACCTCATTACGAAACGGTGGTAGAACAAAAATGACGATCGATGGCTGTAATGTATGTAAATTATAAATAAATAAAAGATTTGATTTGATTTGTTTTACTTTTAGTTCTTTAACCCATGAGAAATTTAATCGTGTTTAATTTGTTAGTTTATAATTCCATTACCATCGATTTGCTTTTATCATTTATACTTAAATTATTGATAGGTTTTCATGCGCTCCCGACGTATTTATAATAAATAATAGTAAAAAAACCGCTTTTGTACCAAGGCGAAATAAAATTATTAAGAAAAAAAATATTTCATAAAAAAGTAATGTAAGTAAAACATTACCCGGTATTTGGTAATTTGTGAAGATAAAAATAACATCATGTTTTTCATAAGAATTTCTTTTTTATAAAAATCATCATTGGTGTTGTGTAACAACGTCATAGGTGTTGTGCCTACCGCCTCCTTAATGTCTAAAATAACGGTACAGTATACTTAAATATTTACCTAGTCAGGTCATAAATTCTGTCACATGTTTAATATAAAATAATTGAAACAAGTTTATTCTTTATGTAACCATTTATATACCAAAATGAACTTAACAAAACATAGATTCTTATGACACTAAAGTTTATTCAAAATGATCTCCGTGATTTTGAATACAGGCCATTTATCTGCGCGGCCAGACGTCTATCGCAGCACGAACGAGGTCCATGTGAATATCGGCGGCTGCCTTCGTCAAGGATGTCTTGAGTGACTCCAAATTGGGATGAGGCTTTGAGCATACCTTTTCCTCCAAGTGTTACCATGTCTTGTAATCTAACGGATTCAAATCTGGACTGGAGGAGGGCCAGTCTTCGTGCCGGATGAAGTCGATTTCACGCGCCGCCAGCCAGTCTTGTATGCTCTTCTCTCTATGAGCTGGCGCCGAATCTTGTTGGAATACCCAGAGCCTGTTATTGAACATGGTATGAGAAACAGGTTCCCCAAGGTTCGTCAGGACTGTATTTTGATACACAACTGCATTCGTTTTTACAACTTCCTCACAAAAATGTACCTCTGTTAAACCCCAATAAGCAACTCCCAACGATACCATGAGCGAGGATGGGAAATGACCTCGTTGAACAGGCGGAATACGGTTACTCACTTCTTCACTACTGTGTGCGTACACCTTATCATTTTGTTTGTGGTAGATCTCTTCTACGGTAAAAAAATTTTCCATCCGAAAAAAGAATTTCCCAATATTTTTTTCCCGCGTACCGCTTCAACAAAGCACGGCATCTCTTCAGTCTCAGGTCCATTAGACGAGCATTCAAACGAAGTCCTGTTTTTCTTCGATATGCCCGCAGCCCTAAGTCTTCATTTAACACCCTTTTCACCGTGGTTCTGCTTAACCCCATCTGAAGGGCCAACAGTTTCTGCTTACATTTCTTTGAATTCGCGCCTTCACAGCTTTTATCACTGCTGGAGTCCTAACAGACCGAGGGCGACCACTTCTCGACTTGTCATCTATACTAGAGTCTTCATTGTATCGTTTGAATCTTTTGGTTATATTCAAATTTTTCAGTATGTCAAAAATTTGTATGTCAGTATG
The DNA here is from genome assembly GCA_029286605.1 of Sericinus montela. Lineage (NCBI taxonomy): Eukaryota > Metazoa > Arthropoda > Insecta > Lepidoptera > Papilionidae > Sericinus > Sericinus montela. The sequence goes on from JAGSMR010000002.1 coordinate 6,852,097, forward strand.
TCAAAAATTGGCGCGTAGCCGCAACGATGCAACGATGCAAAATACCGTGTTGCAGTTATTGAACTGCAACATGGTATTCTTAAAGCGTCCATTCCATATTTAAAAATTAATAAAATTGTAAAAAGTATACAGTTTTATTTTCATGAACAATTCTAAATTCGAGTTCAATAAACTTTTTTGTGGCCAGCATTCTAAAAGAAAAGTTTTTACTGTGTGACAATATTTATTTATTTTTATTTATTTATTCTTTATTGTTACACCTTATACTAAGGGCTACAATGGGCGGACTTAATGCCTGGTGGCATTCTCTACCAGTCAACCTTTGTTATGGTGAGAAGTAGATGGCAGGTGCTAACAAGAAAAATATAGATTAATGCTCCTAATAAAAAAAATATATACATATAAATAATAAATATTTTATGGAAAAATAAATACATGTATTATATAAACTAAACGTACATAATTATACATAAATACATAAATAATATATATAAAATATAAACATATAAATATATTCAAAAATATATATTAATGATTCTTAAGATAATACTCACGAACTAATCTCTTGAACGAATAGGCATTCGGAGCAGATTTTATCTTCAAAGGTAGGGCGTTCCAGAGTAGTGCAGCTTGTACCGTAAAAAGAGGAGTTAAAGTATCCTGTATTATGTTGAGGAATGTGAATCCTATGTTGGTTTATGGAGCGAGGTGCTCTGTCATGAGTAGATTGGAGATGTTGAAAGTTATTTCTTAGGTAAGCAGGAGAATTAGAGTTAGTCAATACAGAATACAACAGAAACAGAATTCGGGAGCTACGCCTTTGACGAATGGGAAGCCATTTAAGCTTGGAACGGTAAGAGGAGATATGGTCATATTTACGTAAACCGAAAATAAATCTAGTACAGTTGTTGAGAAGGCGCTCTAGTTTGTCGAGACGTGTTTGGGACAGATCTGGATAACATACATCGGCATAGTCGATAATGGGCAATACCAGGGACTGAACCAGCAAAAGCTTAGTTTTAAAGGGAAGGAAATTTTTAAGGCGGTAGAGTGAACGTAAAGTGGCATTGACTTTTCTGCTTATTTCCGCAACCTGAAGTTCCCAGCTTAACGACTGATCCAAATGCAAGCCTAGATCAACTACGGTATTAGAAATTGGAATTAATGTTCCATTATAATAAATAGGAGAAAGGTTACCGTAATCAATCCTGGCCAGCATCCTAGGACCACCCATTACTATGGCTTTACATTTTGTTGGGTTGACGGTAACACCATATCTAATGGACCAATTCCTAATTAACTCAAGATTTTTATTGAACTTAAAATACAGTTATTGAGATCACCCACTTCCGATTTATCGTAAAGCTGAAGATCGTCTGCATACAGATGATACGAACAGTTTAAGACAGTGGTGATGGAGTTAATAAATAACGAAAACATTATTGGAGAAAGTATACCGCCTTGCGGCACCCCAGAATCTACATCCGCCCAGGCAGAACATTGCTGTCCTAAGCGGACTGACTGTTGGCGGCCGCGAAGATATGATGAGAACCAATCCAAAGCTTAGGTCGAGAATCTGAGGTAAGTAAGGTAGGATATAACGATATCGTGATCAACTGTGTTAAAAGCGTTTGAAAAGTCAACCAGCACCACCACTGTCAACTTTTGCTCATCCATGCCCTTCCTTATGTCATCTGTGACCTTGACAAGTGCTGTAGTGGTACTGTGACCTGGACGAAAACCTGACTGAAAATCATTCAGTAGGTTATGTTTGTTAACGAACGTAGAGATTTGCTTATGTACACGGGCTTTAAGAACTTTAGAAAGGAAAGGAAGTATAGAGATCGGTCGAAAGTGATTAGGCAAGGTAGGATTATTTATTTTAGGAAGTGGAAGTACAAAAGCCTTTTCCACAGGGTCAGGTAAACACCAGAGTCTAAAGAAAATTAATAATATGTGTAACTACTGGTAAAAGGTACTCAAGTATTAAGGATATCATTTGCTTACTAACCTTGTCGCTTCCCACAGCCTTCGATTTAATTGCACATATAATGTTTTTAACTTCTGTAGGAGTTACTGGTGTGAATTCAAAGTCGGAAATGTGAAGAGGTGACATACAACCAATAGAAGCAATAGTCGCTGAACGAATTAGAGGATTAATAGTTGGGGAGAGATAAAGTGCTGGTTTATGTTATTTAATGTGAGAGACGAAATGTGATCCAATGATGTTGGCTTGGATATGCCTAGAGATTTGAGAAATTTCCACACATCAGCAGTCGAAGAATTAACAATATTTTCATGGATATAACACAATACTTATGACCTGACTATATACAGTATATACAGATATTATATAAATATACATGTATATAAGCAAGAATGAGTAGAGTACAAACAGAGTGTATAAAATATCTTGTCTCTTTTGGGATTCGAACCCGCAACCCTTCACTTCGAATGCAGCTAGAAGCACCTCTAAGCGGCCAGATAGTCGAGATGGTCATCATAATTAAAAAAAAATACGAAAACAATTAGACTGTCCAATTAACTCTCTGTGTTTGTGTACACTGTGACCAAAATAATATTTTCATAGCGCAAAAAAAAATAAATAGCAAGGCGCACAGACCCACGTACGTGTCAGTATGTACGTATGTATATATTATTTGCGAATCCATCTAGCCGCGAGTATTACCGCAAACACAAACACATACTTAACGAAATAAATAATTTGGCACGTTTACACGCGCTACCCTGCCCCCCTCCCCCTTCCACGGTTTTCAAGTTTATTAAAACGTTAACGGAGTAGATCTCACAGTGTACAGAACACGTGTACAGAAGTTGGGTGATCGGAATTCGAGTCGAGAGATCCGAGTTCGAACCCCCGAGGCTCGAACTAATTAGTTTTTTCAAAACTTATGTACGATTTATACCGTCGGTTTGGACAAAAAGACGGTATAAATCGTTAAGGCTAACCACCTGTCAGGTTGTCCCAAAAAATATCTTCGATGGAAGGTGGGTTGGAAGGACTTAATTGTCTGGAGTTTCTACTGGAGTATTGAGAATGGGGTGAAAACGGCGCTGCCTTCGATGGTAAAGGTTTGTTTGGTGAAGGATTTGTGTCACGTTAGGGGCGAAAATTGGTGTTTGTGAATGTTTTCACCCGAGTCATGGATGTTTATATGTATACTTCATATACCGTCCATGACTCGAGTCATATGGATGTTCCATATTTATATCTCAGAATACATTCTTCTGCATTTTGTGGTACATTTGAATATGTTTTTTACACCGTGTGGTAACGGCGTTAGAACATTGCCACGCCTTTCATCCTGAGAGTGTCGTAAGAAGCGATTAAGGGAAACAGCTTTGAATTTCGTTATGGCTACCGATAGATGGCAGGATAACCGTTTCTAAAAATATCAGACCAAAATAATCAGAACTAAGATGGGCTGCAGCGCCTAACGTGCGAGTGGTCTAGTACTGCGATCGTCAATCCGCTTGCCAAGCTCAGCTCAATCCTCTGCAGTGGACTTTAATTGGCATAATGTATGTATGTATGTATGTATGTATGTACACATATATACCTTTTTCTGCATTTTCTCCGGTGTGGAAGTTTGTGGCACCGTTCGCTGTTTCTGATTGCATAACACAAATGTTTAAGCTATTTACTTTGAGATTAGAGCAATGGATGTAATGTTGAACCTACTCGTATCTATCTTTGTACATATGTACTTGACCTGTAAAATCGACCCTTTAAAATTTCACTGGGGGGCAAAGGCCCGCAAAGGTATATAAATGTAATGCAATAAAAAATAAAATATAGATATAAATGTCTTCATGCAATTCCCAACAGGGGTAGACAGAGGTCTAGTCTAGACAATTAAGTCCTTTCGACCCATCTTCCACCGAAGATATTTTCGGGACAACGTGTCAGGTGGTGAGCCCGTCGCCGTCTTTATGTCCAAACCAACGATATGATTCGTACATAAGTTTTTGAAAAACCATTAGGACGAGCCTGCCACCCGGGGATCGAACTTGGCTCTCTTGACTCGAAATTCCGACCACCCAACCACTCGGCTATCGTGACTACTCTTGTAACTAGTACTACTCTATAAATGTAATACAACTATATTATTATGTTTATGTCTTTGGTTTATGTTTTAAACTCGTGTTTCTTTTGCTCTATCTACTACGACATCCCACCAAGCCGTGGGTCGACTGAAAGAGAATGCCTAAAGGAATTAATTCCGCTCTTTGTTAAGGTTAAGCAATAAAGTATTTAAATAAAGTGTTTTCCAACCAAGTGTGTGACCCAACCGGGAATCATACCATGGCCTCGGAGCCGACAGAAAACCAGTGTACGTCATTCGTCCACGGAAGTCGACATATGTATGTAATGTGGCTACCTGCCTACATTACGAAGACCATGGGGATATTCATTGACCTGAGTATAGATTGTTTCTACGCGCCCATGCGCAAGAACACATCCCAGGTTTGAAGGAGACGAGCCAGAACTAACAGCATTATGCTTATGTTGTCAGTTAGGATGGACTGTCCTTTTATGAATCACTATTGCGTGATTCACTTTAAATGAATAACATAACGGCCTGTGAAAATCCACTGCTGGACATAGGCCTCTCCCATAAGGAGGATTTGCGATAATCGCCACGCTTGGCAAGCGGATTGGCGATCGCAGTATCAGGCCACTCGCACCTCAGACGCTGCTGCCCATCTTCCGTCTGATTATTTTGATCTGACATATTTAGGAGATGGTTACCCCGCCATCTATCGGTTGCCATGACGATATTCAAAGCTGTTTCCCTTAGTCGCTTCTTACGACACCCACGGGAGGAAAGGGAGTGGCAATATTCTTACGCCGTTACCACACGGATAATAATAATAATTTAGTAATAATTGACGACACGATAGCTTAGTTGGTAGTGATCTTAGGCTCCGAAATTAAGTGATGCGGGTTCAAGTCCAGTTAAGAGCAAACATTTGTGTGATTAACATGAAAGTTTGTTCTCGAGTCTTGGATATTTATCTAAAATTTGCCACATCCCTTAGGACGATTCAAAAAAAAAATCGTATCATATAAATCGTAACTGATTTTTTACATTAAAAATTAAAAACATTTTATTAAAAAAAGTCACGATTGCCGAGTTCGTTTCCCAGGTGGCTGGCTCGTACCAATGGGTTTTCAAAAACTTATGTACGAATTATATCGTTGGCTTGGACATAAAGACGGCGACGGGCTCACCAACTATCACGTTGTCCCGAAAATATAGTCGGTGGACGGTTGGTCGAAGGGACTTAATTGCCTAGATAACTTTTCATATTACCAAACTTTCATATTACCAATTAAAAAAAAATATCACTTGTCATTAGTTTCAGAATTTCATAAACTGCTTTCCCATTTTATATCAATCAATAACCTAGTAAGCTTAGTTTTTCTTAATGAATTAAAATAAAAAATAAATAAATATCTAGCCAGCGATACAATACGAGTATATTTACTTACATAAACACACAGTTTAAATAAAAATATCTTCACGCAATTCCCAATACAGGGGTATACAGAGGTCCAGACAATTAAGTCCTTTTTTCATCAAAATCGTGACATGACATACTTATACATACGCTACCGAAGAAACATAGGCTACCGGTCATTCATGTCACTCTCAAGCACAAACACCAAAACCTCTTCTTTGCGCCGCTATTTGTGGGGTCGCATGCTAGTCGAGGTAGGCTTTTCAGCCAAAAGGCCCTAATGTGCATTTACAAAAGTATTTACAGAAATTGTCTTAAATACGTAAGATTATTATAATACAAAAGTATTGTTTTTAATTTAACGCGGCAAGCGCCACATAGCTTGCAGCGCTTGTGTACCTATCATACCACCAAGAGTTAAAAATATTTTGAAAATGCCCGAGATTTTTACAGAGGATATTCTCTACGTGGAGAAAAACTGATTTCCCCTACGGAAGAAGCTTATTGTAGCAGAGGCATTTATAGACCGCTCTGTATATTATGTTTAAATAATCCGTATTTATAATGTACTCTGTGGTATAAACGCCCGCCTCATTATCCCTATATAGGAATAAAATCTCAAAATATCCGATCAAAATTGGTTCAGTAGTTTTTTATATTAGGTTGCACAAAGGTTACTTGCTGGTGTTTCAATTATTACTATATTAGTTTTGCATCTATTACAAATTTTTGTATATAGGTTATTACTTATATCGAATCAGATGACATAATTAAATGTTATTTTGTTCGGATTATTATTGCTTTTTAGTGACCTCTAGGAAACAGTAGATGTAAAACTTTGTATCTTTTTATAATGTAAAACAGCACAGCCGAATGGCAGCGTGACTTGTTGCTTCAGTGTATCAACAGATAGCGCTAGTACTGTTTAATACAAAGTCAGATAATTATTAAAAAATATATGTAAGAAAAATAAATAACATATTTTTTTAAATATTAAGGAATATGTTAGTGTTATTAATTGGATCAAATACTTATAATTGTAAATGTATAACGACAATGATTCTAAAATGTTACCAGTGTAAAAAATTTATTATGTTACAGTAACAGCATCACAACACTTTCACTAAAAAAAATTCAACAAAAAAGTGCGAGTGTGAGGCAGCTAAGTAAATGGCGTCTCAAGTTGTTTTTTAATAAAATTTTGCGTGTCTCCTTACTGTGTCGTTTTTAATGAACAACACGTTTGTAATAATAACTTTATCATATTTCTCAGATCTAAATTAACGAATTGTCATTAGTTATTCGATGTTTTATCTTTTACGTGGAAACAATGGCGTCGAAGGAACATTTAGAATCCCAAGTAAAAGTTGGTGAAAATCGCGATGTTTCAGAAGATAACTGTAGTTCAAGTAGCGAAGCAGATGCCGGTGATGCCGCTAAGCGTCGTAGACTAAGTCAAAACTATAAGAAACATTCTAAACTGGGTTATGATCCAAGTATGTCAGCGGATTCTAAACACGCATCTAGTGACTCTAAAGGTAATAGGCGTTTACTCATCTTGTTACAGCTATATTTTATACTATTATTACACCGAATCCGAGACCTTAATGATTCTAATCGTTTCAACTTTCTATTCTTTTGGTGGGAAAATTGTTAACCTATCACATTGTCTGTTACATCATTGATGGAGGTCATAACTGTTTATAAACATACATACATATTTTATAAAGCTATTTACTACGTTGTTAAAATTAGAAAAATTTGTTTGCAATACTCACTATTGCTTTGTACTATTTTAAATTGCATCAGCACATGACCTTGCTTTGCCAGCCTTTACTTTCTATTATCTGACTTATATACCCTATAACTATTCATTTTCATTCTATATATTTTTGATAAATGTAATTTCAATTGTTCTCTTGCCCAGGATTAATAGTAAAATAAATGTAAATAAATATCTTCAAGCAATTCCCAATACAGGGGTAGACAGAGGTCAAGTCTAGACAATTAAGTCCCTTTGATCCACCTTCCACCGAAGATATTTTCGGGACAACGTGCCAGGTGGTGAGCCCGTCGCCGTCTATATGTCCTTGCCAATGATGTAATTCATACATAAATTTTAGAAAAACCCATTGGTATGAGCCTGCCACCTGGGGATCAAACTCGGGTCTCTTGACTCAAAATTCCGACCATCCAACCACTCTGCTATCGTGACTTCGCTATTGACTCTGCTATCAATAGGTGTATAAGTCACGATAGCCGAGTTGTTGGGTGGTCGGAATTTCGAGCCGAGAGACCCGAGTTCGATCCCCAGGTGGCAGTACCAATGAGTTTTTCAAAAAAACTTATGTACAAATTTCATCGTTGGCTTGGACATAAAAGGCGGCGACGGGCTCACCACCTGTCACGTTGTCCCGAAAATATCTTCGGTGGAAGGTGGGTCAAAGGGACTTAATTGTCTAGACTTGACCTCTGTCTACCCCTGTATTGGGAATTGCGTGAAGATATTTATATATTATCAATAGGTGTGCACACACAATGAAATTGGTATAAGTTTTTTATCTAAAGATCTTCCCTGTTCAAACTTTTTACCAGTTATGTCTTCATGCCATTCCCAATACAGGGTAGACTGGGGTCTTGAGAGTTAAGTCGGTTCAATCCACCTTCCACCAATAACATTTTCTTTGGGCCAACACAACATGTAGTGAGCCAGTTTTTACCTATTTAGTCTATCATTTTAATCAGCAATAAATTTGAAAGCAGCCTGGTCTCATTAAGTTTTGTGTGTTAATTGTTAACATAAACCAACAACTTAGTATTTATTTTCAATATTTGAATACTGAAAATATTACTCTAATACTAGTCCATTCCTGCTGAAGGGCCTGATCTTGCAATACTGGGCTTAGCAACACATCTGCTATGCCTCTGGTATTGTGGGTGTTCATGGGTGGCAGTAATCACTTACCATCATGTGAGCCAACTGCTTGTTTGCCTCCCTTTTCTATAAAAAAAAGCATCTCTATTGGCACTTTAAGGGTATGCAGAGTTTCATTGAAGAGCCAAATTGCTTGTATAACAATATTACTGTCCCCATGCAATAGATGTATATTTATTGAAATATGTATAAATATTAATATAGTGCCGTAGGCATGATCACTAAGACGGAAAAAAGGGCTTACCACCAAGGTGGGCAGAGGGGGCTTTATTGTCATCACCTGTCTAACCCACTACTGGGAATTTCCCAAGGAGTGAAGAAAAATTACTATGGTGCTTTCAAATGATTTTAATATTAAGCTAGTAAAAAATATATATTTGAACATACATAAATATATATATATAGTAATTGGTAAAACATTTACATTCACATTAATAAAAATTTGCTAAATATGATGACATAAAACAAATAATATAAATAAGAAGGAATGAAAATATAATAAAATTAATTCAAATAATAAACATAAGAAATATAAAGAATTAAAATAATGATGTCACAATTATATTTACAATGTTAGAATACAGATGCCAACCTACCAATAAAATATCTACTCTATGTTATGTTATTATTTTGGGTTTGGATGTTTGTAGTACCTTCATTGTTTCTGATTTCATAATACTAGTGCTTAAGGTGCTTACTTTGTCCTACTATGTATTTATTTACTTCTTTTATAAAATCATAATAGCTATGTAAATATGCCCAGGTGGCAGGTTTGTACCAATGGGTTTTTCTAAAACTTGTGTACGATGAATATTGTTGGCTTGGACATAAAGATGGTGGTGGGCTCATCACCTGTCAAGTTATCCCAAAAATATCTTTGTTGGGATGTGGGTCGAAAGGACGGGCTCACCATGAGTGAAGATATTTATTATTTATTTATGTATTTTATTATTATATGTAATTTTATAAGAATGAAAATATAATAAAATTAATTCAAATAATAAACATAAGAAATATAAAGAATTAAAATAATGATGTCACAATTATATTTACAATGTTAGAATACAGATGCCAACCTACCAATAAAATATCTACTATATGTTATGTTATTATTTTGGGTTTGGATGTTTGTAGTACCTTCATTGTTTCTGATTTCATAATACTAGTGCTTAAGGTGCTTACTTTGTCCTACTATGTATTTATTTACTTCTTTTATAAAATCATAATAACTATGTAAATATGCCCAGGTGGCAGGTTTGTACCAATGGGTTTTCTAAAACTTGTGTACGATGAATATTGTTGGCTTGGACATAAAGATGGTGGTGGGCTCATCACCTGTCAAGTTATCCCAAAATATCTTTGTTGGGATGTGGGTCGAAAGGACGGCTCACCATGAGTGAAGATATTTATTATTTATTATTATTATTATTATTATTATTATTATTATTATTATTATTATTATTATTATTATTATTATTATTATTATTATTATTATTATTATTATTATTATTATTATTATTATTATTATTATTATTATTATTATTATTATTATTATTATTATTATTATTATTATTATTATTATTATTATTATTATTATTATTATTATTATTATTATTATTATTATTATTATTATTATTATTATTATTATTATTATTATTATTATTATTATTATTATTATTATTATTATTATTATTATTATTATTATTATTATTATTATTATTATTATTATTATTATTATTATTATTATTATTATTATTATTATTATTATTATTATTATTATTATTATTATTATTATTATTATTATTATTATTATTATTATTATTATTATTATTATTATTATTATTATTATTATTATTATTATTATTATTATTATTATTATTATTATTATTATTATTATTATTATTATTATTATTATTATTATTATTATTATTATTATTATTATTATTATTATTATTATTATTATTATTATTATTATTATTATT